>OX638063.1:11426399-11930273 GCA_951804385.1 Trifolium dubium | reverse complement strand
TCACTTCTCTATATATTTCCTTTGCGGCCATTGCCTTTCATCTCCTCTCATGGTGAGAAAACGCTATAGTCATTGCCTCTTGGGTATATAAAGTAGTCACTGTCTTTTGCTTACCATCTTGGGTTTAGAAGGATTTATTTTTATTTAGAATTGTAGTTTTTTAAGCTATTGTATGTCTAATTTAGTTAATCTATACATGCTTCATTTTCATTGATAGCTCTTATTTTTTTTAGTGTTGACAAGGCTGTCATTGTGTAGGTTGTTTCAACTCATGAATATATATTTGCAGCTGACTAATGAAATCAATATATCCTCCTCGACCCTATACCCTTTTGCTGCAGCGTTGGAAAGTGCGTAACTTCTGCCTGATTGAGATGCTACCGGTAAGACTTGGTAATTCTGTTCGGCAACAAGTTCTCCAGACTCTATACTGTGAGGACTAGGAATTTTATGTTTAACTGAATCCTCCTTCTATTGCTTTGTATCGGTTGTTATTCGTTGAATAAATTTGATTAATTATAACACAGCCTTCAATTTGTTAACAATGTAGGCTCTTCTATATAAGCTATTTTAGAGCATCTTTTTTTTAAGTCACTTTTATTCTTTTTTTGACAGGACACTTTTAGTTTTATGCATACTTTTTGTTCCTATTTTCAGTTCATCGATGAATTCCTATTGCAGTCTAAGAAGATACACATCCTAAATGACAGTGTAGTAATATAATATTAAAATTGTAGAATAATTAAGAAAGATACACATCCTACAATACCGCAATGAATGATTTTTAAGCATAAACATATGAATTTTGTCTATGCAGCTCTCCGAGTTCAAAAACTTGATTCAAATATCATGTAACTTTAATGCGGTTTACAGAGAAGTTTTTCGTAATGTTTATTAATTAATAATACTACTTAATTTTTTGTTTATCTTTTTAAATGCAATGTTTTAGACCTTATATTTTCATTATTAAAATTATTATTATATTTGTTATCATACCTTTTTTTTATTACTATTCAATTACTATTTTTTAATTATTATATATCGTATATGAAATAATTCTTCGATATTTATACTAGCTTATAAGACGCGTGCAACGCACGGGTGAAAGTCTAGTATAATATGAAAGTATTCATATATGATTTCTCAAAGAATGATTTTTTTTTATAATCATTATTTATGAATATTGGTGATATGGTTCTTAAAGAACAAATTATTTATTATCAAGTATTCAAGAAGCATTGGAAAATTGTCATTTTCCATAGTCATCGTTGATAAGACCTATTTGATTTTAGTATAAATTAGATGTTGGACCAAAGGAAATTAAAAGAATTGTATATGATTTTAATATAAATTGGATGTTGCTTAATTTTTTTTTAAGACCTTTCAATTTTGTGACCTTTAATTTCATTTGATTTTATTATCATATATGTTTGTTAATTATAAATTTTGTGACCTTTAATTTTATTTATTTGTTATTATATATTATATAGTTTTCGGAGAACTTAGAAATTTAATCTATGAATTCTTGAAAAATTCATTATATTTAATTCCTGAAGAATTTAAAAAGAAAAGTCAATTTTTTTATCATGAAATTCGGAAGAATTCACTAATTTAGTTCTTGAAGAACTTACGAAGAATCATCATTTATTATGAATTCTTGAAGAATTTTGATATACATGCTTCCCTAAAGAATTGCAAAAGAGATCTTTATTATCATAAAGATGTATAAAGGCTTATTATCTAGTTCCTGAAGAATATAGAAAAAATCTCCATTTTTATCAATCATGAATTCTAGAAGAATTCAATAGTCTATAGTTCCTGAAGAAAACAGAAAAAAAAAATTATTTTCATTTTCTATGAATTTTGGACTAATTCAGTAATTTAGTTCATGGAAAACTTAGAAAATTAATTATTATTCTCTATGAATTCTAGCATAATTCAACAGTCTAGTTTCTGAAGAACATACAAAAACTCAATTTTTATTCTCTTGTTCCGGAAGAACTTAGAAAAATTCAATTTTTTTTCATGAATTCTAGAAGAATTCAATATATATGCAACCTTAAAAGATCGCACAAAATTATTTTATAGAGATTTTTATATAGTTTTTGAAGAACTTCAAAATAAAATAAAATTATGAATGACATTTTGAGTCATTATTATTGTAAACCAGAAGTTTACAAATTATATTCAATTTTTTATTGTTGTTGGCAATACCGGTTGGGTCATCCCGAATTTATTATGATGTAAAAAAAAAACTTATGTATTGAAGAGCCAAAAGTTTCTTCAACGTAATAGTTTTTGTGAATTAAAGTTCCCAAAGAAATTTGATAATTTGAGCCTCTTATACTTCCAAAATATGTAAGGTGACATTTGCAAATCAATGTACTGATTGTGATCATGAAGACCAATTATATGGATGCATCAACTAAATGGTCAGATGTATATTTGTTGTCAACTCAGAACCAGAAATTTGGGAGATTATTTTCATTACTAATTTAATTAAGAGCTCATTTTATGTATCATTTTCTAGAAAGAATTTGATAAGTATTATAGGCTAATTAAAATTGATATGAAACATCTCGCTTGCTCATACAAGGAAAAACAAATAATGAACTTGAAGATTCATTCTTTAGACGTCTAAAGTTATTTACAAGGCCGATACTTATGAGATTATAATTTTTAATTTATCTTTTGGGAAGATTCAAACATGTAAGTTGAGAAATTGGTTCGCGGCAACAATTTAATATTCGCAAGTCCTCCCTGATTTCCAATTTGAATTTTGGTTTATAAAAATGATTATTCCTAAATAAACATTTTTGGATGTGTTGAGTATGTTCAATTGCTCTAATAAAATGTCTTATGACAAATTATTGAAGAATATTGGAAAAATATATTTGATATGAATCTCCATGTATTTTAAAGTATTTTAAGATAAAATTTGGAGACATAACTACAGCCCTGGAGGTTGATTGTCAAGTGATGAATTAGTTTTTTCAATATTAGGGGATATAATAAGCAGCTGAAAATGTGATCCAGAAGTTCAAATGAATCACTTGAAATAAATTATAATTAGTATTTCTTCTTAATCTTCATATAAAATAGTTTGAACTAGATGGTCAAAAAATAAAATTTGTAAAGTTTATGAAATCAAATATCAGTTGTTAATGCTCCAATCAAAATGGATGTTCCTGTTGAACAATCCTATATTGCAAATGAGTTCAACCACACTTGAAGTATGGTTGAAAAATTGGTTCCAATGATAAAAATCCTCAAATAAGAAAATGAGCTAAAAAGAAAGATGACTCAAGTAAGGATAAGAAAACTCCAAAAGAGTATTGACATAATTGATGTTTCAGTTCTAGAAGAACTTATCAGGTACCTGAAATTTATGAAATAATAAAGAGATCTCAAAATTATGCCATGAATAGAATACGATGGAATCAAAAGGAAGTCAACGTTGACGATATTTATATATAATATAGCGCTATTTATGTATAAGAGATGATGAGGATCATGAACTAAAATCTATTGATAATTATAGACAACACAATGATTGTCTAAATGAAAAGATGTTATTTGGACCAGTAGTCTGTACACATGAGATACGAATCAATTTTTGTGCAAATATTAAAAGTATGACTTGTTATTCAAGAATACAGATACAAATTTATCATTTATTGTGAAGAGAAATATTCACCTGAAGTGAGATACAAAATTCTTCCATGCTTGATTAAGTTAGTAGCACATGAAAAATACAATTTATTTGAAATGTGTCTTACAATATATTTGTATGACTCACTTGTTTTAGCGTGAATTATACAAAACTCCTTGAAGGATTTAATTTCCATGATAAGTACAAGTCAAACTATCGAAGAGATGACTTAATAAAATGAATAAGTCTCTTTGTGTACTCATACATCCAAGGTGTATGTCGTATAATATTTAAGTGAGTATTCCCAAATGAGGAACATGATAATGACAATATTTGTCCATTTTTTTGGAAATAAATTTATTATATGATGAATATAATCTGAACTTTTGAAGAGTGTTGGAAACTTGATTTCTTATAGAAATTGAGATGAAATAAGAAATTCATATCAGTTATGTGCTCTAGTTGTTGTAAGCCCACTCATTATGAACAAACATCTCATTAGAGCTAGAAAAAATGATAATAATATTTGGTCCTTAAGTACCACATAATACTCCAATCAAACGCTATAATATTGTCATAACTCTTGAAATGAAATATGTTTGATGATAAAAGTTTGTTTGAAATTGCAAACATAGTATTTCAATGAGGTTTGTGTTTGCGGTCACTAAATGTGAACAAAGATTATTCCACGTCTCAAGAAAATAATGAGTTACTTGAATTGATCTTAAAATACCATGTTTTAATTAGTTCAATTGAGGACACTATTGCATTATCCAAATTTGCATGTAGTGGGTATTTTATCTTTGTCAATATCAATAAACTTGAAAATATTAGAACAAAGTCCAACATATACTTTATATCTTAAAGATAGAGCAATATCATCCAAACAAGTGGTAGTTTAAGCACTACATAAAGAAAGTTGAGAATATGATTTTGTTGAGGTTTGTGATTCTACACATACAAGAAACTTGAAGACGATAATATTGCATCAACGGCTAAGTCAGAGAAGAATATATAAAAGGAGATAAATCAGATCTTTCTACAAAGTCTTGATCAAGTAAAGCGTCTTCATCAAGTAAAGCTTTTGATCAACTATATAGAAGATTAATTGGTCTTATTCGTCTCAGATATAATTGTCTTCATGAAGGGGAGATATAATAGTGTTATGCACTCTTTTTCCCTTACCATGATTTTATCCCATTAGGTTTTTCTAGTAAGGTTTTTAATAAGGCAGTTCAAACACAAAGGATATTGTACTCTTTTTCCTTCACTAGATTTTTTTTCCACTAGGTTTTTTCTAGTAAAGGTTTTAACGAGACATATCCTCAACGGACATCTAAGGGGAGTGTTATGAGTATTATTAGTGGATGTCCATGTTGATTATTGACCCATGTAATTGGCCCATTATGTTTGTTTATATATAGACCATGTGTACCATTGTAAAACCTAATCCTAATGGTGAATAACATAGATTATTGTTTCTCCCTTCTCTTTCTCTCCTTTATATCTCTATTGCTACGTTTCGATTAGTTTCATAACAGGAAACATTTTATGAGCTTCTATTTTTTTTCATTAATTTGCTTGATTTGCTGCCTTATATTTATTCAAATTGTTGAGTTGCCAAATATGTAATTGTTACCTTTTACGTTTTTTTTTAATTTGTGAATCATACAATATAATAAAGCAAGAGTAGTTTTTTGGCAAGTTTGTCATTTGTCAGCAAATAAGAGAGCTTACTTCTTTAAAAGTTTCTATTATTGGTAATGTTTCCTTAATTGTTTTTTAATTTTATTTGTGTATTGATTTTTAATTATAGTATTTTTTTTTATCAAATAAAAATAGCAGTTGAAAAGGTTTTTGTTGGTATTTGTTATAGTGAGTTACAATTGAGAACTCAATATATTCAATGTCCGCTCTTTTCTCAAAGCAAACTCTAACTATTCCCACCATGACCTTTCAATATTCAATGCTTTCTCTTTTCTTAAAGCAAAATATAGCCGCATCTATTTCTTCTATATAGTATATGCACAATGCACATGATGGAATTACAAGAGTTCTCATGCGAATGAAATACTTATCAATGTTATAGTCATCTGCTACTTGATTATTAGGACTATTTTATCTAGATTTAAGAAACAATTTTCGAAATGCATTAGTGTCTGTTTGTGATTATCTAATTAGTTCAAATGTTTGTCTTTTATATTTTGTTGTTGCCTTCTTTTGCAAGATTGATTATATATTTACATTCATTTTAATTAGAAGTAGTGATTAAGCTGGGTATCAGAGGCAAAATTAAATGACACCATACAATTGTAATTTTAATCCCGCACTCAATCCTCTAATATGCTCATTTTAGAGTTTATATTGAATTCAATTTTGTCTTCTTCCGACAAAATTGAAGTTTGTAACCATGTTTAGATAATATACATTTTTTTTTTACCAAAATGTTTAAATAACATATTTTTGTTCTTCTTAATTTACTAGCTTTGTGCATCTGTTTAGTTTTTGTTCTACATGTTATTTGAATTTAGTATCTTTAATTTGATCTTTATATGTTGTTGTACGGTTTTTAATTAGTGTACATTTTGAATTTGAAGTGTAAAGGTGTAGATGGAGTTAGTTTAGTGTCATTGCATTCATTTTGAAGATTTATCCTTTATATTAAACTCTCAAACTTATTTCTCTTCAGAAATCTGTCTTCTAACTCTTTGATCCTGTGATTTCTAATAAGAAGCTTCCCTTGTGTTTTGGAAGTTTGTTCATGATCAAACATTGTAAGTTTGTACATGTCCTAATCTATATATTTTGTAAAAGCTATAGGTATTGTTATCAAGATATGAGAGGAGTTCCTTTGTTATTTATTTGATTTAAATGATTTAACTCATATATATAACTTACATGTGTAAAGGAGTTAGGAAATAATCATATTAAAACTGGTATAGCTTCTATCAAATACATGTGCAAATGAGTTGCTATATTTTGATTTTAGTTATAACTTTTATTTATCTAATACATACCATTGTTTTATATTCTAAATGTTCTTTTTATTTATTTTATTATATTCACTATTATATTCAAATTTTTGAGCCCCTATTTTCAAGTGATATATCTAATACTACCTCCGTTCCTATATGTAAGGGACAAAGTTAAAAAATTACACAAACCAAGAAACTTATTTTCACTAATTTATTAAAAAAAAAAATTATTATTATTCCAAAACTAACCCTCATAACATACACGCTTCCATAATGCACATTTGTTGCTCCAATGTCATTATATTGTAACCTGCATGAATTTATGACATTCTCTAGTTACAAGAAGCTAACAAATTTCCCACCAAAATTAAAAGCCACCCTAAAAACTAAAAGCCACCCTAAAAACTACTCGTATATGGCAATTTACATAACAAATTTCCCACCAAAATTTTAGCAAATTTTGAATACAAAAATGAAGCTCCCACCAATTTGCATTTGTTCTTCTCTATATAAAGACAACTTAATTCACTTTCAAATTTCAATGAAAAATGGCTATTGAGATACACTAAAAAATTTATTCTTCTTCAAAACTAAATCATGGCATCATCAAATGTAGAAGCACACGATGAAGATTACATCATGAATCAAAGCTCTCTTCTTCAAGATGAAACATATAATGAAAATGGTGAGTAATTCTTTTATGTCATCATCATGTTTTTTTTTAAATGATGACTAATCCATTTACAAAATGATAAATGTGTGACACGTAGTATACATTTGGCACATATTGAACTTGTTCTTATTCAAACGGCACATTACTATATTTTTTATTCATTGAGACATTTCTTATTCAAATGACCCATGACACATTACTCTATTTGTTATTGTTGCAGATTCATTGACAAATGAATTAAATTCCACAAGACGTGGTTTTCTTAACAATGAGGATAGGTGGTCTATATGTCAAATGTTGATTTGCTCGAGTGATATCAATGGTAATCTAGTTGGAAAGGGTGTAGTTAAAAAAGTAGCTTCATCTTACAATGTTCAACGAAGTGTAATTTACCGTATTTGGAAACAATATGTTGAAACAGGTGATCCTTGTCATCAGAGAACAAAAAATTGTGGTAGAAAAAGAGTTCAAATAGATTTTGAGAGTATGCGTCAAATTCCATTATCAAAACGGTCTACATATCGATCTTTAGCTAATGCCTTGAACATTCCAAAGACATCATTGGTAAGGCCGCATAAACTTGGAGTTATAAAACGTCATACAAGCACACTTAAGCCTTTCTTAAAGGAGGATAATATGATTGCTCGTTTAAGGTTTTGTATGTCAATGATTGACAAAAACAGTTTACCTCATGAACCAAAGTTTAATTCTATGCATAATATTGTGTATATCGATGAAAAATGGTTCTATATCACAAGAAACAAAGTCACTAATTACTTGCATGTGGATGAAGAAGAGCCACACAGAACATGTAAAAGCAAAATTTTTATAACTAAGGTTATGTTCTTAGGTGCGGTGACTAGACCGAGGTTGGACAATGAAAACATTGCAAGATTCTCAGGGAAGGTTGGTATGTTTCCTTTTGTGTATGAACAGCCGGCAAGAAGGAGTAGTGTCAACAGAGTTGCGGGAACATTAGAAACGAAACCTATAGTGTCTGTGACAAGAGAGGTGAATAAGACATTCTTGATAAATAAAGTCTTACCTGCCATTACTAATATGTGGCCAAGAGAAGATGTAGGAAAGAAAATTTACATACAACAAGATAACGCAAGGTCTCATATTAGTAAAGATGATCCAGATTTTTGTCGAGCAGCGAGTGAATGTGAGTTTGACATTGAATTGACATGCCAACCTCCAAATTCACCTGATTTGAATGTCTTGGACTTAGGCTTTTTCAATGCAATTCAATCTTTGCAACAAAAGGAACCAGTGAAGTCAATTGATGATCTTATTGCTGCTGTTCAAAAAGCATTTGATGAATTTTCTACTGTGCAATCTGATAAAATTTTCTGTACTCTTCAATCATGCATGATTGAAATAATGAAGAATAAAGGATCCAACAAATACAAAATCCCCCACATGAAGAAAGATATGCTATATAACCAAGGTGGCATACCTACTCAAATGAGTTGTGATCCTTCACTAGTTCAAGAAATCACTGAATATCTTGAAAATTTTGATGCTTGATTAAAACGACCAAGAATGAAGTGTTATTTCTTAGAACAATTTTTATTTTCCAACTGGTTATCGTTGATCTATGTCAGTAACATTATTATATGCACTTTAATTATCATTACAATGAGTTGTTTTATATCTATCCATTAAGGTTAATACCCAATTTTTACCAATTTAAGATTTGAAATAATCATTCATTCATTCATTCATGACAGAATAACATCATAAGAAAATCCAATAAAAAAACATTACATAATCCATGGCATTTAAATATAATTAGATTTCACCAAAATATAACTTGAACAAAGTTTTAATCTCTTCCTTAACAGCAACATGTAAATGACTAGCAACATGTAAATGATTGATACAATATTCTTTCTTTGGCTCTTGCGCTACCATAACATAGTCCTTAACAGCTTTGTCCTCTACATCTTCCAAAGTCATAACCCCATCCATAACAACTTCATGTTCACGACTGAAAACATCTTCTTCCTCTGCATCTTTTTCATGTCGTGTTTGTTGCTTCCTTCTAATGACAGGTTGTCTTCCGTCTTCGTCGCTCTCTACATCTGATTCTTCAACAATCAAAATATCTTCGTATGAATCCTCAGTCTGAGGATATTGATTCAAATCAAAAAGATTTTTCAAATTTCTATGGCATTGAGAACTCATATTCTTGCTTTTCTTTGAACTTCTCCTTTAGGATAAATTTCTTGTTATTTATAAATTGGCGGTGAATATGTATATACTAGTCGGAGTACCCGTGCAATGCACGGGAGAATGAAATTTTTTGTAATTTTTTAGATTAAAAAATATGTTTGGGTTCTACCTATATATATATATATATATATATATATATATATATATATATATATATATTTAGGCATGTTTGCATTTACTTCACTTGGAGGCAAAGTATATCTTGGGATATATATATTTAGGTTAGCTAATACTAAACAACTTATCAAAAAGAACCTTGATTGTATTTCAATCTAATATTAATTGAGTTTAACATTCACATTAAGTGTCAACTCCAGATAACTAACTATCTAAAAAGACAACATATGATAATTGTCTAAGTTTGTCTAATATTACATAATTCAAGAACACAATTGATTTGAAGTTCAATACAATCTCCAAAGCCATTAACATGTACTTCAAATCTCAAAATATGCCTACAAAAAAGTGGTTAACAAACAAATATTAGTGACATTCAAACAAATAATTGTTATTTAAATTAGTTTAAAAATAACGTGAATATAAAAATTAAATATTGAACCTATTGGTTAAATTCTTCTAAAGATTATCAAATACTTCTGGATAAACAACATTGATGGTCGAAGTGCTTGTTTTTCCATCTTCATCCAAAATGCAGATTTTCAAACCTTTTTTTGTTGTTACTCTAGATACAGCAACATATAATTGACCGTGTGTAAATACAGGTCGAGGTAGATACAGTCCAACTTTAGACAACGACTGTCCTTGACTTTTGTTAATCGTCATAGCAAAACACAATGCGATTGGAAACTGTCTTCTTTGAAATTTGAATGGAAATCCAGAATCAGAAGGAACCAAGTCCATCCTCGGTATTAACACCTTTTCTCCAATACTCTTACCAGCAATAACAGTAGCAGTAATAATATTTTGACCAAGATGATTGACTTGCAACCTTGTTCCATTACACAAACCATTTACTTGATCAATATTTCTTAAAAGCATGATAGGAACTCCAACCTTCAAGTTCAAACGATGATTTGGTATACCTGAACATTTAATATCATTCAAGAATTCAGATGTAAACCAATCACCTTGAATATCAAAATCCTCATCTGACTTGCAAGGGGTATCAGAACTTAGATATTCTTTTTCTTCACCATTTATTAGGGACAATACATAGTCATTGACTTGTTCAACACAATCAAGAGTGGGAGCAAGGATTGCCTTGTCTTCAAACATGCTTTTAGTGCATAGCTTATTGACAATATTAGGATAAACAAAGTCAATTAATGCTTGCAACGGATTATCACATTGAGGAATGCACAACTCTTCAGGAATGTCTATATTACACGTTCCATCCTCATCAAGATCCATGTCACCATTGCCAATTTTCAAAATCCAATTTGCAAAATCTTGAAGTTCAGTTGCACTTTGAGTTGTACCATCACCACTTAATCTCATGTTTTTTGTAAGCTTCAAAACCTTGCAAGTTTTCCACAAAACAGAAGAATTTACAGTTGCCCTCATGATATCACGTCTAGATCCTTTTCTAACAACGGGTAAAATTTGTCTAAAATAAATTTGTCTAAAATCTCCTTGGTTCAGCTGTCAACTGTGTGATGGTCATAGGAGATGGAGTCTCAACACTTTCAGCAAGCCTACATACATATAAATCACTATTAGAATGTATCAAAACTTAGACATTAACCATCAAGAATAATTTTTCAATTTATTTTAACTTAGGAATTAAATCAGTTTAAGTAAATTACTTATGCCTCATATGAATCCCAGCTTCACATGTAGGATTGAAAACCAAGCGAGTGCATGACATGCAGTTCTGAATGTGGATTTGGCCTACACAGACCATATCAATTACTTCAGCATCATATGTAAAAAAAAACTACAATCAGAAATTAAAGGTAAAAAGATAAAACACATTAACATTAACATAAGAAATAAGTATATAACCTTGGAATGTTTTGGCTTTAGCAAGTTGGACAATAACTACAGCATTTTGAACTTCTCCCGTAGCTATAAAACTGTTCAATTCGTCCACATAGCTACCAAACAGTGTACTGTACATTGTAGCTTGTGGCTGAATATAGTAAAAAGGAAAAAAGAAAAATGTTGAACATAAGTTTAAGTACAAAAAAGATTAAACAATCGCAAAAAATCAAGTTATCATTATAAATTATATTACCCTTCAGCCTCAAGTGCAATGACATTGAGTTTGGTAGTTGTTCCATTTGTTGTAATCTCCCTTTCATTACCAACACCAGTCAAGAAACCAACAACATCTACAACAATGTAAAGCATAAGCTATGTTTACTTTAAATATAATCTGAGTTATTATATTGGACAATATAACACTAATGATTTATATATGTTAGTATTTGACATACTAACCAGGCAAATAATCTGTGTCATACCCCCCACCAACAATTTCAGATATTGGGACAAAGCTGTATGGTGACTTAGTGATTTTCAAAGTTGGTAGATGCTGAACAACACTACTGAACTGAAAGTTTAATTTGTAAGTGTGGTGGGTTGTTTTGTAGTTACCACTATTTGAAGTCACACCTAACTTTTGGAATGCATAAGTTTTTCCCTCTAAAACATCATTCTTAAATTTATAGAGCAAAGTTTTCTTGATGGTGGCATGTATTTTTCCACCATTAGCATCCATTAACACCATCTCAATAGAAAATGGAAGGGCATTCCTATTGAAATCTGAAACATGCCATAATCTAATAATTTTGGCATTGATGTTCCAATTTGATTTTTCAGAGTTGATTTCAGCAATTTGAGAAAACTCATTAAGGAAATTCATATTTTGTTTGAAAATAAGTAAAACACTTAAAAAAAAATTCAGATTAAGAAAATATAAGCATAAAACTAAATAAGAGGAAAGAAAGCAAGCAATGAGCGCTTTGCTGGGGTGAGTTTCACTGAACACAAAACACACCCCTTTATAGAGAAAAAAATAGGGTTTCAAACAATATAATAATATGCATAAATCAATTGATTTTGGGGGGAAAATTGAAAAAATTAGGGTTTGAAATTTTTACCTCTGGATTTCAACTTCAATCTCTTGACCAGCCAAGCAATTTGATTTCAACCTGACCATGCTTCAGAAAATCAATAGTAACAAATGCATTGAAATAGTTAAAATTGAGAGGAGGAAGGAGCAAGGATGGTGACAGGTTGATCAATTGAAGCTTTGAATGGGTAGATAGGATCAGAGGATCGAATTTGGCATTATATGGTGGTGCAGCGATTTGCATAAATTGGGGTTAGGGTTTTCTGGCTATTTCACGATGAGGAGAACACCTTTCCTAAACTATGATACGTATATCTGTTTTATACGTAATATGCTGTTTTTTATTTTATTTTATTCCTTAAAAATAGGCTTTTTGAATCAAGGGAGAACATGGGCTGCAGCATATGGGCTGGACCTTGCTAATTGCACCATCAATTTGCTATTGTTATCCTATCTGTAACCAAAAAAGAGGGAAAATTCAAATATTTGAAAAACCTTCATTGTCAAGTAACTTTTTTAATTGGAAAATGGTGACATGTTCTTGTTTGTTAGTGGTATTAAGCTAAATATGGCTAATAAATTTGAAATTTGTGTGATGATTTGGCAAGAAGGTGGTTAGGAGATGACACATAATAAAACTTGCCTTAAGCTAGGTTTGCATTTGTATATTATTAAGATAAGATTAAGATTAAGATTAAGATTAAGATATACAAAGTTTCCCTCCAAATCATTAATCATTTGTTGCACCACCGCCAAAACATTAATAAGAGTGGGGAATGTGAATTTGCACGGAGTCATAGTATCATTGGAAACAATTACATTGCATTGGAATGTGATTATGTTATTTACTACATAAGGGGGGTATAAAAGGAATTGTATATTTAATAAACTTTTATTTTATACTATGTCTCTTATAAAAAGGACCAAAAAAAAGTTCTAATTTGTCCCTTACATATAGGAACGGAGGTAGTATTAAGTTTTGATTTTTTTTTAGAATATAAAGTATAATTTTTTTTTTAAATTAACTCAAAGAGAATTTTTTCCGTGCCGTGCACGGGTATACACACTAGTTAAATGTGAATCCAATATGAGAAATCATTTTAAAGTGCCACTTGTACAATGTGAATGCAGTATGAGAAATCATTTTAAAGTGCCACTTGTACAATTGTCATGAAAACTTTTTTTCTTTTATAAAATCGGTGTCAATTAATAATAGTATAGATAGATAAAGACGAGGAATCATAAAATGCATATTCTTAATCTTTGAAAGACAATTCTCCCATTTGTTTCTTAACTACCAAGGAACAAGAAGCAAAAATTAGGATATATATTCTAAAAAAAAATTAGGATATATATTAAAAAAATGGTATAATAGGAAGATAAGGACCAAAAATACATCTTCCTAACTTGGTATATATATATATATATATATATATATATATATATATATATATATATATATATATATATAAAATAGTAATATAAAGTAAAAATAAAATTAGTGTGCAAAGACATGTATTGACCTCAATATATGGACGTGGCAAAATATTAAGGGTGGGTAAATTAATGATATAGCATGCATATTGTTACCTTATATATAAGTAGAAGGCAAAATTATTTTAATTATTTTTATCTTATGTATACACTTTGGTTCTTTATCTTTGTTTTGTATTAAATTGATTATTTATCTTTTTTTTTTTAATACTTTGGTCCTTTATATTTGTTTTGCATTAAATTTGTCATTCAGTTTTTTTTATTTATAACACTTTAGTCAATTTTCTTATTTTTTTATTCAAAAAATTGATGTTGCAATTAAATAATTGATGAGAAAATGGACCAAGTGTAATTTTGCCTAAAATTGATTGAAAAACTGCCTACTGTTGTCTGTATTTTATTTTCTCAAACTTATTTGTCCCAATATCAATAGAGAAAATTGTGTTGATTTTTCAAAGTCCACGGGACTGAAAGTTCTTCTCTATTGAGCAACCTGATAGCAACTTGGTGCAGCGAATTTGCTTAGACCACGCTATTGGTTTTCAAAGTCTTCTCAATCAAATTAATCATATGAACATATTTTTTGTAAGATTTTGGAAATAGGATTTGTGGACTAACATGGCACAAAGTTCTATCCTTAATTACTTGCCAATGTTGATATTTTATTGGTTGAATTTGGTTTGCATGGATGCAATTACCTACAGAGAAGTCCTAGAAATGGGTCAAACAGTCGGAATCTCAGACACCATTGTTTCCAACGATGGAAGCTACGAACTCGGGTTTTTCAGCCGAAGCAAAGACAACTCCACCAAGTACTACGTTGGTATATGGTTTAAAAAAGTTCTAGATGATAAGATTGTGTGGGTTGCAAACAGAGATTATGCCTTTCAAACTACCTCAGCTGCACTTACTATTAACTCTGATGGTAACATAGTCATAATAGATGGACAAATTACATACCATGTAACCAACGTTACAGACAACAACTATAGTAGAACTTTTGCAACGCTCTTCGACTCAGGAAACTTGCAACTGCACAACAATTCAAACCAAGTAGTTCTTTTTGACAGTTTTGATAATCCCACGGATACACTTCTAGCTGGAAATAGATTTGGATTAGGAAACAGCTGGTCAATCAGTTCATGGACAAGTGCAGACGATCCTTCTCCCGGACAGTTTACTCTCAAGTATGCTGCTGGTTTGCATAGACTAACGATCAACAATCGTTCTGTTCACCGAGTGGGTTTGGAAATGAACAGTAAGGGATATTACATTTTACTAGATGATATCAATTCCCGGTTGGTGTTGGAAGTGTCTGGGGATCTTAATTACCAATATTGGTCAGAGAAAAATATTCGTTGGGTTTCTGTACAATCATATTCTATGTGTGGAAACAACATTACGTGTGGAATCTTTTCCATATGTAATCCGCAAGCTATTGAGCCTTGTCACTGTTTGAATGGTTTTGAACCGTTGGATGGATCCCTACGATACGATGAGTTTCAACAGAGCAAGGGGAAGGGAAGGAGGTATGCTGGCTGTGTTAGAAAGACGGAGTTGCTGTGCCACAACATAAGCAGTAACGTTAGTGACCGATTCCTAAGGTTCGATAAAATGGAATTACCTCCAGATGAAATGAGACTGAAGATGGATTCAACAGAAAGATGTGAAAGCACTTGTGTAAACAATTGCTCTTGTATTGCTTACGCTTACTATTTTAATAATTACTGCATGTTGTGGTATGATAAATTATTGAGTCTGAAGAACATCTCAAGTGATATTGAAAATGGTAATGATAACCATCCTCCCTTTTTTCTCAGACTTGCTGCTTCAGAATTTGTTACTACTTGTAAGTTGAAAAAACTTCCGTTCTTTTTGCTCTGTTCCCTTTTTTGAACTATCTTATCTTAATGCAAACCAATACATCTTCTCAATTTAGTCCTTCCTAAACTACCACTCTTTAATAAATAGTCCCTAAATTATAGAGCAAAGAATAAATCCACAGATTTTATATACTTAAGAGACTATTTATGTATGATATGTATATATTTTAGGGACTAAATTGGTTAGAGTGATACTTTAAGGACTGAATTAATAGTTTAATACAGAATGTTAGTTGCTTCAGTGGTAATTGACGCTGGACTTGGCAGGGGATCACAATTCGATCCCCACAACTGCGTTTAAAAGTGGACTGGAACTACTTTATGCCAGAACTGACTCCCGAATCAGATTAAAATGGTGGTGAAAAAAAATTAATAGTTTAATTATTCTAAGTTAAATATATCATAATATACAAAGAGATGGAGAGTAATTGACAATTTTGCTCTGCAGATTCTAATTCAAAGCAAGCAGTTGGAAGACTCAGCAGCAGGAAGAGAAATCTACTTGTAATTATTATACCGATCTCAAGTATAATTATTCTTTTACTACTATGTCTGTTCGTTTTCTGGACTAAAACTCAAAGAAAGAAAGGTAATAAATAAACTAATTTGCATTGCAACTAACTCGTTAGTGTTATCATTTATCAGAAACAAGTAAAAATTAGATAACTTATCAGTATATCATCAACCATCTCTTTTTCTTTTGTAGGTGATGATTTGCTGCATTTTGAAGTAGGCATGAGCATGCAAGTTAAAAACTCAGTGTTTTTTAAAGAAGACAAGGGTACAAAACTTAAGAAGAAGGAAGTAAAATTGCCATTATTCAGTTTTGTGAGCGTTTCAGCAGCTACTAATAACTTTTCAGATGCAAATAAGCTTGGGGAGGGTGGCTTTGGACCTGTTTACAAGGCATGATCCAAAGTTATTCCTAGCAATGTTTCGTCAATTATAATAACTAACTATTTACACTCTATCAGTATGTTATCCATGTAGTTTTCTTGAATCCAAGTTTGCCATTTTTGACTCATTTTACCTATTGTCGCTAAAAATATATTCTAGGGTAAATTATTGAATGGAGATGAGGTTGCTGTAAAGAGACTATCTCGAAGATCAGGTCAAGGATGGGAGGAGTTAAGAAATGAAGCCGTGTTGATTGCAAAACTCCAACACAATAATCTTGTTAGACTTTTGGGCTGCTGCATTGAGCGAGATGAAAAGATGCTTATTTATGAATTTATGCCTAATAAAAGTTTGGATTGCTTTCTATTTGGTATGTACTTTAATTTTTAGTCTAAATTTTTTTAAATAAGCCGCATTCTTCTATTTGATTCAGAATTTGATTTTGAAATCATTTTGATGCAAACAGATGCCACAAAAAGAAGCATCCTAGATTGGAAAACACGAGTTCGGATAATTGAAGGAATTGCTCAAGGACTCCTTTACCTTCATCAATATTCTCGATTTCGGATCATTCACCGAGATTTAAAAGCTAGCAACATATTGTTAGACATCAACATGAACCCTAAAATATCAGATTTTGGTATGGCAAGAATATTTGGTGCAAATGAACTTCAAGCAAATACAAACCGAATAGTTGGAACTTAGTAAGTCCTACAAAAGAATCATATTGCCTGTCTGTGTGATGAAAATTTTCTCAATCAATCAATAATAAATGATAATTCTGTCATTGGATTTCAGTGGTTACATGTCCCCTGAATATGCTATGGACGGTCTTTTCTCAATTAAATCCGACGTATTTAGCTTTGGGGTCCTTTTGTTGGAGATTGTAAGTGGCAAGAAGAATACCAGATTCTCCCATACAAACTACCTGAATCTTCTTGGATATGTATGTTTCTACTTACCACATAACTTCTCTTCATTTATAAAGTTGAAACTTGAAAACAATCTTGAAAATTGCGATAAACTATAAGCCATTTTGATAATTGTGCATCAATTAGAGTCCTGCAAAAATATTTTCTAGTAAAATTTAATAATAATTTTTTTTACTGAATATTGAAGGCTTGGGATCTATGGATAAGCAATTCAGGAATGGAACTGATGGATTCAGCATTGAATGATACATACAACAAGCATTTAGTGGCAAGATACATAAACATAGGACTTCTGTGTGTACAACAAAGTCCAGCAGATAGGCCTACCATGTCTGATGTAGTATCAATGATCGGAAACGACACGGTGCCCCTTCCTTATCCTAAATCACCAGCATTTCAAAATGTGAGAGGTATTGATAATTCAAGACTCTCTAGCGTCATAGAAGAAAACATTTCTTTGAATGTTATGACAGATTCACTCGTGGAACCAAGATGAGTTCTAAGATGAATTTCATTTATATATACCAGACACTGTAAGATTTGATAGTTAGCTGTTTGTTTAAGTAACACTGCAAAACTTGTTCTATGAATTATTCAATATTCAATTGTTTACAATTTCCTTCCTTTTTATATCTCAATGTTCTTTTAATAAAATTCATACTACATCAATGCTCATTTTATTTTGATAAGTATAACTAAAACGTGTCTGCAAGTGAATCTTATTGCATTCTATTGATCATGCTGACAATCTTTTTTTTCATTTAGAGGTTATGACAGATTTAAGTTGATCCTGTTGAAACTTGAAATACAAAATAAAAGAGTTTATAGCAGCTTCTCAAATTCTAATACCATAGTTGTTGAATAATTTTATACAATTTCATATGGTCTTCCTAATTTGGTCTTTTTTTTTTCTTTCTAAAACAACAAATACGGAGTAAAAAGGAACGGAGGGAATAATTTTGTCGATCAAGATCACCCTAAATAACAACTTGTTCAAATTCTACTTTATGGTGTAGTGTTATAGTGATACAATAACAAGTTAACAACTATCTGACAACACTTTGTATTCAAGAACATGTCGTGGAAGAAGAATATTTTCCAAAGTTTAGTTATGTTTTAGCACTACACTTGCAACTTGACATCACCGTAAGAATAAAGCAATGATTGATTAAGAAAATAATCAGCTAAATTGGATTAGACTTGCTAGGAAAAGTAAACAGCTAATAGTGATTCACATTTCATAGCTAACAATATGCAGTCATTATCATATCACATTTAATACTATGCTAAGCTTCTAACACTGCATATATAACTTCCTCTAATGGTTTGCCATCTACATTTTACATCTATAATTTAATTAGTTGTATTGTACTTCTCTCTAAAAAGGAGATCAAGATATCGACTGAAAGGTCTAAACAATAACCATCATGTTTCTCTAAACATAAACAGATAATAACATGATATGTCATTCCCATAAAACCGTTAATATAAATGAAGCTTAAGATAAGTTTTTTTTCTTCCAAATGTCAAGAGATAGAACACAAGTCAAACACAAAATTGTTATGTAGCATAAACTTAAACTTGGTGTATGATAGTTACTTCATAGGAGGAACACTTCTCACCATATTCTACACCTTCAGATAATGAGAATTATGAACTTGCCAAGTCAAAAAGCTTGAGCCAATTAGAGAAGTTCATTCCTCAGGCAATTTAAACTTTGCACACCTGTATAAAATAATACCAATGTTACGGAATACTGAATAATACTACCTCTGTTCTTAAATATAAGACTCTGTTTGACCATTGCACGTACGTCAATGTACAATTTTGATCACTAATATCTTTAATTATCTTGCAGTAAAAATTATAAAAATTTGATATTTTAAAAATACTCATCAAAATAAATCAAACAAGATCTTATATGCTAATATTTATATCTATATATTATTAGTAAAATACGGTCAAAACATGATAGATGAATAGTACAATTTAATCAAACGAAATCTTATATTTAGAGACAGAAGTAGTATTAAAGAAACAATCCTTCATATAATTTAGTTGAATAAGCCATTGATAGATGAATGATTTTAACCTTAGACAACAAAACAATATCAAAATTTTTATGATTCTTAAAGAAACATTATATTCAATGACCAACAAAAATAAAAGACTTAAATACAATTTTGGTCCTCCTATTTTCAAATTTCTAAAGTTTTGGTCTCTCTATTTTAAAAATCAACTTTTTAGTCCTCCTATTTCAATTTTTTTTATACCCCTCACTCCATATTAAGGTTAATTTTTATGATATGTCAATTGTGACAGACAAAATAATTACACCTAACATTATTATTTATTTTAATTACAATAAATCATATTTAAAAATATATATTTTTTAAATATAAAAAATGTTTAAAAATTTCTATAAAATCAATTATTTTTAGTGAGAAGAATCATTTTTATAATGTGAACTTTTTTGTTTTAATAAAATAAATTATTTTTAAAATGAAATTAAAATTTAATATTTCTCATAAGTTATAGAAAAAGTATTTTAATTTATTTTGTTGAAAAAAGTGAAAATTATTTTAAATAATTATATTCTAATTTATTTTAGTTAAGACTAATTTTTCTCACTAAATATTTTTTTTGGTCGAGACAGGGGTATCGACTGCCGAACGCAGTGACTATTTCCTCGTTAGATTGGAGGCACCTCGATGAGTGGGATAGCTGGTAGTTTATCTTGAAACTGTTTTTTTAGTTTATCTTGATTTGAGATTTAGCATTGTTTGTGTACTTTAAGGATTATACTATGATTATGATATAAACCTTTTCGTGGTATTTACTTGTTACAATGTTGTGACTGCCTTCCAATGATGCTACAAGAATTGATTAATATTATGTTAGATTGAATGAACTTAAAGATTGAAGTTCACTGAAGTGTTGCTCCATGTGTATGTGTATCGTGCCGCAGTTGGAACACCTACCAGCCTTGGTTTCATGTATTTGGACTGATGATAATAACATGCAGTTCGAGGCAACAACTCTATTTTGGAAGTTGTTTTCAATTTAGCGAATGAATAGTCACTGCGTTCGGCGGTGGATACCCCGGTCTCGACCAAAAAATTACTAATTAACGTTTTTTTTTACACAATTACTAATTAACTAGTAACTAATATTTTGTAAAAAAGAATTAAGTAAAAAAAATTCTTTCAAAATTATTATATTTATTAATATATTTATTAATTTCAGTAATGGTAAAGTGTACGACTTTGAGCCTCGTACATATGGCACGACCGTTATTTCTCTCTTTATTTTTGTTTTCATTGCCATTCACTTATATTTCTCTCTTTAGAACATAGTAACCTGTCTATGCCTTCTGTCGTGCATCAAATCTGTTGTGTTATATACCATTTCTCTATTATTTTATTTACTTAACCATTGTTCGGGAGCATTGTATTGTTTAGTGTTTTCCAAAAACATTTGATTTTTATAAAAAAATAAATACATTAAAAATATTTTTATTTATAATTATTTTTATAACAACTGATTTTTAAATAAAATATTAAATAAATAATTAAATATTAGAGGTTGGTGACGGTGGCCGGCCATTTGGATCGGAGGTCCCAGCTTGAGGAAATTGAATTGTTTTGAGATAATTTTATGAGCTACAAATTCAATAAATATTATTTTAAAACATAAGCATTTTTTTTTACAATATATGCATTTATCTTTTTAAACATTAAATATTAATGTTAATATCTCAAAAAATTAAATATTTTTTCTGATACACTCAAAAAATTAAATATTATTGAATACATATTTAATTTTGTAAATTATTAAAAAAATTATAGTTTAATGTGTAAGTTCAATAAAAGGAGTTATATTTATCTAAAACTTTAATAAAAAATAACTTTATAATTTATTAATCTGCTGCTTCAAAAAAAAATTATTAATCTGATTCAATTTTTGTACAAAAATCAAACTAAAGTTTAATGCATATTAACTGATATGGTAAAAATTATTTACACTTGTACGTATATAGAGGTGTAATTAGACCGGTTTGAATCGGTTTAAAGTGAATCCGATGTCCAAACTAATGAACTTTCAATTGGTTCGGTTTAGGTTGGTTCGGTTTTCAAAAATGAATTTGATCCGAACTAGTCGGTTTGGATCATATACTATTATCGGTTCGCAACATTTTGTTTTTTCGGTATAATGTTTGTTATTATTATTATCTCAAACACTATATATTTTAAGCTCTATTTTTCAAACGACTTACAATAATAACATAAACCAAATAAACAATAACATAGTTTCTATCTTTACTTGTGTTGTGCGTGTTATGCTTCTACTTGCATGTTTTGTTTTGAAGGTGAATGTAGTTTGAACTTGTCAAAATATGAGTCAAATGGACTGTTATAAGATGACCGGTTCGGTTCATCGGTTTTCAAAAATGAAATCTGAAATTCGAACCAAACTAGTTCGGTTTAGCTCGGTTTGATTCGTTTTTTGATCCGAACCAAAACAGGTTGGGTTTTTTTTCGGTTTGGATCACCGGTTTCATTGATTTTGTCCGATCCACTTACACCCTAATTGTAAACAATTATATCTCAATAAAACTAATAATTATGAAAAAATATCTATCAAAATCACTTAATTTTTTTTTTAACAAACGAAAAAAATTAAATAAATATGGTTAGGCCAACACATTATCCCACCAAGCCCATGCATGGTTGGTCTGGGCTCGTTAAAGTATAGCCCAACAATAATTAGGTCAGGCCAATCTAAGCTATTTATATATCTAAGCCCACCAAGTATGTTGGACTAGGCCAACCCATTTGACACATTACAATGAAATATACTACCTCCGTTCCTTTTTAATTGTCGTTTTAGAAAAAAAAGACCAGTGTATTTTTGCACCTTATTTTCCAAATATACCCTTTTTAAAAATATATCATATTTTTATATCCAACAATAATTTCTTACTTTTTCACAAACATTATCTATTCCTAAAAAAGTTGTAACAAACTTTATTTAAAATCAAACAAAATTTGTATATAATAAAAAATTATATTGTTTTAACAAAAAAAACTATACAAAATTTAGTCAATAAAATATAATAGGAAAGAGGGTATAATAGGTAAAATATAACCTAAATTGTCAAAACGACAAGTAAAATAGAACAAATATTTTTTTTCTAAAACGACAAGTAAAAAAGAACGGAGGTAGTAAGAAACAGGAAAATAGGTATAAATTGGATGTCATATTTTATAGATTTTATATATGTGTTGGCTGGAGTTTAAATTCTAAAAGCTATATTTATTATTAAAGGTAAAAAAAATAGTCATTAGACTACTTAAACTTGTGGGTGTTAGTAAATAAAGGGTGGTATGAATAGGAATTGAGCAGAGAAGGAATTAAAATATGGCAAATGCTGAATAGTGTCTCTATTGAAGCCTTTTAATAATAAATTTTTTTAAAAAATTATAAAAATATATAAAATCAACTCATTGAAAATATAAAAAAATCGAAATATTTTACTTTTTAAACAAATTATTACTAGTATGTTAGCCCGTGCCGTGCACGGGATTATTTTCTGTTTTTAATATTATTTTTTAATTTATTCTAAATTATTATTTGATTACTTCATTTTATTATTCAATAATAATTTGAGATATTATATCTTATGATTTATTTAAATATAAATTGTTGGAGTAAATATATTTTTTTACAGATATTTTTTTAAATCATAAAACTCTCACATTTTTTCGCCAATAAAAAAACTCACATTCAGCGAATTTTAACGTTTATTATAGATTTATTCAACTTAATTTCATCAAACTACATTTTTTTTTAAATACAATGTAAAATAAAATATATATTTTCATCATCTTTTCACCTTGTTTCGTAGTAATTCATATATAAATTTAAAAAAAATAACATAGAAATAGACAACCTTGCATATCACGAAACACCCACATTTTTTCGTCAACTGAATCTCATCAAATTACATGTTTTTATAAATACAGTGTAAATTAAGATATATTTTCCCATCATTCTCTCACTTTGTTTCAATTTGGTTGGTAGTAATCTAGATGTAAATTTTTACAACAAACAAATTCAAATAAATAGACAATCTTGCATATCATAAAACTCACACATTTTTTCGTTTCTAGTCCTCATTGAAATTACAAAAAAAGATAGTGTAAATTATAAAATCAAAAGATACTCATATTAATAGGAGTGTTAATATAAGTCATATTATAAAAAATAAGTTTTCCGTATTAATATGTGTATATATATTTAAGTTCCTATTAAAAAAAGTCTTTCGTCTCGTATTAATAAATTTTGTATTAAAACATTCGTAGAAATATAATTCCGTAAAAACTAAAAATAAACCCCATCCATGAGTATAAATATAGCTCTTGTAGAAATTACAAAAAAAAAATAGGCCTCTTATTAATATATGGATAGAAATATAAATCCTCATAGAAATATACGTTCTCGTAAAATTACAAAAAAAAAATCTCTAGAGAGGGATCTCCCACATTCTCGTATTAATACATGGTTTTTATTTTTAAATTACGTAGACGTTCTTTTTATATTGATTTTATTTAAATATGAAAAATAATACTCTAGAGAGTGATCTCTCACTTTCCATTCTCAACAATCTGATATTTTTTCTCCCGTCATCGTAGAAATTATTAAACGAAATATAAACCTTGTATGATATATGAATATAAATATATATCATGTGTAAATTAAGAAAAAAATAGGCACTTGTATTATATTATTAGTATAAATATTTATTCCGTGTAAATTACAAAAAAAAAAGTTATATTAATATAAGTGTAAATATTTTTCATAAGCAATAAAATAAAATATCTTATAATTGCTTCAAAAAAAAATCATAAAAATATAGTTTTAGTTGTTGGTGGAATCGAACTGTGTATCTCATACTAAATTTTGTTCGTGAGAGAGACATAGATGACACACATAAACTTTGATTCATTAGAGATTGTTTCGTAAAATTTTGTTCATAAGAGAGACCTCCGTAAATATAAAGCATAGATAACACCCAACATTCTTTCATCTTATTTCAACATATTTCACAGAAATTCACATGTAAATTTGAAGAACAACAAAAAATACAAAGAAATAGAAATTCATGCATATTATAAAACTTCCACATTTTATTGTAAAAAAAAAACTCTCACATTCAATCATCTTCCTTCATTTATTGTAGATTTATTCAGCTAAATCTCCTGAAACTACATTTTTTTAAGAATATATAGTGTAAATTAAGATGTATTCTCACACTTTTCTTCCATCTTGTTTCATAGTAATCCACATGTAAATTTCAAAAAAAATACAAATAAACAGACAATCTTGCATATCACAAAATTCCCATATTTTTTCTTCGGAAAATAACTCTTTCACATTCAGTGATCTTCCTACGTTTATTGTACATTTATTCAAGTTAATCCAATCAAACTATATTTTTTAAATACAATGTAAATTAAGATATTTTTTTCATCGTTATCTCACCTTCTTTTTTCAACTTGTTTCGTAATAATCTACATATAAATTTCAAGAAAAAATACAAATAAATAGACAACTTTACATATCACAAAACTCCCACATTTTTTTTGTCAAAAAAAAATCACATTTAGTTATCTTCCTACATTTATTATAGATTTATTCATCTGAATATGATCAAACTACTTTTTTTTGTTAAATTTAAGATATGTCTTTTCCCATCATTCTCTCACCTTATTTCAACTTGTTTCATAGTAATCTACATATATATTTCCAAAACAAAATAAAAAAATAGACAACCTTGAATAGTACAAAACACTTTTTTTTTGTCAAAAAAAACTTTCATATTCAGTAATGTTCCTACGTTTATTATAGATTTATTCAACTGAATCTCATAAGACTACATATTTTTATTTATCGATAAGTTTGGTGTATCACTTGTGTTTCAATAAACAAATTCGCCATTGTTTTTTTTTGTTAGAATTAAGTGTCAAAAGTCGTTCTTTGATATTGTATAACTATTTCATATATTTTTTTTTTGTGATTTAGAACAATTTTTTTTTGTTAAAGTTTTAGAATTGAACTACCTTTATAATATATTTTTTAAAAAAACATTTATTCTAGATTTATTCAACTGAATCTCATCAAACTATATATTTTTGTTATAAATGTTTATTGAAAATTTATTCAACTAAATATCATCAAACTACATATATTTTTTAAATACAGTATATATTTAAATATATTTCTCCATCGTTCTCTCACCTTCTCAATTCAACCTATTTCGTACTAATCTACATGTAAATTTCAAATAACAAAAAAAAAGTACAATTTCTTGATAACCTTGCATATCAAAAAATCCTCACTATTTTTTTTATAAATTAAGTGTTAAAATCGTCTCTTAATATTTTATAAATTTTTTATATGAAAAAAAAAATTGTTATTTAAAAATAATAACTTTTTGTTACAGATTAAAAATTTGTGATTTTGACATTAAATAATTTAAAGATTATCTTTTAGAGATTTTACAAAAATATAGAATATATTTTGTGTTTGTGTACCTTTATAAAAGTTACTTTTTATAAAAAAAAAATCTTTAACTTGTTTGAATGCAACCATATAAAAGTGATTTTGTATGACAAAATTACCATAAAGAACGTCCAAATATAATATATCATATAAAATAAATATATGCCAACAAATTTCTAAATTTTTTGTATGAAATTTTTTTACACTTATTTTCTCTTTCCTCTAAAAATCTATACAAAAAGCTAATAATACGACCTTCAGATTTTTTGCAATTTTTAGATTATTTTTAGATCAGATTATTTTTAAAAGCTATAACAAACATATTTTATTTTATAAAAAAGTTATATTTTTTAAAAATAAGTAATTATTTTTTTTTTAAAAAAAAACTTTAACAAACGGTCACTATGTCTCTTAATTCTTACAAAAAAAAAATGTGTCTCTTAATTGATATTCCCTCCGATCCTTTTTATTTGTCATTAAAGAAAGAAAAAAGATCAAATTAAGAAGGTGTATTTTTGCACTTTATTTTCCTATTATACCCTTCTTTTTAGAATATATATCCTAATTTTAATCCACCAATAAATTTCTATTTTTTTTACACACACACTTTCTCTTTCCTTTTTTTTGGTACATCGGAAAAAACTAAAACCACCAAATAAAAAATTGTAACAAACTTTTGTTATAAAAAATTAGAAAGAAAGGTATAATAGGTAAAATATAGCCTAAATTGTCAAAACGACAAATAATTTAAAACAAATATTTATTTAAAAACGACTAATAAAAAGGAATGGAGAGAGTATTAAAGCACATTTGAAAATAATCAAAATATATTATCGAAAACAATATATGTCATGGAACAAATTTATGATTAATTCTATCAATGTGAGTAATAATGCATAATAATCAATGAGTGAAAATATCGGTCTATTAAACTAAATGACAAAATTGAATAAAATTGTCAATAAAAAAAGTGCATAATAATGCATTAAAATTAAACAATGAAAATCTGTTGTTTGACGATCATAAATTTGTCTAATCTTTCTTAATTTTTATATTGATCTTCATATATTTGTTTGTGGATAAATCAGCTTCATCAGAGTAAGCTCTCTTAACTGATATACCATCAACTTGTCTACGACATCTAAAACAGTTCTATCTTTGACCTTCTCCTCTATTGTTTCATCAAACTTTGTTATAAGGTCTTGTGAATCGCACTGATAAAATATTAGAACATATAAAATATGAATTGCACAGATAAAAATTAGAAAAATATAAAGTAAGAATTGCAATGATAAAAAATTAGAAAATATAACTTATTAGTACACAAAATTATGGATAGTATCATAATAATAAGTCAAGAAGAAAAAATTAATCTATAGATTTAATAAGTTAAGATGAAATAGTTAATCTATGAAAATTGGTTTTTTAAATGAAAGTTTTAGGTGCTTACCGTGGAACTACTTTTGATGTATGTCTTTGACTCTGCCTACATTAGTACTCTGTGCCATGATCTTCTTATATATTATGCTTTTGACACAACTGATACCACCAAACACCATCATCAATATATCTGATTTCAACCATGATTATAAACATTGATTCATACAATTTATTCACAGTGATATTTGTCAAAGTGTTTTAGTAAAAGAAATAATAATAATAATAATAATAATAATAATAATCTATACATCTATACATATAATAAAGGGAAAACTTTTGTTTGGTGTAGCCTTTTTCAATAATACCTAAAACGCCCTTAACAGCTATATTTTTAAAATTTAAATTCTATAATTTTTTTTAATATTATTATTAAATTCTATAATTTCTATCTCTTTAACTTTTATGTTTGTGACTTAATTTGTTGTTTTTCAAAAACTAACTATTAATAACATAAATAAGTATCAAACAAACGGGCACGGGACGTGCCCGTTTGGCCCGCTAGTCAATATAATAAAGGCAAAACATTTTTTTGGTGTAGCTTTTTTTCTAATACCTAAACTACCCTTGATAGTTTTGTTTTTAAATATCTATACATATAATAAAGGGAATACTTTGTTTTTGGTGTAGCTCTTTTTGATAATACCCAAAATGCCCCTAACGGCTATTTTTTTAAAATTTTAACTTCTATGATTTTTTTTAATATTATTAATAACTTCTATAATTTCAATCTTTTTAACTTTTATCTTTGTGAATTAATTTGTTGTTTTCTAAAATATAAATTCACACAAACGGGCACGGCCGTGCCCGTTTGGCCCGCTAGTACATATACATATAATAAAGGGAAAACTTTTGTTTGGTGTAGCCTTTTTCAATAATACCTAAAACGCCCTTAACGGCTATATTTTAAAAATTTAAATTCTATAATTTTTTTTTAATATTATTATTAACTTCTATAATTTCTATCTTTTATGTTTGTGACTTAATTTGTTGTTTTTCAAAAACTAACTATTAATAACACAAATAAGTATCACACAAACGGGCACGGAATGTGCCCGTTTGGCCCGCTAGTAATAATAATAATAAAATACCCATAAATTGCAAAAGAAAATTGTCTTACTTGTTGACATTCAAGAAGTGTCTCAATATTTTTCATAGGTGTGATTTTAAGTAGATCGTGATGGAAAACCTTGAAGATGAACTAACTTGTATAAGAGAATCATTCTTTTCATAAGTTCTAAAAGAAATTGAAAGGAAAAATTAATAAACAATTACATATATGCATAACTGGAAATTTCTTAAATGTAATTTATAATCTATATAATAATAGAATCATACATCAATTTTAACGTCGCAACTTCGGGAATATCTGGATTAAACATGAGCCACGAACAGCCTAAGTTGATAATTAAATTCTTTGACCATGAATGTCGTGTTTCTCACGATGAATGTGTTTTCTATATATAGTTAAATTATATTCAGACTTATTATGCTAGTGTGGAAACAAATTAAGTTGTTGTTATCCGTAAAATATTATTTTTTGTTGTTATCCATAATTTTTATTTTAATTGCTTAAGTTAATTAAAAAAAATCTTTACAAAACAAAAATTAATGAAGCTCTAATTGAATAACACCTAAGTAAATTTTTCTAAGAATGCAACCAAATTATACTAAAAAAAATATAAAAAAAAAAATCTTAGAGAAGCTCTAATTGAATGCCACATAAGCAAATTTTGCTGAGAATGCACGAGAGAGCTCCATGAACCTATCGTAATGTATATTATATAAATATTATATAAATATAAATAAAAATATAAATATAAATATAAATAAATATTATAAATTATATATATATATATATATATATATATATATATATATATATGAGGAGGGATCAATTGACTCCAAGAGTAAGTTTAATAATTTACTCTAAATCTTGACCTTTAATTTTAATATCAACTAATGATTAAGATTGATTGATAATAATTGTTAGTGTGAGACTTATTTCTTTATTGTATTGGAAAACAAAGATTATCAAAATATACTTTATATAGAATAGAACCAATTAATCACGTACCAAAAAAAAGAAAAGAACCAATTAATTATAACAAAAAAAGAAGAATAGAATCAATTAGTTATAGCATAAATTAAATTATATTTGATTGTATAAAAAAACATATAATTGGTCTGGCAAAAAATAATTCATTTACTGATGAAAAAAATACAAATCCTTAAATAAAAATAAATAAAAAACTAATACTAATTAGTATTGACAAAGAAATTATAATACAAAAAAAAGCCTTTAAACAAAGGTTTACTACACATTTGGAGTTTTTTGTTATTGCAGTGCCATTGTCTTGTGGATATACTTGATTTTATCATTGCCTTCCTCGATATATCTCCTCCATTGCGTCAATCAATCATTAATACTTTTGTCTGCCAATTATATGTTTTTTTATTTCAACAGTTGGATTTTTTAAAATTATTTTCTTCATTAAATAAATTATTTTTTTGGTCACGATATATGTTTTTATTTAATTATTTGTATTTTAATTTTTTTTCTAACCAATCATTAATTTGTATAATTTAATTTACACTTAAATTTTTATACGTCAAAAATTATTAAGCAAGGGAATGAATCTTTGTTTTAATAATTAAGGTTTGTAATTAAATGATTATATTTTCTATATCAAGTATGTTTTGATAATCTTTTTCTTTTCAATACAACAAAGAAATAAGTCTCAAACTAACAATTATTATCAATCAATCTTAACCATTAGTTGATATTAAAATTAAAGGTCAAGATTTGGAGTAAGTTATAAAACTTACTCTTGGAGTCAATTGATCCCTCCTCTATATATATATATATATATATATATATAGATAGAGATTTTTAAATAGAATCCTTAACGAGGAACAAAACCCGTAAAATATATATATTTTTTTGGTACTGAATTAATTAAAATAAATTTAAAAACAGAATTTGTTGTTAAAGTGGAACCCTAATCCAACCTTTATAAATAGACAAGAATTAGTGAGGATTAGGATTAGTCAAAAAAATCAGGAAAAGAAAATTACTGACTTTCAAAAGAAAGAGAGAGGGCGCGAGAGAGAAAAGAATAGAGAAGGTAGTGGAGAAACCAACAAGAGCAACACGTTAGGAGAAGAAGGAATTTGCTGCTGGAATTATAGGTAAGGAACTTAATCATGAGATCGTTGTTGTTTTGTTTTTGTTTAGGGTTTAGTTTCAACAAAATCTAATGTAGATTGAACCCATTTTTAGGATACCAAATTTTGACTTATTTTTTCGGTAATTTGTCTTGTATGCTGTCTCAAGTATCAGTTAATAATAAGATTCGTACATATATGGAAATACGTTAAGGGATTCATTGTTATTTATCCAACTGAATAGGTAAGTGATAGTGATGCTATAATTAGGTTTAATGTGTTGCAATTTGGAACAATGTGGCTCATATTTTGTTTATTTTGTACATTACCACATTACGTCTTCGTTTATCATAATTACATTTGATATATGGAACAGGGAACAACACTTGGAATTTGCGTCGACCTGAACTAAATTTAATCTTCCCGCGTTATCATGGGTTTTTGGCTGAGTGATATTTGTCTACAACCATATGGTGATTCTCCAAGATATTCTCTAGAGAATCCCGACAATGGTTCTCAACGGTACTATTCTAGAAAAGAGATTGAAGAAAATTCACCTTCTAGGCTAGATGGTGTTGATTTGAAGAAAGAAGCCTACCTACGCAAATCATACTGTTCATTTCTACAAGAGTTAGGCAAGACACTTAAAGTGTGAGTTCTTGTGTCTTAAAATATTATCTGTTGTCTATGGTCATTGGTTCACTCTTTAAATTATAGTCTTTTTTTTTGGTACTTTAGATTTTTTGCGAGTTTTCTTGTTTTTTCTAGTTGTTCAACTGATATGATTGTGTCCGGTGGGAAACTGTGTTTAAATTTAGACAGTTAGGCTGTGTACCGGTGAGTTGCGTCTCTGTAGAAGCAGAGAGAACATGGGAAATACCTTAATTCTTAACATGTTTATATATTTATGTTGCTGGAAACATTGGGAAATGTTTTAGTTATATCTGATCATATTGGAATCACAAATACATAGACTCATAGCTTAAGTTATTATAATGATGTTGATACTGCTTCAATTGTGATGCAGACCTCAGGTAACTATTGCCTCTGCAATAGTTTTTTGCCATCGGTTCTTTCTTCGGCAGTCCCATGCAAAGAATGACCGAATGGTGAGTTAGTATTGTGTTATAACTTGCGTTTACTTGCATATTATCATTCCTATTGGGGTCAATTAATCCATGTGGCTGACCACACTTACTTAGAGGGATGATACTGCTGAGAGATTTATTGTTGTAATTTGCACGATATCTTATCTTTCATAGATAATGATGCTGTTTTTTACTTCTTTTTTTGAACTATGCATAAATATGTTTTTTTTTGAGAAATTTCAATAAGCAGTGGTAGTAGCTTCATATTTATGGTGTAATATTTTATATCATGCATACATGCTTAATCTGAACTATGGTCATTGTATTTTGATCTCTCTGGTTTGAAGACTCTAGCTCATCATAATTGATTATTGTATTTCAGGATTATATGCTTGAATAATTAATTTGTAACTTAACCTATTTTGCAGATCATTGCTACAGCGTGCATGTTTCTTGCTGGGAAGGTCGAAGAAACTCCCCGTCCTCTAATAGATGTTGTTATTGTTTCATATGGAATTATACACAAGGATACTGCAGCTGTTCAGAGGATCAAACAAAAGGTATAGCATATGCCACACTGCCTTGTACGTTTTTTCTTTTCTCTCATTTTTTTTTTGGTCTGTTTTTCTTTTTTTTTTTGGTCTGTTTTTTGGTCTCTCATTATGTTTGAGGTGTTTGGACAAGTACACTTTAGTGTTGGTGTCATGAAAACCCAAAAATACCCTTAGAATTGAGTCCTTAGAGGGCCATTTTAGTGTATTTGCAATGTAAAAAAACCTTAATTTCCCTCTTCTTATTTTATGAACCTCCTCTTTACTGCGTTTGAACTGTGAATTAGAATTGCAACCAGCCATCGTTCCAGCCTCTTCACATTCAAACAGCAATCACAACTCTTACTCCCTTTCAATCATCATCAACCCAATGGATCATCCCTCAATCCTAGTTTTAGGGTAAAATAGCAGCCAAAATATATCAAATAACGGCCATACCGCAGCCTGCAATTCTGTTTTTGGGGTTGGCTGCTCTGATCCGCAATCTGGGATTGACAACACAAATATATACCCGCTATCCAATTTCCCGGTTGACCGCTTGCGCTGCTATCCCGTTTCTGAATACTTATTTTTAATATCTGTATATGTATTTAACCTTGCGGGAGTTTATTTCAAAATCAAATTTCTTTTGAACCTCATTTTTTACCCCTATATTATTTTTCCTATATGATTATTTATCATACAATTGTTTTTACTTGAATTGTTGCACAGGAAGTGTATGAACCGCAGAAGGAATTAATTTTAGTTGCAGAGAGGGTTGTTCTTGCGACTCTTGCTTTTGATTTTAATATGCAACACCCTTATAAACCTCTTGTTGAGGCAATAAAGAAATTCAAAGTTGCTCAGAACACCCTTGCTGAACTTGCTCAAGTTGCATGGAATTTTGTTAATGATGGGTATGAAGATTATTTTTTTTATCTTATGGCAAAGGGATATTTGATTTTCTTTCCTGAAATTCGGATGTGGTGTGTATGCAGACTAAGGACGACTCTTTGCCTGCAATTTAATGCCCATCACATTGCTGCTGGAGCCATATTCCTTGCTGCAAAGCACCTTAAGTTGAAACTGCCATCAGATGGTGATAAGGTTTGGTGGCAAGAGTTTGATGTCACTCTTCGCCAGTTGGAAGGTTGGTGCCTATTTTTTTTGTACTAGTAGTATAAATAATTGAAAAAAGAAAGTACTATCGCTGTCATATATAATTCTCTATGTTTTAGCCATTTATAATTTGGAAAGACCTTTTACTGTATCTCTCTACCTTTTGCAGAGATTAGTAATCAAATGTATGAGCTATATCGAATTGCACCATCCAATAATGTTGACGGAACTGCAGGAGGTGGCCATCGGGGAACTGCAAAAGCTCCAAAGAGAAATGATGAGACTCCAACCACAAACAGTAATTTACATACCGGAGCTCCACATACAAGACATGAATCATCAAAACCTACAATGTCTAAAAATGCTATTGATTCGTCTGCTAATAATGTTGCGCACCCTGTAAGAGGTCATGGTAAAAATTGTGATTATGGGAGCACAGAAACTAAACACAAGGCAGAAGATGATGCTAAAGGAAATAAACATTCGGATCAGGAACCTGCACCTTACAAAGAAAACTTGCAAGAAGCTCAGCAGATGGTGAGATCTCAATCATGTTCTAGTAAAACGCAAGAAATCAATGTTCAGAGATGTAACCTAAATCACAGAGATGCTGCATCTTCCCGGCCACCACAGGAAGCCATTAAAATATTTGACAAGGTAAAAGCTGTGTTAGAGAAGCGAAAGAAAACAGCTAATCATATAACTAAAAGAATTGAGTTAATGGATGAAGATGATCTGATTGAGAGAGAAATCGAAGATGGAATTGAACTTGCTTCTCAGACTGAGAAGAATAAACAGGATAAGCTTGAGAGCTTGTCTAAGCCCTTAGACAGATCAGATTATGAGAATATGCAGCATGGAAAGGTTCAGTCAAGCAACAAAAGAAAAGCAGCAAGCTCCCCTGACGAAGAAATGGAAGTGAAAAAGTTGCATAATTATAGTTCTGAACCTCTCAACCGTAGTCGCTTTCACTATATCGAAAATCAAAACAAGGCCAACCAACTGGAACATGGTGAGAGGGAAAGCAAAAGGCATGTGCAAGAAAACCACCTTTCTCACTCATTATTATCTATGTAAAATTTTGGTAGTTAATTAATTATGAGGATGATGGTAAGAAACATTTGAGTAATTAGAAGAGATACACGTTTTCGTGTTGTATATCCTTTCAGAAATGAGTTAATCAAATGGTTTGCTTATTTACTTTCTTTGTTGTGTGACCGTGTCTGTTTATTTGTATGCCCCCACCCCACACCTTTCATAAGTTTGGTCAGTATTTCAAAAGACTGCACTTGGTGAATCCTTCTTCATTATATGGAGTAGATAGTTGTGTACATTCCAAGTTTTTCATTTAAATATAATAAAATGGTTGCCTTATAACTTGATTTGATTGTTAAATTTTCCTAATCCATCACATGTTTTGAATGTTTCTGGTAAATTTAATTTGCTACCGATGTCTCAACACAGTTCTTGGTATGGATTGGTTGTATTCTAATATTGACTTGTTAAATTGTCAAAATAAGACTTCGATCTTTTGTTTGGTCCTGAAAAATTATGAATTTTTAATCACCAAAAAGGTCATCCTCTAGATGGAGTTCAAGGCTACATAGATTCATTTGAATATGAATGATAACTTGTGTCTTGAAACTTGTATATTTAGCTTTTAAATTATTAAGTTTTTTATATTTAGATATCTTAACATGTACCATAAGAGTACGTGTTAACATGATCTTCGAAATAAAAGATATTTGAACCTCAACATTCACTTAGTGTTGAGAATTGTGCCAAAATATTTTTTGAAGATTTATATATATTTTTTTTGGTCGAGACCGGGGTATCCACCGCCGAACACAGTGACTATTCTCTCGTTAGATTGGAGGCACCTCGATGGGTGAGATAGCTGGCCCAAAAATTTAAAGCTGCTCCATATCCAAGGTGAGGATCGAACCCTCGACCCTTGGTTAAGAAAGGATGAGCCCCAACCGCTCAACCACATTTAAAGATTTATATTTAAATATATTTTAGATTTATATTTAAAAAAGATATCATTCATATTTAAGATTTATGATTTAAAAATATTTTTTTTGCAACTCTTTATAAGCCACATGTATAATGAATATCAATGAGAACAAGGAAAAGCTTATCAAAAACACAAAATGAGAACAAGGAAAACAACATATTTGGAGCCATAAAAAAGAACAACATATTTGCACCTAATAATTTGTACAGGGCCTTGTATTTAGAGATTAGACTTTTCTTGAAATTGTGCTCATAATTAAAGTAAGGGAGTATAAAGGATTTTGTGGTTGGTATGACAATTAGTTGGTTGGGATAAGGAGATTGGATTTAAGTATAAATAGCTAACAACAATCTCTTTTGAACGTTTTATGATATTCTTTTTTTAATTAATTGAAATTTATGTGGGTCTTTCACTATAAAAATAAGTTTACATAAAACAGTGAGATTCGTATAAATTTCAACTAATTAAAAAGAGAATATTAGAGGGTGTTCAAAAAAAATGTTCAAAAGAGAGATGCTAGCATTCCTCAAAGAACTAAAGATAGTCATTATTTAGATCGCAATATCTTACATAATTGATCATTCAGAATAAAAGACTAAGTTAGTGATGATTATCGTTGAATTTGGTAGGGAAGATTGAAGTTCAATATCAACAACTGCGTTTGAAATGAGATGAAATCACTTAATACATAAATGATCTCGAATCTAATCAGATTAAACTGGTGATGAAAAAAAAAGATTAATTTTGTAAGATGATGAAAATATGAGATAAAAAATAGAATTACAATTTTATTTTAATTCAGTTGATAATTTAGTAGAGTTTACCGAATACAATTGAAAATTACTTAGTTGATAGACGCATCACATTATATATACGTATGAAAGAAAGAATGAAAAATTTGTCAAAAACAGAAAGAATGGATGAAGAATTAATAAATATTATTTTTACCCAATAAAATAAAACATTTAAATAATAATTTTTTTGGTTACATAATATATTTTTAATCAAAATAATAATTTTTTTTGTCGAGATCGAGGTATCTACTACAGAATGTAATGACTAAACTTTTTTATTTGAACAAAAAAAATACTATTTTTTAGTCTATAAATAATAATATTTTTTTTTGGTCTATAAATAATAATATTTATTACAGTAAAAGTTTATTACAGTAAAAAATAAATTATTTTGAGTCAAAAAAATAATAATACTTATTAATTTATTTATGGATTTAGTAAGGATGAATGGATGATACGTTGTATCCAAAGAGAAAAGGAAAGGATGATATAGGCAACCGACTCGAACGTCCAACCATATCTTATTCTCTTTCTGTTTTTCGTTGATGAAGTCATAAAATAAAACCATATCTTTTTTTTTTTTTTGAGTAAATCATAAAACCATATCTTTTTTTATCACACGTTTTCACACCGCCTTATTTGATATTTTAAGTGCATCATCACCGTTGGATATTAACCGTCTATTCCTGACCCCATCATCTATATAAACAATCTCTTCCTACAACTTTCTCTCATTCAACACTTCGCCAAAATAACAACAACGCGTTCTATCTTTCTCTCTCTCGTTTCTTGTTCATTTTTTGATTTCTTCATTGACGATTTTAATTTATTGATTTCGTGATCGCTCGATTTCACTATTTCAGGGTTTGCTTCTTTGATCGAAGCTGATATTCATAAGATCGCTATGGATTCGCGTTTTCACATCAAGAATTTCTCAATTCTCATGAATCTTCTTTTATGGATCGGTTATCATGAATCGTTTTTATAATTTTTTGGATTATTGGATATAATTCTTCATTGGATGGATAATCGAGATATTCTTTAACCGTTTTGCAGCACTATGAAATCTGGATATTCAGAACGTTTTGCGAATCCTGATTCTACGGACAAGAACGGAAAATAATCAAATAGATAAATCGAATTTTCTTCTTCATCATCGGTTTCTGTTCCACTTCATGATTTTGATTTCTTCATTCACAGTATTGTTTTCGTGATGATTCGATTTCACTATTTCAGGGTTTGCTGTTCTTGTTTTCTATGATCTGCTGTTATCGATGAGATCGGTTAAGAATTTGCGTTTTCATATCAAGAATTTCTCAATTATCATGAATCTTCTTTTATGGATTTTTGAATTATTGGATATAATTCTTCATTGGAGGATAATTGAGATATGATTTATCCCTTGTTTTGCAGCAAGATGAAATCTGGATATTCAGAACGTTTTGAGAATCTCGATTGAACGGAGAACGATCAAATAGATAAATCAAATTTCTTCGATGAATCTTTATTAGTTTTAATTCTATTATTGCTTTTGATGCAAGATAAACGGAATTGAATTGTGTGTATGTGTTTTCACTGCAGCGTGGTTTGTAAAAATAATAACATTCTTCATAGCATGGAGCCTCAAGATTGTATTTGGTGATCTTGTGTAAAAGAATAAAAATCTGTTTCAATGTTTCTTTATTGATTCAATCTAATACTATACTTTTTTGATTTGTTATGATTGATTGATTTCTTATACCATATATTTCTATGATTGATTATTGACAGGGTTGCTATGAGATCGTTAGGGATGTCAAGAATTTCACCCAATTACACTTTTCTCTCAACTCTTCCTTTTAATTGGTTATCAATAATTATTCGTTAAAATTTTATATATAATTAATTCTTTAAAATTGGATAATCAAGATACAAATTTATCCGTTTTGTAGCGAGCTGAGAATTTATATTCTAGATTGTCTCGATGAAACGTGCAATGGGCAAGGAGCCAAGAACGGAGAACAGCTCGAGATAGATAAATGAGTTTTTTAAATAAATTATTCTATTGTCTTTTATTTTTTGGCTCTGGATTTACATATTGAATTTGGAACATGTTTTTCTGCAGCGTCAGTCGTCACACTAATAAAATTCTACATAGAATGGAGCCTAGCATTTTGATTTGGTGGTGTTATCGATTAAATTTTCTTAATCAATTTTGAGAGTACATTTTTTATTGTTGATTTGTTATTTACTCTTTGGTGTTGCAGGATTCTTTTGGTTCTAAATGTTACTCATGTGTGATCTTCATGTGTTGCATTCTTTTTCTTTGTTGATTATTTCATTCTCTTGGTTTTGAGGTTTGATTTGTTTATTTCTAGTTTTGAATTTTCTGCTCTTATTTAAACAATTTGATTATTGGGTTTGTTAGGGTTCATTTATTGTTATTCTAATTCGTCGTATGCGACAAATATTAGTCTATGTAAACCTTGTTCTATGTTTAATTTTGTGAGTTCTATTGTGACATTTTTGTTTTGAAATGTTTCCAATTTAGTATCAGATAATGCTGATGTTTAGCAAAACTTGTATCTTGTTTATCACCTCAGGTTTAATTGAGAATTGAAACTGTATCTGTTTCTTGCCGTATAGTGTGTTTGGAAGCAATAACTTGTTGTGTAGTATCAAGCAATCAGGTTCATTTTGGCACACTCTTGTTGAATCATTTTATTCCTTTACACCTTAGGTTTTTTTACATATTGCAGAACAAAGCCGAGCTTGCAAAAAGAATCGAGAAGCATCAATAAGATATGATCATATTTTAGTTTTTGGAATTTGATTGCAAGACATACATGTTGAGTTTGGAACATGTTTTTATTCAGCGTGGTTTGTCAAACTAATAGCCTTCTTCATAGATTCAATGGACAAACAGAGAACGGTCTAAATAAAGAAATCAAATTTCTTCAATGACTTGTTCCTATTTATTATAATTTCTGGAATTTGATTGCAAGACATTGAACTTTGAACATGTTTTTCTGCAGCATGGTTTGTCAAACACCTTCTTCATAGCTTGGAGTCTTCTTGATATTAAAGCTCTTTGATACAATGGACAGACACAGAACGGCTCCAAATAGCTGAATCAAATTTCTTCAATGAGTCGTTCTTATTATTTTAAGTTCTGAAATTTAATTGCAAAACATACAAGTTGAATTTTGAACTTGTTTTTCTGCAGTGTGGTACGTCAAATTAATAACCTTCCTCATAGCATGGAGCCTTCTTGATATTTAAGCTCTTTGATACGATGGACTAACAGAGAACAACTCCAAATAGATAAACAACCTCTGTCCTATAACTTCCTCTCATTCTAGACTTAGCCAAATAGCTCAATATTTCTCTCATTCTTCATCTGTTTTTGTTCTACATTTTTATCTTTGTGATTCCTCAGATTTATTTGCTTTGGGATGGCTCAATTTTAGGGTTAGCTGTTCTTGTTTTCTTTGACCTGCTGCTATCAATGAGATCGTTATGGGCGTGCGGTTTTTTGGATTGTAGTAGATATCAAGAATTTCACAATTTTCATGAATCTCCTTTTATGTTCTTCTAAGTTTTGGATTATTGGATATAGTTCTTCATTGGATAATAGAAATATTCTTTATCCATTTGCAATTCTTGATACAATTGATTTCGTGATGGCTTGATTTCACTATTTCAGGGTTTGCTGTTCATGTTTTCTTTGATCAGATGATATTCATGAGATCTTTATGAATTTGCGTTTTCTCATCAAGAATTTATCAATTATCATGAATCTTCTTTTATGGATCGGTTATCATGAATCGTTTTTATATTTTTTTTGGTTTTTTGGATATAAGTCTTCCTTGGATGGATAATTGATATATTCTTCAACCGTTTTGCAGCACTATAAAATCTGGATATTCAGAACGTTTTGCGAACCTTGATTCTACGGATAAGAACACAGAACGATCAAATAGATAAATCAAATTTTCTTCTTCATCATCTTTTTCTATTGCACTTCATGATTTTGATTTCTTGATTCACTATTGTTTTCGTGATGGCTCGATTTCACTATTTCAGGGTTTGCTGTTCTTGTTTTCTTTGATCAGATGATATTCATGAGATCGTTATGGATTTGCGTTTTCATATCAAGAATATCTCAATTCTCATGAATCTTCTTTTATGGATCGGTTATCAAGAAACGTTTTATAATTTTCGGATTTTTGAATTATTGGATATAATTCTTCATTGGATAATTGAGATATGATTTATACATTGTTTTGCTTCTTCAATGAATCTTTATTAGTTTTAATTCTATTCTTGTCTTTGATGCAAGATAAACAAACTGGATTGTGTGAATGTGTTTTTTCTGCAGCGTTGTTTGTAAAAATAATAACATTCTTCTCTTCATAGCATGGTGCTTCAAGATTTGATTTGGCGATCTCTTGTAAAAGAATAAAAATCCGTTTCAATCTTTCTTTATTGATTCAATCTAATACCATATACTTTTTGATTTGTTATGATTTATTTCTTATACCATATTATTTCCATGATTGATTATTGACAGGGTTGCTATGAGAACGTTATGTGAACGTGTTTTTCTGCAGCGAAAAGAATTGACAATACATATATGAACATATTTTAAATTCTGGAATTTGATTGCAAGACATACAAGTGAAATTTTGATCATGTTCTTCTGCAGCTTGGTTTGTCAAATTAATAATCTTCTTCATAGCTTGGGGCCTTGTTGATATTTAAACTCTTTCATACAATGCAAGGTAGTCAGACTCGAGATCCTACACAAGATCGGGTAGAGGTCGAGAGATCGTAATGCCTCAAATTTCTTCAATGAGTCATTCTTAATTTATTTTAATTTTTAGAATTTGATTGCAAGACATACAAGTTGAATTTTGGACATGTTTTTCTGCAGCGTGGTTGGTCAAACTAATAAGCTTCTTCATATCATGGAGCCTTTTTGACATTTAAACTATTCGATAAAATGGACAAACAGAGAACAACTTCAAATAGCTAAATCAAATTTCTTCATTGAGTCGTTCCTATTTATTTTAGTTTCTGGAATTTGATTGCAAGACATATGTTGATTTTCAAACATGTTTTTCTGCAGCGTGGTTGGTCAAACTAGTAACCTTCTGCTCAGCATGGAGCTGTCTTGAAATTTAAACTCTTTGATACAATGGACTGGCAGAGAACTACTCCATAATCCAAATAGCTAAACAACAAATGTCCTATAAGTTTCTCTCATTCTAGACTTTGCCAAATATTGCGCTCTATATTTCTCTTGTTTGCTGATCTTGTTCTTCATCTTTTTCTGTTCTACTTGGCCGATGATTTGATGCCACATTTTTGTTTTTGTGATCGTAGAAATTTATTTGCTTTGTGATGGCTCGATTTATCTATTTCAGTATTGGCTGTTCTTCTTTTCTGTGATCTGCTGCTACCAATGAGATCGTTATGGATTTGCGTTTTCACATGTTTTTTTGGATTGCAGTAGATATCAGGAATTTCATTTTTCTCATGAATCTTCTTTTATTTATAAGTTTTGGATTATTGGATATAGTTCATCGTAGGATAATGGAGATACACTTTATTCGTTTTATAATTAGGTTCATTTTGGCACACTCTTATTGAATCATTTCATTCCTTTACACCATAGGTTTTCTTGCATATATCGCTGAACAAAGTCAAGCTTGCATAAAGAATTGAGAAGCCTCAATACAGATATGAATATATTTTAATTTTTGGAATTTGATTGCAAGACATACAAGTTCAAATTTTGAACATGTTCTTATGCAGATTGGTTTGTCTAACTAATAATCTTCTTAATAGCATGGAGCCTTCTAGATATATAAACTCTTTGATACAATGGACAGACAGAGAACTGCTCCAAATGGCTAAATCAAATTTCTTCAATGATTCTTGTTTATTTTAATTTCTAGAATTTGATTGCATGACATACAATTTGAATTTCAAACATGTTTTTCTGCAGCGTTTTGTCAAACTAATAACCTTCTTCATAGCATGGAGCCGCCTTGATATTTAAACTCTTTGACACAATTGACAAATAGAGAACAGGTCCAATAGCTAAACAACCTCTATTCTATATGTTTCTCTCATTCCAGACTTTGCCAAATAGCATGCTCCATATTCTCTTGTTTACTATATCTTTCTCTTGTTCTTCTACATCTTTTTCTGTTCTACTTGGCCGATGATTTTGATTTCTTGATTCCACATTTTTGTTTTTGTGATCAATCGGATTTATTTGCTTTGTGATGGCTCAATTTCCCTATTCAGGGTTGGCTGTTCTTGTTTTTTTTGATCTGCTGCTACAGTGCTACCAATGAGATCGTTATGGATTTGTGTTTTTACATGCTTTTATTGGATTGTAGTAGATATCAAACATATCACAATTCTCATGAATCTTCTTTTATAGATTGGTTATCAATTGTCTTTGAAAGTTTTAGATTATTGGATATAATTCTCCATTGGATAATCGAGATATGCTTTATCCGTTTTGCAGACAGTTGAAATTTGGATATCCGTTTTGCAGACAGTTGAAATTTGGATATCTAAAACGTTTCTGCTATTCTCGACTCAACTGATAAGAACGGAGAGCAATCAGATAGATAAATCAAATATCTTCAACGAGTCTTTCTTTATTATTTTTATTTCTTGGCTTTGATGCAAGATAAATGAATTGAACTGTGTGAGCGTGTCTTCCTGCAGCGTGATTTGTCAAAAAAATAACTTTCTTCACAGCATGGAGCCTCGAGATTCGATTTGGTGATCTCTAGTAAAAAAAATACTGTTTCATTCTTTCTTTATTGATTCTTATACCATATATGATTTTGATGTCTTGAATCTAAAGTTTGCTTGTTCTACTTTATCTCTTGTTTCTTGATGTCTTGATGCGTTGGCCATATTGTTTGATTCATAATTGATTAATTTCAGGGTTGCTATAAATGAGAACATTAAAGGATATGCTTTTCTCTGATTGTAGATATCAAAAATTTCACCCAATCACACTTTTCTTGACTCTTCTTTTAAATCGGTTATCAAGAAATATTTGTATACATTTTGTATATTCTTTAAAATTGGATAATCGAGATACAAATTTATCTGTTTTGTAGCCGAGAAGTCATATTCTAGAATGTCTCGATGCAACGGGCAACAGACAAGAACGGAGAATAGCTCTAGATAGATAGTTTTTTAAATCAATCGTTCTTTGTCTTTATTTCCTGGCTCCATATTTATGAATTGAATTTTGAAAATGTTATTCTGCAGTGTGAATTGTCAAACTAATAAAATTTCAAAGAGCATGGAGCTTAGCATTTTGATTCGGTGATATCTATAAAATTCTTGTGTTTTAAAAAATTTTCATCAATTTTGAGAGTACTTTTATTTTGTTGATTTGTTATACTCTTTGGCGTTGCAGGAGAAGTAAGCAGTGAACAAACAATTTCTTCGGGTTCATCTGTGATCTTATTCTTTTCTTGTGTGATCACAGTTTTGATTTTCTGTTGTCGAGTAAATTTTCTCGTTATAGGGTCTCTTTATTGATACTGAGAGCATATATTCTTAAGATTAATTTTGTTCTTGTTCCTCCCGTGATGACTTAATTTCAGGATTTGCTGATCTTGTTTTCTAGATATGCTTTTATATAGACTAGATTGTTAAGGATTTACTTGGTAAGGCGCTTTTCTAAGATTCGGTATCACACTTCTATTGACTCTCATTTTATAGATAGATAAGTTGTTTTAAAATATTATTTGTACTGTTTTTAAGTATAATTCTGCACTTGATAATAAAGAGATCCTTTATCATTTTTGCAGCATGTTGAGAAGTCTTGCTATTTAAGCTCTTGATACAATGAACATACAGAGAACGTCTCTAAATAGCTAAATCAAATTCTTCAATGAGTCGTTCTTATTTTAATTTTTGGAATTTGATTGCAAGACTTACAATTTGAATTTTGAACATGTTTTTCTGCAGCGTGGTTTGTCAAGCTAATAACCTTCTTAATATAGAGCCTAGCGTTTTGGTTTGGTGATATTTCTTAATTTTTTGTTTTCAAATTTTCAATTCTAAGACCATATATCTATGAACATACAATTTCTTGGTTTCTTCTGGTTCGATCTATCCTCCTCTCTTTTGATCTTCACATGTTTTTTATTCATTCCTTGTTTCTGATTTTGGTCTTTTGATTCTAATGTTTGATTTGCTAATTTTTGGTTTTGATGTTGAAGTCGTTGTCCTGAATTGTCTGATTATTAACACTGGAGTTGATGTGAGTTTTAAGTTCTTTCCAACTGTGTGTCAGATAATGGTAATGTTTTGCGAATTGATACATATTATCACCCCTGTTGAATTGTGACCTTAAAAATGTATATTTGTTCTGCAGTGTCTCTTGAAACATTAGAGTTCTGTGTAGCATCAAGCATACAGGTTTATTTTGGCACACTTCATTTCATGGTGAACTGATCAAGCATACAGATTGTGAATAATTTTCATTTCATTTATTCTATTTTATGTGCGCAATGCGGGTTGGTGATTATATTTGAAAAGTTCAGTCTTAGATTTTATTAACCCCATCACACACCTGTTTTCTTACATATAGGTTATTGGCATGTAATCTTACAGTGAAAAAGTTTACACAATTCTGGAAAATATGGGACGGTTTTTTGTAATTGAGATCTGCTGATCAGCGGCTTGGTTTGGAGAATAATACAAATCTTTTTTCTTTTCTTTTAACAACTATTTGTCACAATACCGCTGTTTTCTTACATTTTGGTTATTTTTTTTAGATGTAATCTGATCGTCTGAATGTTTACACAATTCTGGAGAAAATGGGACAACTTTTTTGGGTTCTCTTTGTAATTATGATCTTCTGCTCAGCGGCTTGGTTTAGAGAAAAAAAAAAATTCTTGATTTTTCTACAATTATTTGTTGCAGTGTATCTTTTCTGGACATGTATCATCTGATATTCATAGGTATGTATTACCTTGTTAATTTTTCTGTCTTAAGTGGAGTAGTAGGAGATGAGTGCCTCTTCCCTGTACTACGTATGTTCTGCCAACCAATTTATTTGTATCAGCTGGTTATACATGTATTTTCATCTTTTACTAAGCTTAATTTGGAGATCTGAACTTAGATGTGAACATTTCGGCTTCCATGCTTCCCAATTATTCTCACAAACTTAGATGTTTCTCTATTCTCAAGTAGTTGTCCTTTAATTGTGTTGTACAAGATGGTGTTGATGTTGTGTTTCTTGCAGTGTTTGTGTTTCCGTATCGCTTAACTCTTTGTCCTTCCTGAGATGCGCGATTTTGGACAATTTGGTTATGTCGTACGTGCTGTTTGTTGCAGGAGGTTTTCTATAGCCGTCTTTTTCTGTATTGCTATTGTATTTATTAATTTTCATTTATGATGACAATGATGATACTTCTTAAAAGGTATCCCCTTCATTACTGCTCCCAGGGACTTCTCTGTATTGTGTAAACCCTACTGTGGTCTAGGCTATAATTCGGTCATCTCTTTTGGTCTTTGATAATCAGTGTCTACTTTTTCAGTTCGTTGAGTTTGTTCTATGTGTGTGACACAGGAGATGTGTGGCAGGTAGAGAGCTGAAGTTAGGTCATATTTGAAGAATGGGTTCAGATAATTCAAATTTCTTCAACGAGTCATTCTTTATTTTTAATTTTGGGTCTTGAGTTCAAGATATATGAATTGAATTTTGAACATCCTTTTGTGCAGCCTGGTTTTTCAAAATAATAACATCCTTCAAAGCATGGAGCCTTGGGTTATGATTTAGCTTAGTTTGTTCTGGTGATTTGTTCGTTTGGGTCGACTTAACTTTGTTGGGAGAGGTTTTCTTTAATCTTCTTTTAATGTATTGGTGTTCTATATTCTTCGTTTAATTATGTTTGTATTGATTATTTTTCATTAATTCATTCATGATGATGATACTTCTTAAAAGATATCCTCTTCATTACTGTGGCTCAGGGACTTCTTTGTATTAGGAGGATGCTGAAATTGCCTCTGCATATGGGTACACGGTGATCTTGCAAAAATGGATGGAAATTTGTTCTAATGAATTTCCATCATCTGTAGGCTGTGTCGTATACTTGTATTGTTATATTGATTATTTTCATTCATGATGATGATGACGATACTTCTTAAAATATATCCTCTTCAATATTGTTGCTCAGGGGCTTCTCTGTATTAGGAGGAAGCTGAAATTGTCTCTGCATATGGGTACACGATGTGGTCTTGCAAATTGGATGGAAATTGGATGGAAACGAGTCCTCGTCATCTATAGGTTGTGTCGTATACTCCCTATTGTTGCAACTTGCTAGGCTATAATTTGGTCATCTACTTTTGTCAGTTCCTTTGAGTTTGCTCTGTGGGTGTGGTTCAGGAGATGTGTGGCTGGCGGGGAGCTGAAGTTTAGTTATATTTGGAGAATGGGTTCAGATAATTCAAATTTCTTCAACAAGTTATTCTTCATTCTTAATTTTGGGATTTGAATACAAGATAGTAATTGAATTATGAACGTGGTTTTTTTGCAGTCTGGTTTGTTGTGGACGACTTAACTTCATTGGGGCAGGTTTTCTACAATCGTCTCATACTGTATTGTTGTATTGATTTTTTTTTATTGACGAATATGAGAATGATACTTCTTAAAATATATCCTCTTCATTACTGTGGCCCAGGGACATCTTTGTTATAGAAGGAAGCTGAAGTTGTCCCTGCATATCTTGCAAGTTGGGTGGAAATTTAGTCTAATGCTTCACCATATGAAGGCTGTGTAGTATACTCTCTACTTTTGCTAGGCTATGATTTGGTCATCTCTACTTAGACTCTTTACATTTCAGTCTTTTGTTTTGATAATCTGTATCTACTTTTGTCAGTTCCATTGAGTTTGCTGTGGGGTTTGTCACAGGAGTTGTGTGGGGGTCAGGGAGCTGATGTTTGGTTATTATCACATTCCTAATGACTCTTATTTTACGGATTGGTTATCAAGAATTATTTATATGACTTTTACGTATAATTCATCGTTTGATATCCGAGAGATCCTTTATCCTTTTTGCAGTGAGCTGAGAAGTCTTGGTACAATGGACAAGAATGGATAACGGCTCCAGATATATAAATCAAATCTCTTCAATAATAAGTCTTCCTATTTATTTTAATTTTGGGGATTTTATTGCAAAATGAATTTTGAAGATATTTTTTTCTGCAACATGGTTTGTCAAACTAATAACCTTAATCAAAGCATGAGCCTTTGTTACATCTATTGAATTTATTTGATTTTCAAATTTTCAATTATTAGAGCATATATTCGTGAATATATGGTTTCTTGATTTTTTCTAGTTTTATCTATCTTCCTCTTTCTTCATGTGTTGTATTTTTGTTCTTTTATGTTTATTATTTCGGTCTCTTCACTCTAGTGTTTGATTCGTTTATTGTTGGTTTTGATCTTGAATTTTTTATTCTTATTTTAATGATCTGATTATTGAGTTTGTTAGTGTTTCTGTTGTTGTTCTTCTAATTCTTCTTTAGCGACAAATTTTATCGTTCGTTTGATTGTGTACATATTAGGTGTTTTGCATTTAATTTCATGGTAACACTCTGTACTTCTGATATGGAATTTTTAGGTGATGCCAATTGTCTCTCTGATAATGGTGATGTTTTGCGAAACATGATACATGCTTCACCCTTGGTTGAATTGTTAACTGAATCATGTACCTGTTTTTTGCAGTTTGTGTCTTGGAACAATAATGTTCTGTGTAGTTTTAAGCATACTTGTTTATTTTTGCACAATTCTGGAGAAAATGGGACAACTTTGTGGGGTCCTCTTTTGTCATTACGATCTTCTGATCAGCAGTTTTGTTTGGAGAAATTTGTTGTTTTTATTTTGATTTTTCTACAATTGTTTGTCGCAGTGTAATTTTTCTGAACATGTATCATCTGGTTTTCGCAGGGTATGTGTTACATGAGGTTGGTGTGGAACAGAAGTCTCCTTTCTCAATCACACTTCACCTTGTTAATTTTTCTGTCTAAAGTGGAGAAGTTGGAGATGAGTGCCTCTTCCAACTAATTTATTTCTATCAGCTGGTTATAAATTTATTTTCAACTTTTGCTAAGCTTAATTTGGAGATCTGAACTTAGATGTGAACATTTCGGCCTCCATGCTTTCCGATTATTCTCACATACTTAGATGTCTCTGTGCTCAAATTGTTGTCCTTCAATTGTGTATAAGATGGTGTTGATGTTTTTGTGTTTCCGGCAGTGTTTGTGTTTTTGTATCCGGAACTTGAGTACTACTCTCGCTTAACTCTTTGCCCTTCCTGAGATGAGTGATATTTGGATAATTTGCTTATGTTGTACATGTTTGCTCTGATAATTTGTTTGTTCGGGACAACTTAACTTTGTTGCAAGAGGTTTTCTATAGCTGTCTTGTACTTTTTGTATTGATTAATTTTCATTGATGAGATATACTTCTTGAAAGATATCCTCTTCATTACTGTAGCGCAGGGACTTCTTTGAGGTTCAAGGAAAGTTGAAATTGTCTCCTCATATGGTGTACATTGTTCTAAAGAATCATCATCTGCGGGGGCTATAATTTGGTCATCTCTATTGAGACTCTTTATATTTCATCTTTCATAATCAGTTTCTACATTTTTCGGTTCCTTGAGTTTTCTCTATGGGTGTGATGCAGGAGATGTGTGGCAGGCAGAGAACTGGAGTTAGGTTATATTCGAAGAATGGGTTCAGATAAATCAAATTTCTTCACCGAATCGATCTTTGTTTTTAATTTTGGGCTTAGAGTACAAGACATATGAATTGAATTTTGAACATGCTTTTTCTGCAGCCTGGTTTTTCGAAACAATAACCTCCTTCAAAGCATGGAGCCTCAAGTTTTGATTTGGTTAAGTTTGCTTTGGTCTTTTGTTCGTTGGGGCCAATTTTACTTCATTGGGAGAGGTTTTCTATAATCTTCTTTTACAACTATTTGTCACAATACCACCCCCATCATACCATTGTTTTCATACATTTTGGTTTTTTTTACATGTAATCTGATCGTGTGAAAGTTTACACAATTCTGGAGAAAACGGACAACTTTGTGGGGTCCTCTTTTGTCATTACGATCTTCTGATCAGCAGCTTGGTTTGGAGAAATTTGTTGTTTTTATATTTCTTGATTTTTCTACGATTATTTGTCAGTGTAATTTTTCTGCACATGTATCATCTGGTGTTCACAGGGTATGTGTTGCATGAGTTTGGTGTGGAACAGAAGTCTTCTTTCTCAATCACACTTCACCTTGTTATTTTTTCTGTCTAAAGTGGAGTAGTTGGAGATGAGTGCCTCTTCCCTTAGTACTACATATGTTCTGCCAACCAATTTATTTGTATCAGCTGGTTATACATGTATTTTCAACTTTTGCTAAGCTTAATTTGAAGATCTGAACTTAGATGTGAACATTTTGGCCTCCATGCTTCCGATTATTCTCACAAACGTAGATGTCTCTGTTCTCTAATAGTTGTCCTTTAATTGTGTACAAGATGGTGTTGATGTTTTTGTGCTTTGGCAGCGTTTGTGTTTTGCGTATCCGGAACTTGACTACAACCCCCACTTAACTCGCTTAACTCTTTGCCATTTCCGAGATGAGCAATTTTGGACAATTTGGTTATGTCGTATGTGCTGTTTGTTCTGATGATATGTTTGTTGGGGCCGAGTTAACTTTGTTGCAGGAGGTTTTCTATAGCCGTCTTTTACTGTATTATGTTGATTAATTTTCATTGATGAGACTATGATACTTCTTAAAAGATATCCTCTTCTTTACTGTGTTCCAGGGACTTCTCTCTATTGCTAGGAAAGCTGAAGTTGTCTCTGCGTATCTTGCAAGTTGGATGGAAATTTATTCTAAAGAATCATCATCGTCTGCAGGATATATTGTGTAAACTCTACTGTTGCCTAGGCTATAATTTGGTCATCTCTATGAGACTCATACATTTCAGTCTTTGATAATCAGTGTTAGTTCCTTGAGTTTGTTCTGTGGGTGTGACGCAGGAGATGTGTAGCAGGCAGGGAGCTGAAGTTATATATTCGAATAATGGGTTCAGATAATTCAAATTTCTTCACCGAGTCATTCTTTGTTTTTAATTTGGACTTTGAGTACAAGACATGAATTGAATTTTGAATGTTCTATTTCTGCAGCCTGGGTTTTCAAAATAATAACCTCCTTCAAAGCATGGAGCCTCGAGTTTTGATTTAGTTAAGTGTGTTTTGGTGATTTGTTCGTTTGGGACGACTTAACTTCGTTGGGAGAGGGTTTCTGTAATTTTCTTTTAATCTATTGTTGCATTTAATCTTCGTTTAATAAATTGATATTTTTCATTCAATCATGATGATGATACTTCTTGAAAGATATCTTCTTCATTACTATGGCTCAGGGACTTCTTTGTATAATAGGAGGAAGCTGAAATTGTCTATGCATACGGGTACACGATGATCTTGAAAATTGGACGGAAATTTGTTCTGATGAATTTTCATCATCTGTAGGCTATGTCGTATACTCCCTACTTTTATTTTATTGATTATTTTTCATTCATAATGGTGATGATGATACTTCTTAAAAGATATCCTCTTCATTAATGTGGTTCAGGGACTTCTTTGTATTTGGAGGAAGCTGAAATTGTCTCTGCATATGACATGACGATCTTGCAAATTGGATGGAAATTTATTCTAATGAATTTTCATCATCTGTAGGCTAGGTCGTATACTCCTACTTTTATTGTATTGTTGTATTGATTATTTTTCATTCATGATGTTGACGATGATACTTCTTTAAAGATATCCTCTTCATTAATGTGGTTCAGTTGTATTTGGAGGAAGCTGAAATTGTCTCTACACATGACATTATGATCTTGCAAATTGGAAGGAAATTTGTTCAAATGAATTTTAATCATCTGTAGGTTATGTCGTATACTCCATACTTTTATTGTATTGTTGTATTGATTACTATTCATTCATGATGTTGACGATGATACATGATACTTCTTAAAAGATTTCCTCTTCATTACTGCGACTTGGGGGATTCTTTGTATTAGGAGGAATCGGAAGTTGTCTTCGCATGAGTACAAGACTGTCTTGCAAATTGGGATGGATACTTGTTCTAATGAATCTTCATCATGTGCAGGCTGTGTCGTATACTCCCTTCTTTTATTGTATTTGTATTGATTATTTTTCATTTATGATAATACCGATGATACTTCTTCTTAAAAGACACCCTCTTCATTTATGTGGCTCAAGGGCTTCTTTGTATTAGGAGGAATCTGAAATTGTCTTTGCATAATGGATTCAAGACTGTCTTGCAAATTGGATGGAAATTTGTTCTAATGCATCTTCTTTATCTGTAGGCTGTGTCGTATACTCCCTAATGTTGCTAGGCTATATAATTTGGTCATCTCTACTGAGACTCGTTACATTTCAGTCTGTTGGATAATCTCTACTTTTGTTAGTTTCTTTGAGTTTGCTCTGTAGGTGTGATGCAGCCTGTAGGAGATTTTGGCATGCAGGGAGCTGAAGTTTGGTTATATTCGGAGAATGGAGAATGGGTTCAGATAATTCTAATTTATTCAAAGAGTCATTCTTTACTTCTTAAAATACATCCTGTTCATTATTGTGGCCCAAGTACTTCTTTGTATTAGGAGGAATCGGTAATTGTCTCTGCAAATGGGGATGGAAATTTGTTCTAGTGAATCTTCACCATCTGTGTAGGCTCTGTTTTGCTAAGCTATTTGGTCATCTCTACTGAGACTCTTTACATTTCAGTCTTTGTTTGATAATCTGTATCTTCTTTTGTCAGTTCCACTGAGTTTGCTGTGTGGATGTGACACAGGAGTTGTGTGGCGGGCAGAGAGCTGAAGTTTGGTTATTATCACACTCTTAATGATTCTTATTTTACGGATTGGTTATCAAGAACTATTTATATTTTAAATGACTTTTACATATAATTCATCATTTGATATTCGAGGGATCCTTTATCCTTTTAACAGTGAGTAGAGAAGTCTTGATACAATGGACAAGAATGGAGAACGGCTCCAGATATATAAATCAAATTTCTTCAATAACATGTCTTCCTATTTATTTTCAGTCTGTTTAATAATCTCTAGCGTTTTGCTTTCGTGATATCTATTAAATTCTTTTCATTTTCAAGCTTTCAATTATTAGAGCATATATTTGTGAACATACGGTTTCATGATCTCTTCTAGTTTTATCTTCTTCCTTTTTTATCTTCATGTGTTGAATTTCTGTTCTTTTCTGTTTATTATTTGGTCTCTTGAATCTAATGTTTCATTCGTTTGTTGTTTGTTTGGTCTTCAATTTGTTGTTCTTATTTTAACAATCTGATTATCAAGTTTGTTAGGGTTTCAATTATTCTTCTAATTCCTCTATCGCAACAAATTTTATCTTTCGTTTGATTGTGTATGTATTCTGTGTTTTACATTTAATTTCATGGCAGCACTCTGGGTTTTTCATGTGAATTTTTAAGGTGTTGCCGATTGTCTCTCCGATAATGGTGATGTTTCGTGAAACATGATACATGATTCAAACTCTTGGTTGAATTGTGAATTGAAACATGTACCTGTTTTTTCCAGTTTGTGTCTTGGAACAATAATGTTCTGTGCACATCAAGCATACTTGTTTATTTTTGCACACTTCATTTCATCTTGACCTGATCCGGTGCATTGACTGTGAATTATTTCCATTTCATTTATTCCTCTTAGTCTTGTCTGTTTTCATTTCATGGTTGTTCCAGAGATAAATTTATTGATGTGGGAGTAGAGTTGGTGGTTTTATTTATCTGAAGAGTTCACCCCACTACTGTTTTCTTACACAAGGTTTCTGTCAAGTAATCTGACGGTGCAGAAGTTTACACGGTTCCGGACAAGTTTTGGACAACTTTGTGGGGCTCTCTTTGCAACTGTGATTTGATGATCAGCGGCTTGGTTTGAAATATTGCTAATCTTCTTTTTTTGGGTTTTTTTTAACAATTATTTGTCACACTACCCCATCATACTACTGTTTTTTTACATTTAGGTTTTTGATATGTGATGTAACAGCCGAAGTTTACATAATTCTGGAGAAATTGGGACAACTTTGTTGGGTTTTTTGCAACCATGATCTGCTGATAAGTGGCTAGGTTTGGAGAAATCTCTTTTCTTTTTCTTGATTTTCCACAACTATTTGTTGCAACTGAATTCTCCTTTCTCAATCACACTGCACCTTTGTTACTAATCTTCTTGTCATATGTTTTTCAACTGTTGCTAGGCTTAATTTGGTGATCTGGACTTAGATGTGAACATTTTGGCTTCCATGCTTCTCGTTTCTTCTCGCAAGCTTTGCTTAACCCACAATTACTTATTCATCCTTAGGATACAATTGGTCATATTTCTAGTCATTCTGCTTTGGATAAATAAAGCTAGTCCTTGTTTTACTTGCATGTATATTTGTGTTTGGACTTGGGACAACGGTCCTCTGAATGCTAGTTGTGCAATTTTTGTGTCAGGAACGTTAGAACGAATTATACATGATTTTATATTTCAGCTCATTACAGACACGTTTTGCTTCTTGAGCCTTTGGATTCAACGGGTAGTTTTTTTCTTGGTTAATTAAGATATAGGTGTCTGTTTGTCTGTTATGCAGTGAGCTGAAGTTTGGACATCTGGGATGTTTTGTGATGCTTAATACAATGGATAAGAAAGAAGTGTCCAGATAAATCAAATTATTTCAAGTTTCTCTTTGCTATTTTTTGTTTTTGTTCTGAAGACATACTAATTGAATTGTGGATATATTTTTTGATTTGTTATTTTTCTCTTCGGTGTTGCTAGAGAGGTAACTTATGAAGACAATTCTTTTTGGTTCCGTCTGCCTCTTGTTTGATCTTCATGCTAGAGATGTTACTTTTGTCTCGTTGTTAAGGTTTGATTCGGTTCTAGCTGGTTTCGATCTTGGAGGTTGCAGATCTCTTAATATCTGGCTTTCAAATTTCTTCAATGAGTTATTAATTTTATTTTTGGGATTTCACAGCAAGACATAATAAGAGGTGAACCTATTTTTCTGTAGTGTGGTTTGTCAAGACATTAACATTCTGTCTTCATAGCATTGAGCCTCGGGTTTTGATTTGGTGGTCTCTTTTAAAATCTTTTAGTTTTCAATAGCAATGCATAAGAATTGAATGGTGAACCTGTTTTTCTGCAGTGTTTGTCAAAATTTAACGTTACCATGAATACACTTCTCAACTCATTTGTGAAAGTTACAGTGAGGTTATCACGGCTTCCCTTTCATCTTTGAGATACAATTGGTAATTTTTAAGTAGTTGTATCCATAACTTGAGTCTCACTCAATCTGATGGTTTAGATACACTATTCTGGAGCACTTGGTTAGGTTCTGTTTGGACTACTTGGACTTATCCTTTCAACTTCTTAATTTTGGTCTACTTGGTTAGGTGCAGTTCGTTATTGTAATTTGTTCGTTGGAGACTAATTTGATTGGGAGAGATGATATTGTTGTACTGTTTTTTATTTCCGTTCTTACTTATCGTTTGACTCGTTTCATATTGAATAATGAATGGATCTTGCAAATTAGATATGAATGTTCTGATGAATGTTTCTTTTGAATTTTGTGTGGGTGATACAGGTGAAACCGACTATGATTCTGTGGTGTGCTGTGGCCTGTGGAAAGCATAGGTTAATATATTATCTGTCAGCCTTTGGGATAAATTTTTACAAATTTGTATTTGTTACAATATTGGGAATATTCCTTTGATTGTGTGTCATGTGTGTTGGAGTTCTTGTGTTTTTGTATCAGGAGCATGAATATTGAAGCATACAGGATTCTAGAGTAATCATTTTGTTTGCTATGAAGGTGAGGAATTTTGGACAACTTGGTTTGGCTCTCTTGCCACATTTTCTTGTTGTTTGTGGTATATAAGAATAACTAATCTTGTCCCAAGCGGGTAACGGTCACAGGAGGGAATCATAAAATGTGTCGTTGCACATGGAGGCTGGAGCAGCATCTGCAATTGGCTGGGGTTTATATTCCCAATATTGTTATGCTTTCATTTGGTCTACTCTATAAATCAATTCTTCATGTTTCTTTCTCAACTGAGGATCTAGTCTTCTTGATTCCTGTTCTCTGCGGTTGTCACAGGGGGATTAGGACTATGAAAGCTGTTGAAAGGTTATCAAATTCTGCTTGGTTGTTAGAGCAGGGATATATTATAAATTCAATGTAGGATGCATAGGTTGTGGCACACATTATTGAGGAAATGCAAGCAAGCCTTGGGATAAAACAGATCATTTTCTGGATCGGACTAGTTATGATGTGGTATGTTGTTCTTTATCAGGAATCTGAGTATTATGGGAATTTTAAAATTATGATTCTGCAGTATGTTTTTCAAGAAGAAGTTTAATATATATGACTCTGGAGTATCTCATTACTTGGTAAGGAGAAGAAATTTGGAAGGTTTGACGATGGTTAGTTGTGTGTTCTTAATAAGGAATCTGAGTACTAGGAGAGTTTTAAGATTTATGATTCTGCCGTAGGTGTATTGCAAGACAGTTTAATATATATGATTTTGGACTCTGGAGTATTCGATAATTCGATAATACATTAACATCAATAAATTCCTCATTACTTATGAGGAGAAGGTTTGATGATGTACCTTTGTTTCTTTATCGTATGGTTCTGCTTGTTAACGGTGGATGTCGTGTGGTGTGGTGTGAGCGATTGGTGGGAATTGTAGATATTTTTTGGAATCTAAACCTTAGATGGTTTGACCTGCCTATATCTGCTGTAATTTGTGTTAGGAGAAGTTTTTCTATTATAACCATTTATTTGGTGATGCATCTAAAGAGTGAATCTCCTCTCTTAGTCAATGCAAATGAAGATGGATTGTCAATTCAACTTTGGACTAAACCAGTCATCATTTTATTAACCTGAATCTAATGTTGAGCTGTTATTGTCTATCATGAACAACCAAGATACCGCCATTTTTTTGAACATTGCATCTATCTTTTAATGCAGCGTAGGTAAGTGAAGGTTAGATCATAATATGTTTTTGCGGGCAATTGCCTTTGTTGATTGAAGTTCTTCTGGAAGTGTTTATGAGTTTATGCTTGAGCTGTTGAGCATGTTCTTTGAGATTTTTCTTGGGTTTAAGGGCTGATAGACAAATACCCTATGGTCTATGTAAGATTTATGGTACTCCCTCCGTCCCAAAATGTAAGAGAAAAAATTCAAATTTTTTTGTCCCAAAATATAAGAGAAAAACACAAACTTTTACATTTCCAAGAAAAAACTCACTCTCTCTCTTACCTTTTCCATAATCAATAACCAATCAAAATTGTTTATACATCTTTTTAAATAACCTTTTTATTAAAAAACTTATATCTAATCATTATATTTTACTTTTTCTTAATAAGCGTGATTTTTATTTTTTTTCTTACATTTTGGGACGGAGGGAGTATAGTCTTTCATTTGCCTAGTTGGATGGTTTTGTTATGATGTGCTTCCTCTACATTTGGTTTGTTTCTTTAATGTAATGTTGATCAATTTATTACTTTCAATTCTATTTTTGAATTTTATTTAATACTGTATTTGATATGTGAATTTGGCAATTATCAAGGCCAGTCGAAATTGAACACAATACATGTAGAAGTATAAAGCAAAATAATTTGTGATGCCTTAAAAAATATAAGGCTTATAAAAAATAAATCAAAAATGTCAAATTTTGTGCAATTCAAAGATGGAACCTTGATTAAAAATGATACTTGCCTGTATAAACTTATTTGATTTTAGTTATAAACTTTTATAATATGATATATTTTTACAAATATTTTCCTAACATATTTGATCAAGAGGAAGATCTCATATTTTAAAAAAAAAAGAAATATTGATGCCTTAACTTTCTAATTAAGATTATAGAACAATTTTTTGTTTTTTAATTTATAGAAAATACCGAAATTACATAAAAAAAATGATATGAACATACTCCAAATAGTAATATTAGGACAACTCTAAATGGAAAATTATGCATCGGGTTTCTCATGCTCCTTCATCTTAGCTTCCAAAATTGGCTTCTCAAATTTTAATACTCCCTCTGTACTAAAATATAAGTCGTTTTGACTATATCACATAAATTAAAAAATGTAATGATTGTTGTATGAAAAAGAAAAATTATGAGTTAGTTTACAAAATTGTCCTTCATTAATGGTATGGAAAAGATAAATTATAGAAGTAAAAGAAGAGAGAGTAATAAATAGTTACGAGTATAATAAAAAAATTCATATTAAATGTTGCATTGGTATTACTACAATTTTTTTTTCTTAAAACGATTTATATTGTGGTACGGAGGGAGTACCATATTTGTTGAATAATTTAATACAATTTCATATGTTGCTGCCCAATACATGACCCTACAAAACCTTTCCAAATCGAGAGAACAATGGTGTCGATCAAGATCACCGTAGATAATTTGTTATAGTGATACAATAGCAACTCTTTGATAGCACATTGTATAACATAATATGTCATTCCAATGAAACCATCAATATAAATGAAGTCTAAGACAAGTTTTTCTTCTTTCGAAAGTCACAGATACGAGGGATGAAGGAAAATTTGTAAAAGAGATTCCGAAATCGAATGAAATGGCTAAACAATAATCATCCTGTTTTTCTAAACACAAACAGATAATAACATGATAGTCATTCTCATGAAACCATTAATGTACATGAAGCCTAAGTGGTGCCATAATATTACGTAAAAGTACAATCACGAACACAATGGATTTTAGTTTTTGGTGTCATTTGGTTTTTTAGAAATTAATTAAAATTATTTTGGTTTAAGTATTTGAAGTTAAATCTGCAGGAAAATTCGAAAAAAAATCTGCACGAAAATTATAGAGTTTCTTACAGATTTTGACTTTAAGGATTAAAATCAAAATAATTTTAGCATTTAGGGAGAATTTTCAAACAAATAAAGATATAGCGATTAAAACTAAACACACACCAACTTATATGAATCAAAAGATCATTTAAATCAAAAAATAAAGTAAATTTTTTTTTGAACGGTAAATATATATACATTATTAATAAAACTGAATTTCTGTTCAAGACGAACAACTAAGGGTAAAATAAGAGTTTACAAAATAAAGGTGCCGAATATACACGAAACATTAATGAGAGGAACGCTTCTAATCACATTCTTAAACGACATTCTTCAGCTTTCTTACCACCAGAGACTTCAACCCGACTCAAAAAAATTTCACCAGACACTAACTCTCACTCTTGAATCAAAAGTGATCGGTCCATCATAATTCAAAGAATAGTTCCTTGCATCAAAAGTTGAAGTGGCAACGAAAGAAAGAGAGTCTAGGCAGATAAGTCTCAGCGTGTAAACCCCTCTAAAAAGTCAACATCGACGCTGTAGAAGTAAATCAGATACAAAAAATATACAAAACGTACCAGAAACAGACCACTGGAATAAGATCGGAAGCAAAATGGACGGTGATTCTCTCTATTAAATCGAGCGTCAATAAAAATTTAAGTATGAAAAATTCTTTCTGAAAAATCCAAGTTATTAAATGCATTATTTTCAAGATTATATTATTCCATCCTTTTTTTTAATTGTCGATGATATTAACATATTATTCAATTTGTCTCGATAAATTTTTTTCAAATATAATTTTTATAATACATAATTAAAAATATTAGTCGCCAAAAGATATACATATACATTGACATATATCCATGGTCAATTGTGACTTAAAATGAAACGGAGAGAGTATTAATTTTGTTTCCTTAACTATTATTTGTTATAATACATGTCTATTTTTTTTAGTTCCAATAGAAATAAATATTTTTGTTCATATAACAATTGATTATTGCCCCTCCCAAATGCTGTTATGATATGGAACTAGTATCCGGACCCGTGCCAAGCACGGGTAAAATTGTATCCACCAAAAATTTATATTTTATTAATTTTTTTATAATTATCAAATAAAAAATATACTTAAATAAGTCATTGAGTATTCACCAAAACTGAATTGGTCAAAACGGTAAGAATTTTGATTTTCTCAAGCATGCGTCAAAAATTCGATATATAATTCACGCGTACCGAAAAAATTTGGTTGGGGGAAGAGAACCCACGTGTGAGAATTCTCTGATGGAGATTATTTGTCGCTAACAATGGTAGACTCTGGTTATTTATATCATTGAAAAAATATCTAATAAATATATGTTGATATATATGTTATAAATTAAAATATTGCATCCTTCAATAACAATTAAAAAACCTACAAAAATAATAATTAAGGACCAATTAGTTAGTTTTTAGAATAGGATGACCAATTATCATTCTTTAGAATTACAAAGAATACAACTCAAGTTTTCTCCAACATAAAATAAAATGTACTTTCTTCTATGTCTCTATATATAAGAAAATACGACACTATAGTTAATGCATCTTTTTCAGGTATAGATGAACCAAAACTATCCTTTAAATTTTTGTATAGTTAATATTGATTAGTTTTTTTGGTACGTAAAATGACAAATCCTTAGAAACTCACATATACTAAGTGAACATGCTGGGGTTTGAATTCTGATTCTAGCCTAACAATTTTGGCATTTTTCATCGCTTAATCTTGATTTACATTCCAAAAAATATAGTGATATTAATTAGTGGTTTATTTTGAAAAGAAACAATAAATATATCTTAAAAATAAGAAAGAGACTAATATATCTAGTATTTTTTGTTGTTGTCAAACGACTGTTGATATCTAAGGACATGAAGTATAACTTCATAATATTTTTTCTTTGATTTTAATCTAGATAATGTTATTATTTCACTATAAAATTGTTATTAAAAAGATAAATTTTAAAGTATCCCATAATAGAGTTGAATATCAAAACCCAAAGACAATTCATTGAAAGTTTTAATGCATATTTTAATATAAATTAATATAAAAAATTAATTTTTAAGATTATATATATTTTATTGAACAATTAAAATAGACATACATTTGGATTTTTCTTCAAAAGATTCCAACAACAAAACTCACTTTAAGTCTCAAATTTGAATCATCTCATATCAATTTATGTATTAAGTCAATTTATACATAATTTTGATTTGACTTGAATTAAATCTTCTATTATTAGAGGGTAGAACTAATCCCCTAAATAAATCACCTAAATTATTTATATGTAGTATAAAAATAGAACATTTGAATTATATATAAAGATATAATAGGACATTCAACATTATTTCTCACTAAAATTATATATTAAGGTTAGTATTCATAAAAATTATAATAGCAGGAGAAATAGAAAATTTGCAAAAAAATAAAACAACAACAATATGAATTTTGCATTTATGAATCTCAACTTTCTCTCCACAAATCAATCTTTATTTGAATCCCTGAAAATCAAAACATGCTTCTACACTAAATTAGTTAAAAAGAATCATAAAATAATTCTACCAAATGTAGAACTATAAAAAAAATATTAGTTTTAGTAAAAAAAAATATTAATTAAAAAAATTATTTGTACCTCAGAAAAGAACAAAGATGACAAAGCACCAACATATAGTTTCCATTCACAATAATATATGAACTTGAGCTTTCCTTCTACTTCTAAAAAAAAAGAAAGTATTTGTACCTTACAAATCAGCTAACTTATAGGAATATTCATAAAAGATGATAAATTATTGGAATTATAAATAAATATATTTGTGGGACCAATTCATATTTATTTTCTATGTGAAAATTAAGAATTTATATTTAAAATTCAAAATTTTCATGAACATAATCTGTTGCATAAAAAATATTAGAATTAGAATATGCTATATATATAGACACATATTCTTGTAATCATTTCCTTTAAGGGCAAATGATTACCACATATTTCAATCTGAGTGGCAAATTTTTGCTAAAAAAATAATAAGAGTAAACAAATTAAAATATGCGAGGCAACAAAAATTAGATATGCAGTATACATTACCTTTTTTAGTTAATTTCTTCTAATTTGTAAATCAAGGTCCTCAATCTGAACCATTGCATGCCTTAAAAATATAATATAAAATAAAAATATTAAAATTGTATTCTATCATATGTTTCAAAACATTAATAATTCTGCGTCAAAAAAAATATTAATAATTCAAAAATTCAAAACTCAAAAATTAAGAATAAAGAAGAAAAAAAGTACATCATAAAAAAAAGTTGAAATAATGAACAATACTTTACAATGTTTACTAACCATCATGCCTTTATATAGTGTGCGGAATACGGTAATGTTGAAATAGGATTTGTTACAAATATAATGACAATAAATTAGTGGTAATCAATATCAATAATAATATTTAAAATAGTAATAGCAATTTAATAGTAATTCCATTTACAATTCGTTGACCAATATGATTAGGAATGATAATGATAATCAACTACTACTAATATTACACCGTAAGTTTGGTTTATATTGTATTCAAAATTCAAATTTTCAATTTAAAATATAATTTAAAAAACATTATCAGTCAAAAAAACAAATTAAAAAAAGCATTTTTTGTGAAAAAGTTTAAGAAAGCTATTTTAAATAAAAGAACAAAATAAAACATGTGATTATTTGTTTTAATCGAACAATGAACATCTGATAATTTTTTAAAATAATATCGTTTTTTTTACATTAAAAAATATTATAGTAATTTGCACAAAATTATAATTTGAGTTTTTAACAAACAAAATATTTGATATATAATTTGAAAACATGCACTCATTTATAATTAAAAAAATTATATCATAATAAGCATTTACTATAATTCAATAAATCATAGGTATCATAATCATAATAAGCATATTTGCATTAAATGATAAATACTTGTGAGGAAAGTTAATTATAACACAGCCAGTGCCACGTGGCAGAGAAAGAGAGAAGATTAGAAAAAGTTGGTAAATTATAGTATTAAAGATAAAGATTGATATTTTTGTTTGATAATTTAATTAGCATGACTTTCACAACGATACTAAAGAGAAAATATTTAGTTGAGAGTATAACCCAGTTTAATTACATATATAAAGATTTGGCTAATAATTATCTACTTATTCATGTGAATTTCTAGTCATCAAAAAAGAATAACTTTGTAACTGATTATACTATATATTATTCTTATTTCTTAAAAAATGTTTATGCGACTGTTTATTGAGCGATAAGACATTGTATACTTACATAACTGTTACGAAAATGCTTACAAGATCGTTTGCTAGAATAATCTATAGGCTTAAACATCATTTTCGTCCCTGTATGTACATAGAATTTTGGTTTTAGTCCCTGTATCAAATTTTGTTATAAATAAGTCCTTGAATCAACTAAATTTTTTGATTTTAGTCCCTAAAGCGAAAATCCGTAGGAAAATTTGCAAGTTTCCTGCAGATTTTCCTACGAATTTTCCTGCGGATATTCGCTTTAGAGACTAAAATCAAAAAAATTGGTTGATTCAGGGACTTATTTATAACAAAAATCGATACAAGGACTAAAACCAAAATTTCGCGTACATACAAGGACTAAAATGATGTTTAAGCCAATAATCTATATATGTCTAGAAGATTGTGAGTAAAATTTTCAAATTGCAAACCTTTTAGTGAGGTTGATGAAAGCTTTTTTAAAGGGTATTGTGGTGGTACACCACTTGCATAGTGATTCAAATAATCAAATGTTAGAAATAACAATCGTTGAAAGATAACGACTACATAATTATTTTTTATAGCATATTGTTGTTATTAAAAGGGTGACGGTGCTTTTTTTTTTATAGAGTTAAAGTAGCAATTTAGTATTTAGAAAAAAAATTAAAAGCATCAAAATAAGTACTTAAAAAACTAAAACAATTAATCTGAAATAAACGTTAAACTTCAAAGACTTATGAATGAATATTAGACTTATTAAAAAAAAAGGTTAATATGTTTTTAGTGTATATAAATATATCAAATTTCATTTTTAATCCTTATAAAAATTTTCAGCAAGTTTTAATCCCTTAAATATTTGTTATCATTATTTTTGGACCCGGCTTTTCATTCAACTCGGGTATATTACTCGAAATTTTAAATTTTTTTCTTCGGACATATTTAGTACATTTTAAGGATCTCTTTTGCAACAGTTGAATTTTTTAAAACAATAAATGCATTAAATATGAATTTTTTAGTTTTGTGCGCTTAAAAATTCATAAATAATTCATCTTATGTTAAAAAATTCCAAATTTTTGTGGGAGAGATTCTTATAATATTATAAACATGAATAGAAAAAAAAAACCATTAAAAAGTACACATGAGTTGAATGAAAAACAGAGACCAAAGTAATAATAGAAAATATTTGAAGGACCAAAACTTGCTAAAAAAATTTTACAGGAACTAAAAACGAAATTTAGTATATTTATAGCGACTAAAAACATATTTAACACTAAAAAAATGAACGAATATTTGACTCTGTATTTTGACGTAAAAAATACTATTTTTTTTTATAAAATACGAGAAATTGTATAGTTTTTTTTTTTATAGTAGAAGTTTTATTTTTCTTATTGTAGAAGTTCTATTTTTTAATTCAGAATAGATCAACTGGTAGAAAATGTAGATATTGTTAGGTCAGAATAAATCAGAATAGATTTAATTCCTGATCACTCTATTTTGTATATGTAAGTTTATGGTAGATTTGTCATCTCATCTATGTAAAAAAAAAGTACATCGAAAATATAAATGCTCCACCAGAATTTAAACTCTGAACCTCCCCCTACCTAACTCATAACTCATGTCATCAACTCTAACCACTTGAGCTCTACTTTTTCTTTTTGAACCTAGAAGTTCTATTTTATTATTTAGAATGACATGACAATGATTATCATTTTTCTTAATTAATATTTTTGTACCTAATACCCAATATTGTAAAATATATTATTTTTTTTTGCTATAAATAATAATAATGTTTCTTAGTACGGTGTACTCCTTCCGTCCTAAAATAAATGATTTATTTGTCAAAATTGTCTATTCCAAAATAAATGACATATAGTCGTATACTATTTATATTATTGATATCTACTTTGTACTCCTTTATGCAATCATTAGGTGAAAAATAAATACTTAAAAATCTATTGTTTGGTATTTTAATGTCTACTACTAATTAAAAGAGAGACATTTTAGTAAAAATTATGTTATATTTTTAACTTACATATTTTTCTTAAAATGTGTAAAATGGTCAACATGAACATTTAAAATGTGTAAAATATGCTATTTTCGATTCTTTTTATAAGAAATAATTTTCTAAAAAATAAGTTATTTTTTAAATTCATTGAAATAATTCATATATTTTTTATATTATGGACCAAAAGAAGATATATATATTTCACTATTTTCGATTCTCCTTTATAAATATATATTTTTTTTTCAATTTTAAAAAAATTCAGTATGATTGCCCAAAAAAGATAGGGTTGATTCAAAGTCGGTATGCAAACCGACAGCAACGTCCAAGTTCCAACCATATCTTATTAAACATATCTTATTTGGGAAAGAAAACGCGTCAACGATATTCCATATATTTTAGTTCAATCATCACCGTTGGATATTCCAACAATACGCGTAATATTAGCCGTCTATCCTGACCCAATCTTCTATATAAACAACCTCTCTCCTATAACTTCCTCTCATTCAAGACTTCGCCAAAATAACAAACGCTCTCTCTCTCTCTCTCTCTCTCTCTCTCGTTTCTTCATTGACGATTTTAATTTATCGATTTCGTGATGTCTCGATTTCACTATTTCAGGGTTTGCTTCTTTGATCGAAGCTGATATTCATGAGATCGTTATGGATTCGCGTTTTCACATCAAGAATTTCTCAATTCTCATGAATCTTCTTTTATGGATTATTGGATATATAAGTCTTCATTGGAATGATAATCGAGATATTCTTTAACCGTTTTGCAGCACTATGAAATCTGGATATCTGGAACGAATTGAACTGTGTGGAACGTGTTTTTCTGCAGCGTGTGGTTTGTCAAAATAATAACATTCTTCATTGGATAATTGAGATATGATTGGATATTATTATCAAGAATCGTTTCTATAATTTTTTGGATTTTTGAATTATTGGATATAATTCTTCATTGGATTGGATAATTGAGATATGATTTATCCTTTGTTTTGCAGCAAGATGAAAAATCTGGATATCTAGAACGGTTTGCGATTCTTGATTCAACGGATAAGAACAGTGAACAATTAAATAGATAAATCAAATTTCTTGGATTAGTCTTTTTTTATTAGTTTTATTTCTTGGCTTTGATGCAAAATAAACAAATTGAATTGTGTTAATGTGTTTTTTCTGCAGCCTGGTTTGTAAAAGATAGTAACATTCTTCATAGCTTGGAGCTTCGAGATTTGATTTGGCAATCTCTAGTATAAAGAAAATCTCTGTTTCAATCTCTCTCTATTGATTGATTCTTATACCATATCTTTCTTGATTTGTTATGATTGATTTCCTATATTTCCAATTATTGTCAGGGTTGGTTGCTATTCATGAGATCGTTATGGATTTACGTTTTCACATCAAAAATTTCTCAATTATGATGAATCTTTATTTATGGATCGGTTATCAAGAGTTGTTTATATAAATTTTGGATTATTGGATATAATTCTTTATTCTTTATTATTGGATAATTCAGATATGCTTTATGCTTTTATGCAGCAACCCAAAAGCTGGATATCTAGAATGTTTTGCGAACCTTGATTCAACGGATAAGAACAGAAAACAATCAGATAGATAAATCAAATTTCTTCAATGAGTCTTTCTTTATTATCTTTAGTTCTGGGCTTTGATTCAGATAAATGAATTGAACTGTGTGAACGTATTTTTCTGCAGCGTGGTTTGTCAAAATAATAACTCTTTCATAGCATGAAGCTTCAAAATTTGATTTGGCGATCTCTAGTAAAAAGAAAACCTCTGTTTCAATCTTTCTTTATTGATTGATTCTTATGCCATATATTTCTTGATTTCTTATACCATAATATATTTCCATGATTGATTATTGTCGGGTTGCTGTGAGAATGTTAGGGATATTATGATTGATTCTTAGTTTTGTCATTATTTCTTGCTCTGGATTTACAAATTGAATTTGATTAGTATGTTTTTATGCAGTGTGACTCATCAAACTAATAAAATTCTACATTCAATGGTGCCTAGCAATTTGATTTGGTGATATCTATTAAATTTTTTCTGTGTTTTGCATTTAATTGGTGATAGCTATGAAGTTTTGTTTTGAAATGATTCCAATTAAGTATCGGATAATGTTTATGTTTAGTAAAACTTGGTTCATGATTATCACCTCAGGTTGAATTGTGAATTGAAACTGTATCTGTTTCCTGCTGTGTAGTGTGTTTTGAAGCATTAACTTGCTGTGTAGTATCAAGCAATCAGGTTTACTTTCGTACACTCTTATTGAATCATTTTATTCCTTTACACCTTAGGTTTTGTTACATATAGCTGAACGAAGCAAAGCTTGCAAATAGAATCGACGATACATATATGAACATATTTTAGTTTTTGGTATTTGATTGCAAGACATACAAGTGAAATTTTGATCATGTTCTTCTGCAGCTTGGTTTGTCAAACTAATAATCTTCTTCATAGCTTGGAGCCTTCTTGATATTTAAACTCTTCGATACAATGGACAGCGGAGAACAACTCCAAATAGCTAAATCAAATTTCTTTAACGAGTCATTATTATTTTAATTTCTAAAATTTGATTGCAAGACATACAAGTTGAATTTTGAACATGTTTTTCTGCAGCTTGGTTTGTCAAACTAATAATCTTCTTCATAGTTTGGAGCCTTCTTGATATTTAAACTCTTCAATACAGACAGAGAACAGCTCCAAATAGCTAAATCAAATTTCTTTCAATAAGTCGTTCCTAATTATTTTAGTTTCTGGAATTTGATTGCAAGACATACAAGTTGATTTTTGAACATGTTTTTCTGCAGCGTGGTTTGTCAAACTAATAACCTTCTGCATAGCATGGAGCTGTCTTGGTATTTAAACTCTATGATTCAATGGATAGACATATAACAACTCCAAATAGCTAAACAACCTCTGTCCTATAAGTTTCTCTTGTTCTAGACTTTGCCAAATAGCGCGAGCATATTTCTCTTGTTTGCTGCTCTTGTTCTTCATATTTTTCTGTTCTATGGCCGTTGATTTTGATTTCTCGATTCCACATTTTTATTTTTGTGATTGCTCAAATATATTTGCTTCGTGATGGCTCGATTTCGCTATTTCAGGGTTGGCTGTTTTTGTTTTTTGTGATCTGCTGTTTTTGATGAGATCGGTTATGGGTTTGTGTTTTCATATGCTTTTTCGGATTGTAGATATCACGAATTTCACAATCCTCATAAATCTTCTATTATGGATCGGTTATCAAGCATTGTTTTTATATTTTTTGGATTTTTGAATTATTGAATATAATTCTTCTTTGGATAATCGAGGTATGCTTTATCCGTTTTGCAGCAATCTGATATCTGGATATCTAGAACGTTCCGCGATCGGCGATTCTTGAATCAACGGATAAGAACAGAGAAAAATTAGATATATAAATCAAATTTCTTCAATGAGTCCTTCTTTATTATGTTTTTATTTCTTGGCTTTGATGCAAGATAAACGAATTGAACTTTGTGAACATGTTTTTCTGCAGCGTGATTTGTCAAAATAATATCATTCTTCATTGCATGGAGCCTCAAGATTTGATTTGGCGATCTCTAGTAAAAAAAGAAAATCTATGTTTCAATCTTTCTTTATTGATTGATTCTTATGCCATATATTTCTTGATTTCTTATACCATAATATATTTCCATGATTGATTATTGTCGGGTTGCTGTGAGAATGTTAGGGATATTATGATTTCTTCGGATTACACTTTTATCGACTCTTCTCTTAATTCGGTTATCAAGAATTATTTGATTAAATTGTTCTTTGTTAGTATTTCTTGGCTATGGATTTACGAAGTGAATTTTGAATCTGTTTTTATGCAGTGTGAGTCATCAAACTAATAAAATTATACAAACAATGGTGCCTAGCAATTTTATTTGGTGATATCTATTAAATTCTCTTCGTGTTTAAAATTTCTTCATCAATTCTAAGAGTACATTTATATTTTTGATTGTTATTTACTCTTTGGTGTTGCAGGAGAAGTAATCAGTGAACATACTATTTCTTTGGGTTTATATCCTTCTATTGGGTGATCTTCATATTTTGCATTCTTATTATAGTATGTAAACTTGTGTTTTGCATTTAATTTGTGAGTTCTCATGCGAAGTTTTTGTTTTGAAGTGTTTCCAATTAAGTATCGGATAATGGTTATGTTTAGCAAAATTTGGTTCATGATTATCACCTCAGGTTGAATTGTGAATTGAAACTGTATCTGTTTCCTGCGGTGTAGTATCAAGCAATCAGGTTCTTTTTGGCACACTCTTATTGAATCATTTTATACCTTTACACCTTAGGTTTTGTTACTTATTGTTGAACAAAGCAAAGCTTGCAAAAAGAATTGACGATACATAATATGAACTTATTTTAGTTTTTGGAATTTGATTGCAAATGTTGATCATGTTCTTCTACAGCTTAGTTTGTCAACTAATAATCTTCATAGCACGGAGCCTTCTTGATATTTAAACTCTTCAATCAATACAATGGACATACAGAGAACGACTCCAAATAGCTAAATCAAATTTCTTCAATGAGTCATTCTTATTTATTTTAATTTCTAGAATTTTATTGCAAGACATACAAGTTGAATTATGAACATGTTTTTCTACAGCATGGTTGGTCAAACTAATAACCTTCTTCATAGCATGGGGCCTTCTTGACATTCAAACTCTTCGAAACAATGGACAGACTGAGAATAGCTCCAAATAGCTAAATCAAATTTCTTCAATGATTCTTTCCTATTTATTTTATCATCTGGAATTTGATTGCAAGACATACAAGTTGAATTTCAAACATGTTTTTCTGCAGCGTGGTTTGTCAAACTAATGACCTTCTGCATAGCATGGAGCTGTCTTGATATTTAAACTCTATGATTCAATGGACAGACAGAGAAAAACTCCCATTAGCTAAACAACCTCTATCCTATAAGTTTCTCTTGTTCTAGACTTTGCCAAATAGCGCGCTCCATATTTTCTTGTTGGCTGCTCTTGTTCTTCATATTTTCTGTTCTACTTGGCCGTTGATTTTGATTTCTTGATTCCACATTTTTGTTTTTGTGATTGCTCAAATATATTTGCTTCGTGATGGCTTGATTTCTCTATTTCAGGGTTGGTTGTTTTTGTTTTCTGTGATATGCTGTTATCGATGAGATCTGTTATGGATTTTTGTTTTCATATGCTTTTTCGGATTGTAGATATCATGAATTTCACATTTCTCATGAATCTTCTATTATGGATCGGTTATCAAGCATTGTTTTTATAACTTCGGATTTTTGAATTATTGAATATAATTCTTCATTGGATAATCGATATATGCTTTATCTGTTTTGCAGCAAAGTGATATCTGAATATCTAGAACGTTCGCGATCGGCGATTTTTTATTCAACGGATAAGAACAGAGAAAAATTAGATATATAAATCAAATTTCTTCAATGAGTCCTATTTTATTATGTTTTTATTTCTTGGCTTTGATGCGCAAGATAAATGAATTGAACTTTGTGAACGTGTTTTTCTGCAGCAATTTTTCGGATTGTAGATATCATGAATTTCACATTTCTCATGAATCTTCTATTATGGATCGGTTATCAAGCATTGTTTTTATAACTTCGGATTTTTGAATTATTGAATATAATTCTTCATTGGATAATCGATATATGCTTTATCTGTTTTGCAGCAAAGTGATATCTGAATATCTAGAACGTTCGCGATCGGCGATTTTTTATTCAACGGATAAGAACAGAGAAAAATTAGATATATAAATCAAATTTCTTCAATGAGTCCTATTTTATTATGTTTTTATTTCTTGGCTTTGATGCGCAAGATAAACGAATTGAACTTTGTGAACATGTTTTTCTGCAGCAAGGTTATCAAAATAATATCATTCTTCATAGCATGGAGCCTCAAGATCTAATTTGGCGATCTGTAGTAAAAAGAAAATCTCTGTTTCAATCTTTCTTTATTGATTGATTCTTATGCCATATATTTATTGATTTCTTATACCGTATATTTCCATGATTGATTATTGTCAGGGTTGCTATGAGAACGTTATGGATATCAAGAATTTCACCCAATTACATTTTTCTCAACTCTTCTTTTTAAATTGGTTATAAAGAATTATTTGTTTGAATTTTATATATAATTAATTCTTTAAAACTGGATGACCAAGATACAAATTTATCCGTTTTGCAGCGAGCCGAGAAGTCACATTCTAGAATGTCTCGATGATGCAACAGACAAGAATGGAGAACGGATCTAAATAGTTAAATCAGTTTTTTTAAATAAATTGTTCTTTGTCATTATTTTTTGGCTCTGGATTTACGAATTGAATTTTGTATATGTTTTTATGCAGTGTGAATCATCAAATTAATAAATTCTACATACAATGGTGCCTAGCAATTTGATTTGGTGATATCTATTAAATTCTTTTTGTGCTTAATCTGAAATCTGGTTTTGATCTTTGAGTTTTCTGTTCTTATTTAAATGATCTGATTATTGAGTTTGTCAGGGTTTGTTTATTGTTCTTCTAATTTTTCTATGCGACAAATAATTATTTTTGACACACTTATGCAACAAATATTATTATATGTCAACAGGTGTTTTACAATTAATTTGTGAGTTCTTATGTGAAGGTTTTGTTTTGAAGTGTTTCCAATTAAGTATCGGATAATGGTTATGTTAAGCAAAACTTGGTTCATGATTATCACCTCAGGTTGTATTGTGAATTGAAAATGTATCTTCAGGTTGAATTGTTAATTGAAACTGTATCTGTTTCCTGCCGTGTAGTGTGTTTTGAAGCAATAACTTGTTGTGTCGTATCAAGCAATCAGGTTCATTTTGACACGCTCTTATCGATTCATTTTATTCCTTTACACCTTAGGTTTTCTTACATACCACTGAACAAAGCAAAGTATGCAAAAAGATTCGACGATACATTTATGAACATATTTTAGTTTTTGAAATTGGATTGCAAGACATATAAGTGAAAATTTGAATATGTTCTTCTGCAGCTTGGATTGTCAAACTAATAATCTTCTTCATAGCTTGTGGAGCCTTCTTGATATTTAAACTCTTTGATACAATGGACCGACAGAGAACAGCTCGAAATAAATTTCTTCAATAAGTCATTCTTATTTTTTATAATTTCTAGAAATTTGATTGCAAGACATACAAGTTGAATTTTGAACATGTTTTTCTGCAGCATGGTTTGTCAAACTAATAACCTTCTTCTTAGCATGGAGCCTTAATGACATTTAAACTCTTCAATACAATGGACAGACTGAGAACAGCTCCAAATAGCTAAATTAAATTTCTTCAATTAGTTGTTCCTATTTATTTTAGTTTATGGAATTTAATTGCAAGACATAAATGTTGAATTTCGAACATGTTTTTCTGCAGCATGGTTTGTCAAACTAATAACCTTCTGCTCAACCCGGAGCTGTCTTGATTCAATGGACAGACAGAGAACAACTCCAAATAGCTACACAACCTTCTTTTATGTTTTTATAAGTTTTGGATTATTGGACATAATTTATCATAGGATAATCGACCGAGATATGCTTTATCCAATTTACAGACAGCTGAAATTTGGATATCTAGAATGTTTTCCGATTCTTGATGCAACTGATAAGAATAGTGAGCAATCATATAGATAAATCAAATTTCTTCAGTGAGTCTTTCTTTATTATTATTTCTGCAGTGTGATTTATCAAAATAATAACTTTCTTCATAGCAAGGAGACTTGAGATTTGATTTGGTGATCTCTAGTAAAAAAATCTTAGTTTCAATCTTCATTTATTGATTCTTTATTGCTTATTCTACTTTCTCACTCGTTTCTTGATATCTTATGCGTTGGCCACATTGTTTGCTTCATAATTGATTAATTTCAGGGTTACTATAAACGAGATCATTAAGGGCTATGCTTTTCTCAGACTGTGGATTTCAAGAATTTCACCCAATCATACTTTTCTCGACTCTTCTTTTTAATCGATTGATTATCATGAATTATTTGTATAAATTTTATATATATAATTCATTTAAACTGGATAATCGAGATACAAAATTATTCGTTTTGCAGTGAGCTGTGAAGTGTGAAGTCATATTCTGGAATGTCTCGATGCAACCGGCAATGGACAAGAACTGAGAACAGCTCTAGATAGATAATTTAGTTTTTTAAATCAATCATTCTTTGTCTTTATTTCTTGGCTCTAGATTTACGATTTGAATCTTGAACATGTTTCTCTGCAGCGTGAATTGTCAAACTAATAAAATTCTACATAGAATGGAGACTGGCAATTTGATTTGGTGATATATTTTAAATTTTAAATTCTTTTCGTGTTTAAAATTTCTTCATCAATTCGTTGAGTACATTTATTTTGTTGATTTTTTATTTGCTCTTTGGTGTTGCAGGAGAAGTAATTAGTGAACATACAACTTCTTTGGGTTCTATATCTTACTCGTGTGATCTTCATGTGTTACGTATTTCCTCTTTTGATTTTCTGTTGTCAAGTAAATTTTTTCGTTTCAGTCTTTCTTTATTTCTCCTTTTGTGATTTACTCTTTGGTGCTGCAAGAATATTTTGATTCTGAAGGTTTGCTGAGCTTGTTTTCTAGACATGCTTCTATAGACTAGATTGTTATTAACATGCTTTTCTGATATCTGTTATCACACTTCTATTGACTCTCATCTTAAAGATAGTGTTTCAAAAATTATTGTTATGATTTTTACATATAATTCTGCATTTGATAATCAACTATATGCTTTTCCGAGATCTGTTATCACACTTCTTTTGACTTCTCATTTTATAGATTGGTTGGTTTTAAAAAATTCTTTGTCTAAATCCTTTTTGCAGCAAGCTCTGTCTTGCTATTTAAGCTCTTGATAAACGGCTCTAAATAGCTAAATCAAATTTCTTCAATGAGACGTTCATATTTATTTTAGTTTCTGGAACTTGATTGCAAGACATTCAACATGAATTTTGAACATGTTTTTCTGCAGCATCGTTTGTCAAGCCAATAACCTTCTTCATACCATGGAGCTGTCTTAATATTTAAACTTTTTGATATGATGGACAGGCAGAGAACTGCTCGAGAATCTAAATGGCTAAATCAAATTTCTTCAATGAGTCGTTCTTATTAATTTTAATTTCTAGGACTTGATTGCAAGACATACAATTTGAATTTTTAACATGTTTTTTCTGCAGTGTGGTTTGTCAAGCTCATAACTATCATCATAGCGTGGAGCCTAGTGTTTTGATTTGGTGATATCTCTTAATTTTATTTTTCTTTTCAAACTTTCTATTCACAAACATACAAATTCTTGGTTTCTTCTGGTTCGATCTATCTTCGTCTCTTTTGATCTTCACGTGTTGTTTATTTATTCTTTCCTTGTTTCTTATTTTGGTCCTTTGATTCTATTGTTTGGTTTTCTAATTGTCGGTTTTGATGTTGAATTCGTTGTCTTGTCTGATTATTGAGCACACTGGAGTTCTGATGTGAATTTTAAGATCTTCCCATCATGTCTCATATAATGGTAATGTTTTGTGAATTGATACATATTTTCACCCCTGGTTGAATTGCGAACTGAAACATGTATATCTGTTCTGCAGTGTCTTTTGAAACATTAAAGTTCTGTGTAGTATCAAGCATACAGGTTTATTTATTTTGGCACACTCTTCATTTCATGGTGAACTGATCAAGCATACAGATTGTGTATAATTTTCATTTCATTTATGATATGTACAAGAGATTAGCTTATTTGATATGCGAGGCGGGTTGGTGGTTATATCTGATCAGCTGCTTGGTTTGCCCAACAATGCTAATCTTTTTTCTTGGTTTTTTTACAACTATTTGTCACAATACCGCCCCATCATACCATTGTTTTCTTACATTTTGGTTATTATTTTACATGTTATTTGATCGTGTGGAAGTTGCACAATTCTGGAGAAAATAGGACAACTTTGTGGGGTTCTCTTTGTAATTATGATCGTCTGATCAGCGGCTTTGGTTTGGAGAAATATTTGTTGTCTTAGTTTTTCTTGGTTTTTCTACAATTTTTTGTCGCGGTGTAATTTTTCTACACATGTATCATCATTTTGTGTTCACAGGGAATGTGTTACGAGTTTGGTGTGCAACAGAAGTCTCCTTTCTCAATCACACTTGACTTTGTTAATTTTTCTGTCTGAAGTGGAGTAGTTGGAGATGAGTTCCTCTTCCCTTTGTACTACATAGCTTCTGTCAACCAATTTATTTGTATCAAATGGTTATATTATATTCTACTTTTGCTATACTTAATTTGGAGATCTGATATTAGATGTGTACATTTCAGCTTCCATGCTTCCCGATTATTCTCACAAACGCAGATACCCTGTTCTCAAATAGTTGTTCTTTAGTCGTGTACAAGATGGTGTTGATGTTTTTGTGTTTCTCGTAGTGTTTATACTTTTCGTATCCAGAACTTGAGTACTACTAGATGAGCGATTTTGGACAATTTGGTTATGTCGCACGTGCTGTTTGTTCTGATGATTTGTTTGTTGGGGACGACTTAACATTGTTGCAGGAGGTTTTCTATAGCCGTCTGTTATTGATTGTATTGATTTATTTTCATTGATGAGACAACGATACTTCTTGAAAGATATTCTCTTCATTACTGTGGCCCAGGGACTTCTTTGTGTTGCAAGGAAAGCTGAAATTGTCTCTCCATATGGGTACATGAAGATCTTCCAATCATCATCTGCTGGTTGTGCTGTATTTGCCCTACTGTTGGCTAGGATATAAATTTGTCATCTCTATTGAGACTCTTTACATTTCAGCCTTTGATAATAATCAGTGTCTACTTTTGTCGGTTCCTTGAGTTTTGTCTATGGGTGTGATGCAGGAGATGTGTGGCAGGCAGAGAACTGAAGTTAGGCTATATTTGAAGAATGGGTTCAGATAATTCAAATTTCTTCACCAAATCATTTTTTTTTTTAATTTTGGGCTTAGAGTACAAGATATACGAATTGAATTTTGAACATGCTTTTTTTGCAGCCTGGTTTTTCAACATAATAACCTCCTTCAAACCATGGAACCTCGAGTTTTGATTTAGTTAAGTTTGTTTTGGCGTTTTGTTTGTTGGGGCCGATTTAACTTCGTTGGGAGAGGTTTTCTATAATCTTTTTTTAATGTATTGTTGTATTGGTTTTCTATAATCTTCGATTAATGTATTGTGTTGTATTGATTATTTTTCATTCACTGATTCATGATGATGATACTTCTTAAAAGATATCCTCTTCATTTGGCTCTTGGACTTCTTTGTATTAGGAGGAAGCTGAAATTGTCTCTGCATATGGGTACACAATGGTCTTGCAAATTGGATGGAAATTTGGTCTGATGAATATTCATCTTCTGTAGGCTGTGTCATACACTCCCTGCTGTTGCTAGGCTAATTTGGTCATCTCTACTTAGTCTCTTTACATTTCAGTTTGTTAGATAATCTCTACTTTTGTCAGTTCCTTTGAGTTTGCTCTGTGGGCGTGATGCAGGAGATGTGTGGCAGGCAGGGAGGTGAAGTTTAGTTATATTCAGAGAATGGGTTCAGATAATTCAAACTTCTTCAACAAGTTATTCTTTATTCTAAATTTTGGGCTTTGAGTACAACACATCAATTGAATTTTGAACATGCTTTTTTGCAGTCTGGTTTGTCAATAATCTCCTTCAAAGCATGAAGCATCAAGTTTTGATTTAGTTATGTTGTTCCCTCTTCTGGTGATTTGTTTGGAAAGGTTTTCTATAATTGTCTGATACTGTATTGTTGTATTGATTATTTTTCATTCATGATGATGAGGATGATGATGATAGTCTTGAAAATATATCCTCTTCATTATTGTGGCCCAGGGACTTCTTTGTATTAGAAGGAAGCTGAAGCTGTTTCTGCATATCTTATTAGGATGGGAATATGTTCTAATGAATCTGCACCATCTGTAGGCTGTGTTGTATACTCCTTAATTTTTCTAGGCTATGAATTGGTCAATTCTACTGAGACTCTACACATTTCTGTATTTGTTTGATAATCTGTATCTGCTTTTGTCAGTTCCATTAAGTTAGCTGTGTAGATGTGACAGAGGAGTTTTATCGCGGGCAGAGAGCTGGAGTTTGGTTATTTATCATCAATTCCTAATGAGTCTTATTTTATGTATTGGTTATCAAGAATTATTTACATGGCTTTTACATATAATTCGTCATTTGATATTCGTCATTTGATATTCGAGAGATCCTCTATACTTTTTGCAGTGAGTTGAGAAGTCTTGATATAATTTTGCCGTCTGAAGTGGAGAAATACGAGTTGAGTGCCTCTGCCTTTTGTAATGCTAATCTTCTGTCAACCAATTTATTTGTATGAACCCATTATATTTTCAACTGTTGGTAGGATTAATTTGGTGATCTGAATGAACATTTTGGCTTTCATGCTTCTCGATTCTTCTCACAAGTAACAAGCTTTGGTTGGGATTAACACATACTTTCTCATTCATCGTTAGGGTATTATTGATTTGGTGATGTGTAGTAAAAAAAATCTTCGTTTTCAATCTTTTTTATTGATTCTTATACCATATATTTCTTGATTTGTTAGTTACTCTTTTGGTGTACCACGAGCGGATATGATTTTGATTTCTTGAATCTAAAGTTTGCTTGTTCTAATTTCTCACCGTTCTTGATATCTTGATGCGTTAGCCAGAATTGATTTCTTCATCATGATTAATTATTTTGGGTTGCTATAAACGAGATTGTTAGTATGGATATGCTTTTCTTGACTCTTCTATTAAATTGATTATCAAGAATTATTTGTATACATTTTATATATATTTCTTTAAAATTGGATAATCGAGATACAAATTTATCTGCTTTGCAGCGAGCTGAGAAAAGTCCCATTCTAGAATGTCTGGATGTCTGGTTGTTATGGGCAAGGCAATGGACAAGAACGGAGAACGGCTCTAAGATAAATAAATGAGTTTTTTGAATCAATTGTTCTTTGTCTTTATTTCTTGGCTCCAGGTTTACAAATTGAATTTTGAACATGTTTCTCTGCAGTGTGAATCATCAAACTAAAAAAATTCTACATAGAATGGATCCTAGCATTTTGATTCGGTGATTTCTATCAAATTCTCTCCGTGTTTAAAATTTCCTCATAAATTTTGAGAGTATATTTATTTTGTTGTTTTGTTATTTAGTCTTCGGTGTTGCAGGAGAAGTAGTCGGTGAACATACGATTTCTTTGGGTTTTATATCTTCCTCATGCGTTACATTCTTATTCTTTTCCTATTGATTATTTCATTCTAATCTGTATTTTCCGGCAAATAACTATGTAAACTGGTGTTTTGTGTTTGATTTGTTGGCAGAATGCTGGAGTTCTCATGTGAAAATTTAGTATCAGATAACTATGTAAACTGGTGTTCTGTGTTTCCAATTTAGTATCAGATAATGGTAAAGTTTAGCGAAAATTGGTTCATGTTTATCACCTTAGGTTGAATCATGAATTGAAACTGTATCTGTTTTCTGCCGTGTAGTGTGTTTTGAAGCAATAACTTGTTGTGTAGTATCAAGCAATGAGGTTCATTTTGGCACACTCTTCTAGAATCTTTCTACTCCTTTACACCTTAAGTTTTCTTACACTAGTTTTTTGACGATGTAATATGACAGAAATTTTTAAATATTTGTGGAGAAAAAAATGGGGACAGCTTTGTAACATCTCTGCTGATCGGCGACTTGGTTTAGCTAGTTGTGCTAATCTTCTTTCTTTTTCTTGTTATTTTAGCTTTTTATACCACTATTTCACAGCATAGGTTTTCTCTAAATATCATATGGTGTTCACAGGGTAAGTGTCACATGAGTTTTGTGTGCAATTGGAGTCTCCTTTCTCAATCAAATTGCACCTTGTTAATTTCTTTGTCTGAAGTGGAGAAATTTGAAATGAGTGCTTGTGACCTTTGTACTTCTTATCTTCTGTAACTGCCATCATGATTTCCTGATGTGTTATATATATTCAACTGCAGCTAAGCTCAATTTGGCTATCTGAATTAGAGTTGAACCTATCTGTAATGTATCCATCCATGCTTCTCGGTTCTTTTGCAAGCTTTACACTTTCTCATTCATCCTTGAGATATAATTGGTTTTTCTTACATATGTAAATATATTTTTTCCCATACTTTTGTCCTTCAGTTGTGTGTTGATGTTTTTGTGTTTCTTTCTAGTGTTGACGTTTGTGTTTCTGTTTGAACTTGAGCGATTTGATTGTGTTTCTTATGATTTGATTGTGGAGGAAGAAAAAACTTTGTTCGGAGAGGTTTTCTATAATCGTTATTTTACTGTTTTGTTGTTTTTATTATTTTTCATTGGTGATGATGACAATGATACTTCTTAAAAGATATCCTCTTCATTACAGTTCATTACAAGTGCCCAGGGACTTCTATTTTCTGTATTAGGGAGGAGGAAGCCAAAATCGTGTCTTGGTAAGCTAGTGGATGGACATTTGTTCCAATGAATCATCATCTTCTGCAGGCTGTGTCGTATACGTATACTCTCTACCGAGCCTCTTTACGTTTCAGTCTTTGTTTGATAATCAATATCTACATTTGTTAGTTCCTTTGTGTTTGCTGTGTGGATGTTACACACTTACACAGGAGATATAAATGTGTGGCAGGCAGAGAGCTGAAGTTTTCTTATTACTGAAGAATGGGTTCAGACAAATCAATTTTTTAACATTCTTTTTCTATTACCTAGTTTGTCATAATAATAACATCCTTCATAAAATGGAGTCTTGAGTTTTGATTTGCTATTGTCAAGTAAATTTTTGTTTCAGTCTTTCTTTATTTGAGAATATATTTCTCCTTAGTGTGATTTTCTGTTTGGTGCTGGAAGAATGTTTTTGATTCTGAAGGTTGCTTTTGTCCTTGTTTCCTCTGTGATGACTTGCTGATCTTGTTTTCTATACATGCTTCTGTAGACTAGATTGTTAAGGATTTACTTATTAACATGCTTTTCTGAGACCTGTTATCACACTTCTATTGCCTCTCATTACAAAGATAGGTTTTAAAAAACTTTATACTGTTTTTAAATATAATTTTGCATTTGATAATCGAGAAATCTTTTATCCTTTTTGCAGCAAGCTGAGAAGTCTTGCTATTTAAGCTCTTGATAAAATGGACATACAGAGAGCGGCTCTAAATAGCTAAATCAAATTTCTTCAACGAGTCGTTCATCTTTATTTTAATTTTTGAAATTTGATCGCAAGACATACAAAATGAATTTATATTTCCTCAATGTATTTCTGCAGTGTCGTTTGTCAAGCTAATAACCTTCTTTATAGCATGGAGCCATCTTAATATTTAAACTCTTTGATACAATGGATAGACAGAGAACGACTCGAGATAGCTAAATCAAATTTCTTCCATGAGTCATTCTTATTTATTTTATTGGATTTGATTGCAAGACATACACATACAGGTTTATTTTGGCACACTCCTCAATTCATGGTGAACTGATCAAGCATACATATACATTACATATTGTAAATAATTTTCATCTGTTCTATTTTATTGCCAGCTTGGTTATCTACTCCTTTATGGTCTTTACAAGATTAGCTTATTTGATATGTTAGGCGGGTTGGTGGTTATATCTGAAAAGTTCAGCCTAGTTAGAATTTATTGCCGTATCACACGATTGTTTTGTTACATAAAGGTTTTTGGCATGTAATCTTACAGTGCAAGAGTTTACACAATTCTGGAAGAATTGGGACGCTTTTTGAAGGGCTCACGTTGTAACTGTGATCTTCTGATCAGCGGCTTGGTTTGGAAAATAATACTAATACTTTTTCTTGGTTTTTACAACTATTTGTCACAATACCACCCTCATCATACCATTGTTTTCTTACATTTTGGTTATTTTTCTTACATGTAATCTGATCGTGTGAAAGTTTAAACAATTCTGGAGAAAATGGGACAACTTGGTTTGGAGAAATTTGTTGTTTTTATTTTTCTTGATTTTTCTACAATTATTTGTCGCAGTGTAATTTTTCTGCACATGTATCATCTTGTGATCACAGGGTATGTGTTACATGAGTTTCGTGTGGAGATGACGTCTCCTTTCTCAATCACACTTCACCTTACTGTCTGAAGGGGAGTAGTTGGAGATGAGTGCCTCTTCCCGTTGTACTATGTAACTTCTGTCAACCATTTTATTTGTATCTATCAACTGGTTATATTATTTTCTACTTTTGCTACCCTTAATTTGGAGATCTGAACTTAGATTTGAATATTTCGGCTTCCATGCTTCCCGATTATTCTCACAAACGTAGATGTCTCTGTTCTCAATTAGTTGTCCTTTAATCGTGTACATGATGGTGTTGATGTTTTTGTGTTTCTGGCAGTGGGTTTCAGTATCCAGAACTTGAGAATTACTCTCGCTTAACGCTCTACCCTTCCCGAGATGAGCGATTTTGGACAATTTGGTTACGTCGTACGTTTTGTTTGTTCTGTTGATTTGTTTGGAGGGGACGACTTAACTTTGCTGCAGGAGGTTTTCTATAGCCGTCTTATACTGTATTATTTTTCTATTGTATTGATTTATTTTCATTGATGAGATTATGATACTTCTTAAAAGATATCCTCTTCATTACTGTGTACTCCCAGGGACTTCTCTGTATTATTGCTAGGAAAGCTGAAATTGCCTCTTCATATCATCATATGGGTACTGGAATATCTTGCAAAGTTGATGGGAATTTATTCTAAAGAATCATCATCAATTGCATGCTGTGTTGTATAAACCCTAATGTTGGCTAGGCTATAATTTGGTAATCTCTATTGAGATTCTTTACATTGCAGTCTGATAATCAATGTCTGCTTAGTTCCTTCAGTTTGCTCTATGGACGCAGGAGATGTGTGGCAGGCTGAGAGCTGAAGTTATATATTCGAAGAATGGGTTCAGATAATTCAACTTTCTTCACCGAGTCATTCTTTGTGTTTAATTTTAGGCTTAGAGTACAAGACATGAATTGAATTTTGAACATGCTTTTTCTGCAGCCTGGTTTTTCAAAATAATAACCTCCTTCAAAGCATGGAGCCAGGAGTTTCTGATTTAATTAACTTTATTTTGGTGATTTGTTCATTGGGGCCGACTGAACTTCGTTGGGAGAGGTTTTCTATATAATCTTCTATTAATGTGTCGTTCTATTGGTTTTTTAATAATCTTTTTTTTCATGTATTTATTATTTTTCATTTATTCATGATGATGATACTTCTTAAAAGATATCCTCTTCGTTACTGTGGCTCAGGGGCTTTTTTGTATTAGGAGGAAGGCCGATATTGTCTCTGCTTATGGGTACACGATGGTCTTGCAAATTGAATGGAAATTTGTTCTAATGAAAATTCCCTACTTTTATTGTATTTATTTTTCATTCATGATGTGGATGATGATACTATTTCCTCTTCATTACTGTGGCTCAGGGGCTTCTTTGTATTAGGAGGAATCAGAAATTCTCTATGCATGGGTACAAGATGGTCTTGCAAATTGGAATGGAAATTTGTTCTAATGAATCTTCATCATCTGTAGGTTGTGTCGTATACTCCCTATTGTTGCTACTTGCTAGGCTATAATTTGGTCATCTCTACTAAGACTCTTTGCATTTCAGTCTGTTTGATAATCTCTACTTTGTCAGTTCCTTTGAGTTTGCTCTGTGGGTGTGACGCAGGAGACGTGTGGCAGGCAAGGAGTTGAAGTTTGGTTATATTCGGATAACGGAGAATTGGTTCAGATAATTCTATTTTCTTCAACTAGTCATACTCATTTCTTATTTTTGGGTTTTACATGAATTGAATTTTAAGGTTTTGTTTGCAGTCTTATTTGCAAAAATAATAATCTCCTTCAAAGCATGAAGCATCAAGTTCTGATTTAGCTATGTTGTTTGTTCTTCTGATTATTTGTTTGTTGGGGTTGACTTAACTTCATTCGGGGAGGTTTTCTAATAATCGTCTTATACTGTATTGTTGTATTGATTCTTTTTCATTCATAAAGATTTCTTAAAATACATCCTCTTCATTACTGAGGCCCAAGGACTTCTTTGTATTAGAAGGAAGCTGAAGTTTTCTCTGCATATCTTGCAAGTTTGATGGAAATTTGTTGTAATGAATCTTCACCATCTGTAGGCTGTGTTGTATGCTCCCTTTTGCTAAGCTATTCTGATTTGGTAACCTCTACTGAGACTCTTTACATTTCAATGTTTGATAATCTGTTTCTACTTTTGTCAGTTACACTGATTTTGCTGTGTGGGTGTGACAAAGTAGTTGTGTGGCGGGCAGAGAGCTGAAGTTTGGTTATTATCACACTCCTAATGACTCTTATTTTACGGATTTGGTTATCAAGAACTATTTATATGACTTATACATATAATTCATCATTTGATATTCAAGAGGTCCTTTATCCTTTTTACAGTGAGCTGAGAAGGCATACAATGTGGACAAGAATGGAGAACGGCTCCAGATATATAAATCAAATTTCTTCAGTCTTCTCTGTTTTCATTTCCTGTTTTCTTATTTTAAGGTATCTGACAAGGAATCTGACAGTGCAGAAGTTTACAGGATTCCAGAGAAGTTGGGACAACTGTGCGCGTGTAGGACTCTCTTTGTAACTGTGATCTGCTGATCAGCGGCTTGGTTTGGAGAATTTTGCAAATCTTTTTTCTTCTGCTTGAGTTTTTTCTACAATTATTTGTCACACTACCCCATCATACTACAGGTTTCTTACATTTAGGTTTTTGATATGTGATTTAACAGTGGAAGTTTACACAATTCTGGAGAAATTTGGACAACATTGTGGGGTTTTCTTTGCATCCATGATCTGCTGATAGCGGCTTGGTTTGGAGAAATCTTTTTTTTCTTCTTTTCCACAACTATTTGTGGCAGCATAATTTTTTTTCTACATGTATCCTATGGTGCTCACAGTTGTAAGTGTTACATCACTTACATGGGTTTGGTTGCAACTGATTTCTTCTTTCTCGATCACACCGCACCTTGTTAATTTTGCCGTCTGAAGTGGAGAAATAGGAGATGAGTGCTTCTGCTCTTTGTACTAATAATCTTATGTCATCCAATTTACATGTATCAACCAGTTATATTTTCATCTGTTGCTAGGCTTAATTTGGCGATCTGAACTTAAATATGATCATTTTTGCTTCCATGCTTCTTGATTCTTCTCGCAGACTCTGGCTGGGATTTACACATACTTTCTCGTTCATCCTACCCTGGTAGTTAAGCAATTTTGATCAGGAACATGAGTACGAAGCATACAAGATTCTAAAGTTCATCTCATTATAGACATACTTTGTTAGAGCGTTTGGATTTAGCGGGTAGTTTTTTTCCTTGAATGTACATGTCTATCTCTTCCTTCGATAATAAGATATAGGTCACTGTTTGTCTGTTATGCAGTGAGCTGAAGTTTGGACATCTAGAATGTTTTGAGATACAATGTCCAGATAAATAAAACTACTTCAACAAATTGTTCTTTGTTATTTTTCTCTTTCGTGTTGCTAGAGATGTAACTTATGAAGACAATTCTTTTTGGTTTTCTGTCTTCCCAATTGATGTTGAGGTTTGATTCAGTTCTTGCTGGTTTTGATCTTGGAGGTTACTGTTCTTATTTTAATGACATATGCTTTCAAATTTCTTCAATGAGTCATTATTAGTTTTATTTTGGGATTTCACAGCAAAGAGTTGAATTTTGAACCTGTATTTCTGCAGCGTTGTTTGTCGAAATCGTAACATTCTTTCCTCATAGCATGGAGCCTCCGGTTTTGATTTGGTGGTCTCTTTTAAATTCTTAGTTTTCAATAGCAAGGCATAAGAATTGATTCGTGAACTTATTCTGCAGTGTAATTTGTCAAAATATTGACGTTCTCTCTTAATAGCATCGAGCCTTAGGTTTGATTTGGTGATCTCTTTTCAAACCTTCTTGTTTTCGATAATTCTTTATCCATTGAAAGCATATTCTTTTTGATTTTTTATTTTCTTTGGTGTTGCAGGTTATGAATAAGTGACTCCTTGTGGTTTTATTCCTCTTTTGTGACCAACCATCATGTTTTGTATTCTGATTCTTTTCTGGTTTCTTAATTCTGAGGTTTGATTTTTTATCGCAGTCACATGAAAATGAAATGATGCTGTTATTTTGCAGTGTAGTGTGTTTTGAAACAAATAACATTATGTTCAGTGTGAAGACTCAGTTTTATTTTCGTATCCTTAATTGGATTGTGGAGTTTAATTTCTTTTCTGCCAGTTTTTTTCCTCTAATTTTTGTGGTTCCTTAATAATTTCTACTTGTCTTTGGAGTGGTTGAGTTGATAGTCTATTGATGTTTTAAGAGTTCTTACCATCAATGCTACTTTCTTCTTGCAATTGCAAAAGTTTAGACACTTCTAAAGAAACTGGTTTCTCTTTGTTATGCTGATCTGCAACTTGGTTTGAAGTATTAAGCTACTATTTCTTTCTTTCTTTCTTAGTTACGTTTTTCTAAGACATATGTTAATAGCATAATTTTTTTTGTACATTATCATCTGGTGTTGACAGGGCAAGTGTTAACATGGGTTTGGTGTACGAAAAATGTGTTCACAATGCACCGTTTCAATTTTCTGTCTGAAGTTGAGAAATTGAAGATGAGTGTTTATGGCTGCAGGCTGTTTTATATATGTTATAGGCTTTAGTTTTGTTATACTGATATGATATCTATCTACTCAGATTATGAATTTCAGCATCCATGCTTCTCAATTCCTTTGTGAAAGTTACATTGTGGTTATCATGGTTTCCCTTTCGTCTTTGAGATATAATTGGTTATTTTTAAGTTATATATACAAGATTTTGGAGTTATGCTACCCTTCATAAGATGAGAAATTTTGGAGTATGTGGTTAGGTGCTGTTTGTTTTGATGACATGTTTATTGGGGACTAATAGACCAGGGAGAGAAGATATTCTTTTATTGTTTGTTGTTTCCGTTTGTTATTTGTGATTTATGGTGGTTACTCCTAAAATAATATCCTCTTCGTTACAGAGGCCCAATGACTCGTCTGGTGTTAGGTGGAAAGCTTTTGGATTCTTTTGGAAAAGCTTAGGATGAGGTTATCAGACTTCCCCTTTCACCTTTGAGATATAAATGGTCATTTTTAAGTAGTTGTATCCATAACTTGGGTCTCACTATGATGGTTTACATACACTATTCTGGAGTACATTGTTAGGTGCTGTTTGGACTACTTGGACTTACTCTTATGATTTACTCCTAAAACGATATCTTCATTACAGTGGCTTAGTGGAAAGGTTAATGGTCGTTCCATATTGAATAATGAATGGATCTAGTAAATTAGATATAAATGTTCTGATGAATGTTTATTTTGAATTTTGTGTGGGAGTTAGAGGGGAGACAGACTGAGGAGAGACAGACTATAATTATGTGGTGTGCTGTAGCCGTGGAAAGCAGAGGTTATTATACAATCCATTCAGCCTTCGGATAAATTCTATTATTTTTACAAATCTGTATATGTTATATGATTGGGAATATTCCTTTGATTGTGTGTCATGCATGTTGGAGCTCTTGTGTTTTTGTATCAGGAGCATGAATATTGAAGCAAACAAGATTCTAGAGTATTCGCTCGAGGATGAGGAATTTTGGACAACTTGGTTTGGCACTGTTGCCACATTTTCTTGTTATTTGTGGTATATAAGAATAAGAATCGTGTCCCACATCATCAGCCACAGGAGGGAATCATAAAATTTCTCGTTGCAAATGGTGCAGCTATCTGCAATTGGCAGTGGCATATATTCTCACTATTGTTATGCTTTCATTTGGTAAAGTCTACTCTATATATGAAGTCGTCGTGTTTCTTTCTCCCTTGGGGTCCCCTGGGGATAATCTTATCACTAAAGTGGATATTTCGTTATTATTGCAGGCAGGGCAAGAATCCCACATGGTTATACTTTTTTATAGAACAAAGCAAGCACTATGCCTGGCTTTAAGGTGTGATTTCTACTGGATTATATATTCTTGTGCTTTTTGCTTGGGTTGATTCTCTGTACTTTATCTTAGTCATCGCAAATGTAGATGGATTGTCCATTCAACTTTTGGATCAAACTGGTCATCATTTTAATATCCGGAATCATATGGTGCCTTGTTATTGTCTATCATGAACAACCAAGGTTCCTCCATTTTCTTAAACGATGCATCTATCTTTTTATGCAGCGTAGAAAAGTGAAGAAGGTTCGATCATAATCTGTTTTCATGGGGAATTGCATTTGTTAGTTGAAGTTCTTATGGAAGTGTTTATCAGTTTATGCTTGAGCATGTTTTTTGAGATTTTTCTCGGGTTTAAGGTCTGATAGACAAATACCCTATGGTATATGTATGTTTTGAGGCATGGTTGTAAACTTTGCATTCAACTTCATAAAACTGAAACTATTTGAAATAGGACAACCAGATTGCTGCAGTTGGATGGTTTTGTTGTGATGTGCTTCCTCTGCATTTGGTTTATTGTTTTAATGTAATGTTGATCAATTTATTAATTTCAATTCTATTTCCGACTTTCTTTAACTTCTAATTTTATTTAATATTTGTATGATATATAAATTTGGAGGCCGACTCAATACACGTAGAGGTATAAAGCAAAATAATTTGTGAGGCCTTAAAAAATTTAAGGCTTATGAAAACAAATAAAACAATGTCAAGTTTTGCGCAATTCAAGAATTGAACCCTGATAGAAAATGATGTGGTCTTTTTCTTGATCAAGTAATGCTAGACAAATATTTATGAAAATTTATGATATTATAAGTTTGCAACTAAATTTAAACAATGTTCTATTTTGTTATGAAAATTATTAGCAGATGTGTATGTAGATCATATCGATTGATCTATTATATTTGTCTAAATTTATGTATCAATATGAAGTTAATTAACAAAGAATTGCCTAAACTTTACTCTTTTTTTCTTCCAAGAGTCATTTATAGTCTCGTCAATTACAGGGCACCTACAACGGATTAATGTTATTCAACCAATCAGGGCGTTTAGTTCAATCTCAACGACTCTCTTTACTCTTCATATAAATGTCTCACATCCAGCACAATGAAATTGCTTATATAAATGTGGCTTGTAGTCACACTATGGTATGATCACAATTTTATCCTAATTTATTGGCATTTCATCTCATTCTTATATTAATTTGGCTTAATTTCATTGCAGTTTTGGTCCCCCTATTTTTAATATTTTGCAGTTTTGCTCCTCCTATTTTAAAATTAAACAATTTTGCCACTCTATTTTCATTTTTATTGTAGTTTTAGTCCAGGCCCAATTTTGTCACCAAAAAATGATGATGTATCAACAAAAATATTGATGTGGCAATACCATGTCATCAAAATAAATTTTCTTTTGGTCATAAAATTAATTATTTTTTAAATATTTTGTTAGTAAATTTTTTACAAATAATTAATTAGTTTATTAAATCACAAAAAAATTAAAAATAGAGTAAAGTTAGATAAAAAAAAATTCACAATTTCTTCTTCTCATCGCCGATGTCGAAGAACGAACTTCTCTATCAGAAGTGATCCTAATCCTTTAACTGAAGATATTCATCATGTCGTCTAAAAATCAAAATTGAAGATGTTCAAAATATATATTCATCACTATCCTCTTAATTTTAATTTTGAATGAATTATGTTTAATGTCTCTTTTAATTTTTCAATTGCGGTTGATTTACTGTTCGCTGAACTTTATGCCAAAGATGTTCATTTTCGCAGCATGATGAAGATTGAAGAATTGGAAGAAGAAGAAATTCTGACTTATTGGCAACTTCATTTTAGAATTGGAAGAAGAAGAAATTCTTACTTATTGGCAACTTCATTTTCATTTTTTTATTTAATAAACTAAATAATTATTTGTACAAAAAAACTAACTAGTTTTATTAAAAAAAATTAATTTGATGATATGGTATTGCCACATCAGCATTTTTTGATGATAAAATTGGATCTGGACTAAAACTGCAACAAAAATGAAAATAGGGTGGTCAAATTGTTTGATTTTAAAATAGGGGGACCAAAACTGCAAGATATTAAAAATAGGGGGACCAAAACTGCAATTAAACCTACTAATTTTATACTAATTTGAGCGTCGGAGTGTTGACATTTATGGGGTAAATATTTCTTCTACACTCTTGCTCTAATTTATACATTTTTAACTTTAATGTATTATTCTCACGAGACTCTGCCATATTGCAAAAGAATAAATTAGTGAGTTTAATACTAACTTTAACAAATGCTTTGAAGTGATTTGAAATGATTTAGTTGACTTTAAATTAATAGTCTACAATATTAAAATAGTCTATAATAAAAATAGAGATAATTATATAATTTAACAAATAATAAATGTGATTTCGAGTGCGAATTTGACACAACCAAATCTAAAATATCGGGTGTTATCCGAACTTGAATCTAGTTAACTCGGAGTTTTACCCGTTAACACAAGTTCGGATGGAGCCCGTAGCTTTGAGTTTTCTTAACATTCTTAATTAAAATAGAGTTTGGTGAAACGATTAAGCGGAATAACATTATTGTTACATGACCATGACAAAAAATCAGAAAAGAAAAGAAATAAGTGTAAAATTATCTTTGTTAATTTAGTTTAATTTTAATTGATAAAATATATTTTATATGTAAGAGTCAGAATTAAATTTTAACATTTTATTTGTTCACCTTAAAAATAAAAATTCTAGCTATTAAATGTAAAATAGTCTCTATGTTTAGCTTAAAAAATTCAAACACAATACTTTTTTTTGGACAGAAAATTCAAACATACTTTTTAAAAGCAACAAGAGCCTAAATTTGAAAAATATATAAAATGAATAAAAAACAAAATATTCGAAAATGATATATCTATTTGGTCCTCTCAAACGTTGTTTAACGTCATTATTACTACTTTTTGTTTCTTTCTTTTTGTTCTTTCATTTCATACAACACCCCGCTCCATTTCTCTCTTCAACTATACACCCCCCCTTCACCGGCCACACACCCCCTTCGGTAATAACGCTATCTTTTTTCAACCTTCAAAAACTCCACTCAATTGATATTACGTTATGTCGTCGCAACAAGGTGGTAGCGGTGGTGGTGGCTGCGGTGGTTCAGGAAACAATGCAGTGGATTTTGACCTACCCGACGAAATTCTGGCGGTTATTCCAACGGACCCATATCATCAACTGGATCTCGCTCGGAAAATAACTTCCATGGCTATCGCTTCTAGGGTTTCGGCTCTTGAGTCTGATACCGGTCGTCTTCGTCAGAAGCTTCTAGAAAAGGACCGAATTATCAATGACCTAGAAGACCGTGTTTCCACCCTCACTCGCGCTTCTCAACAGGCTCACTCTGCGCTCAATAGCGCCGTCGATCAAAATGTATGTGATTTATTTATAATGTTTGTTTAATGTATGTGTTTTTACACATGAAAATATTTTTTAATTTTTTAATTTTTTTTAGGGTTAAATGTGTTTTAATTAGTCTCCTGAATTTTTTTTGAGTGTTTATAGTGGGATAAGATTTTGAGGGTCAAATGTGTTTTTGAGTGTTTATAGGGAAAAAAATGAGATAAGGTCTTTTTATGAAGTGTTTGATGATAACAAATGGTGCAAGGTGAGATTTGAATTTGATGGAAAATTTTTATGGGGAAATTGCATGCAATATGCAAGGACTGGGGTTCGAATCTTGGTACACTGACTTATTCACGGTATAAGGTCAAATTTTAGTCAATAGGCTACTTGACCAAAAAATAAAAATAAAGAGTGGAAATGTATGAAGTATATGTGAAAAACTTAACATTGTTGATGGTTGGTTGCTGGTTTGATATGTTGTTAAATGTAGGATAACTGTTTTCGATTTTTATGCAGAAATAAAAAGGCTAATTTTATTTTAGTAGTTTAAAGCCATTCTTTAGTGATTAATAGATAAGAAATTTTTAAGAACTTTACTGGGTAAATAGGTTGGATAAGGTTTCTTGGTCGTTCTCAAATTGTTTACATGTTTAGGTTCCTCGGTGATTTTGTAATTGTTTAGATTTTGGCTGGAAAATTTGAAATTTAATTATTTTGTACAGATTAACACATTGGTAGATGATTTTGTTTTCTACTTTTGGCTTGTAGGAAAAGCTTACAAAGGAGAGGGATGAATTGGCAGCAACAGTGAAGAAGCTAAGTCGTGACTTTGCAAAGGTGAATGTGAATGTTTGTTTCATTTCTGTATAATGTCTTGTATGCAGTTGATTTATTCCTGTGTGTAGATAGATTAGATAGATTAGCAACCACTAATTACAAAACATTATAATATTAAGTTCTTAAATATTCATAATAAAAGCCTTAACCTAGTAGTTACAAAAAGTTAGGCCACCATCAAACACCTTCATTCATACCATCAAACTCCGTCGCCAAACACCTTCAATCTTCCTTCATCACATAAATCGGAGGGTTTGCGTAGATATTGCCAATACTGAAACAAATTCGATCTCCAACCCTGAAATTATTGATTCCACAAACTTCTGGCCACCCACTCTCAAACTTAACCGGAAATGGCCAAGTCTCAGTTTCAAAGCTAAACCAACACCTATGCTTTTCATTGTTCTCTCCGATCAGCCACAACAATGTCAAACCCTTATCTGATAAATAATCAGCCATATCTTCCGGCAGAGTCTATTAATTAAAAGAACATCATTAAATAAAAACAGAAATTAGCAACAATCAAACTAACTCCTTAAATCAAATGACATGACAGTAGTAAGGAAAAAAACAAAAACAGAGGGGAAATTATTAAATATACCAAATGAGGATGAACTTCAGGGTCCTCCGTAATTGTCATCCTGAAAGTAACAGCATTTCTGACCTTAAAAGACATTGAATGCCAAGAAGGGAACTTAGCTTGAGTGACAGGCTCCTGTGGAATTATCTGGAAATAATTCTGTCCAAAGTATTTGAACAAAATTTGGTGGTGCTCTGTGAATCCATAGTGTTCACGCAAGAACATCCAACCCCTAGTGATTCTGGGCACTGGATGAGGATGAACCAATTCCAATTCCACTTCGTGATTCAGACCATGAGCATCAAATAAATGCCAAACAGCAGTAGCTCCATCCTTGACCTCGTTGTAGAAATGAGGCTTAATCTCTCCCACATCCTACACATTCATTCAACATTAACAACAATTACAACAATTACATTCATTCAATATCAATTATTGAACACTGCATTTTTATTTTTATTTTTCTTCATAAAAAAAACACTCAATTAGAGTTTACTGTGTTTCAAACTATGTAACTGTGTTTCAAACTATTTTTATCGTTGCTGTGTTAGCCAATTAGAGTTTACTTTAAAACTATCAATATTCTTTTAGTGAAGATGAATGCTGCCCCACAGATTAGTCTTTACGTTAGGTTTAAGTTGATGACTGTTATGTGACACTTGGAACTTCGTGTGTCCATTTCTATTAAAGTATTATTTTCTAATAACATAATTTCTATTAAAGTGTTACAAACTTATCGGTTAAGGTTTTATCTGTGCATAGTTATATCTATAATCCTGATTTTGTGCATCGTGCATATTTATTTTGGGCATAAATTCCACTATCCTCCCCTAAGATATTCTCGTACTGCAGTACTCTCTTTTCTCTTATTAAAAATTACACTCTCCTTTCATGAATACAATTTGGTACACACATACACTTCAGCCTTTTTATAGTAAACAAACTTCTAAGACGTGATAAGCAATCATGAACAATCTCCGAAAGCCATTTCTCCTCTCACTGCAAGTTTTATGATCACATTAATTTTGAAAACACCATTATCAGTTAGTTTATCATTAATAGGTTTAATTTTTTTTCTTCACTTCCATGATCATAAACTCATAACTACAGACATACTCTCTCCGTTGCAAAATATAAGAGAAAAAAACTCATTTCTTTTGTCCCAAAATATAAGAGAAAACACAAAAACATTTATCTTTTCAAGAAAAGTTTACTCTCTTCTCTCTCTCTCTTAAGTCTTACTCCCTCCGTCCCAAAGTATAAGAGAAAAAACCCACTTATTTTTGTCCCAAATTATAAGGGAAAAACCATTTTCAAAGATGTTTTTTTACTTATAAGGGAACATACTTCCAGTCATTATGTTTTTCTTTTTCTTAATAAGTGTGATCTTTATTTTTTCTCTTATAATATGGGACTGAGGGTGTAATGGTGTATATGTATTTTTGTATACAAATTTATCCTTTATTCTATCTGCGTGCATCTTTTTTCTTGTGTATGTTATGTACTGATAACATTTTTCTGTAACTTTTACTTTTCTATTTGATAGTTGGAGACATTCAAAAAACAACTGATGCAGTCACTAGCTGATGACAATTCACCTGTAAGACATCAATTGATTAACTTAGTCACAATTATCATAGTTACAATTGATTTGTTATTGAGGATGATAAATACCACTCTTCTAAACAAGTTTTTCCCAATTGTGTTTTTTCCATTACTCTTGGAACAGCAAGTGGAAACCATAGATATTAGAACCTGTGACCAAGCAGTTCCAAAGGCATATCCTGATAAGGGTAATTCTCACCTCGTTGATGATTTTCCTATCATTTTCATATACATAGCCTTGTAGACAGTTACTTTTCCATAACTGTCCTTATTAAAGTTGTTTACTTGTTTATTCGCATTTCTGTTATTTATTACTTACAGATGATGATGGAAATGGCTATACAACATATCATTCATGCGGTGGCTCTGCAAATGTGGGTAAAACAAATGGTGAAGGTAGCTGATTTTCTAGATACATAACTGATTGTAATGTACTAGTGTTCACTTGTAGTCCATTCGTGCACAAAAAATTAATTATGCAAACAATCAAACTCTTACACTAGATGCTTAAAATTTTGGAAATGTATTTTTGCCCAGGTCCTTTTGAATTTCATATATAGTCCTTGGTCATATTTGGTTGGATGCTTGTCAAATTTTCTTATATAGTGAAGACTGAAATTTGTTATATAATAGTTTTATATTTTATCATACAATAAATGTGGAAACAGAGTTAAGTATTGGAAAGTAGAAAGAGTAAACTTTCAGGTGTTTTAAAATCTTTTATGAGACGCATATTCATACATTTTCTTTTGTCCTACAGCTTCCAGGTATTCAGGGAATAAGTTTTCATTGACACCCTATATCACACCACGGCTTACACCAACTGCAACTCCAAAAGTTATCTCAACGACTGGTTCTCCAAGAGCATATTCTGCGGCTGTATCACCCAAGCAAACATCTGGTGCCACCTCTCCCTCAAAAATTTCATATGATGGACGATCGTCTCTCTCTTCATGGTATCCATCAAGTCAGCAGTCATCAGCTGCAAATTCTCCTCCTCGAGGAAGATCAGTTTCAGGTTTTGAAGGTTCATTGTTAATATGCTATAAAATTATTTTCTCTCCATGTTAATATGATTGGTTCTTCATGTTTGTTAATCTTCTTTGCTCGTGGTCCTTCTGCTAAACTCTTGATTTGAATGGTCCTTTATGTGTTTAATTATTAAATTATTTTCAGTTGTTTATCCATTATAACTTTTAAAAATTTGTTTAGGTCGAACTCTCAAAATGGATGGAAAGGAGTTTTTTCGTCAAGCCAGGTGACTTTCTTTTTTCCTTCTTCCACAGAACGACTTTTAACTTCAATTTATTTAAGGAATTGATTTAATTTCTTTATGTGTTATCTCTTTTGCAGGAGTCGCCTTTCATATGAACAATTCAGTGCATTTCTTGCTAACATAAAGGAATTAAATGCTCAGAAACAAACACGAGAGGTAAATAACTATTGAGCCAAAGTACAAGATTTTGAATTGAAATTGTTTCCAAGCAGTTAATCATTGCTCTGCTTGTTTTGTGTTCGTTTAGGAAACTTTGAGAAAGGCAGATGAGATATTTGGGACGGATAACAAAGATCTTTACCTATCATTTCAAGGACTGCTTAACCGGAATGTACGATAGGATTGAAGACAACATTGCTTGTAATTGTGAGTTGGTAAGCAAATCCTTGATCCCCGTTTATTTCAATTTTGTTCTGTTTTTGTTTCTACACAATATTTTGTTGTTTTTTTTTTAAGAAACAACTTCAAATACTTAATGTATGAAACAATTTTTAAAATGTTCTTTGAAGTATATTTATAGACACACATCGGGATATGGTATAATTTTTATGAGTGAAACACAATACAAGGCTAAAAACATTGTTTGCTTGCATAATATAGTACTACATTTCATTTTCTACTCTCAGGTCAATACTAAGCTATTGTATATAATGACTTTGCCATCTTGTTAACCGCGGTGTTTTTTTATTTTATTTTACGAAGATCAATTACAGTGATTAATTAATGTTTTATTGACTATTTATCAGGTCTCTAATCCAACTCAGTACTCATGGGCTGATTTTTCGACTCATTTCTCTTTGATTCATTGAATCAAAATCCTACTAAGCACTTATCTGGGCTATTGAATTCGAGATGTATACGGTTTTCACTCCGAGTATTTTTTGAATTTCCTGTTGCTTGCCGTGTATATAGAATCTCGTGATTTTCTGAATGGGGCATGAACAGCAAGTTAGAATCCGAACTGAATTTTGAAATATTTGTGTACTGTACTGATTTGTAGGGTTTAATGTGAATTTTAGACGAATCTTGAAATTTTATCGAAATTTTTGCTTGGTGATATTCAAATCTGGAAAATAGTTGATTGTTACAAAAATGGTGGAGCACGATTCGTGCAAAAATTGAGTTGTATTCAAGTAAAAACAAATATCGGAAAATAGTGGCTTTTAACACCACTCGTTCTTCAGGAACTATAATTTTGGAATTTCATAAAACTCCTAAAATAGTGGCTTTTAACACCACTCGTTCTCATAAATACCTTGCTCGATTTCTGATTTCTAGTGTTCACGTCATCACGTGTGTAAAAACTACTCCCTCAGTCCCAAAACTATTATCCTTTTAGCATTTTAGTTTTGTCCCAAAACTATTGTCTTTTTCGCAAATCAATGTAAAGTTAATGGTAGTTTATCAATTGTACCCTTACAAAAGTTAAAGTATTAATTAAATATATTTTCTCTTTCTTAATAAAGTAAGGGTAAAATAGACTTAACTTATCAATCTTTATTGTTTCTTAATCTATGCGCATAACTCTAAAAGGACAATAGTTTTGAGACGGAGGGAGTATAGTTGAAGTGTAGAGTTCGAACCTATTTGATACTAAAATAGATGTCATTTCATTAATTTTTCAATAACATAAATAACATAGCAGCAAATAATAACAATTAGCATCTATAACAGCATAAATATAAATTAAACACAAATAAGATTATGGGATCGTTGGTTTTGGTGTTTCTTTTCTTTTGTCGTGGTATTATTGACCATCTTTCGATTTAGATTTTAATCGTGTCTGAGTGCTTTCACGTTTTTAATTGGGTTTGAGTTGTTTTCAACAAAAAAAAAAGTGATTTGTGAGTTTAAAAGAGTCTATCCTAAATTTATATGTGTCATTTCTTGATTTTTGACTGTTTAGCTTGAAAAAAACGATTATCTCTCGCTACGCGCCGCAAGAAGAAGTGAATATGTGGATTGTTTCAATGTTGACGGCCGATTAATTCGCCTAAAATTTTTTTAGATCTCTATTTTGTCTTTTAGTATTAGAAGTTGGTACATTGATTGTTCTACGCGCGCTTTTGTGTGGATTCACTGGATTAGTTCTGTGCCCCCAATTTTTTCTTCCTCTTTCCACCATAACTACACAGTTTCTTAATTCTCTCCAATGCTTCGCCGTAAAGTTCAATCCATCACCACAAACCAACCACACATCACAACCATCCACCGCCACAAATCAAGCGGCGGAAAAAGACCCAAAAACAAAACATACCACAGAGTCCCAGAACTCGACAGAGTAATGCACCTCCGTAAAAAACCCTCACTAATCCTCACTCTCAAAACCCTAATCCAATCCCAACCCAAATCCAACCCTCTCTTCCTCCGTGATCTTGAGAAGAACGTCGGATTCGTTCAAAAATGGGATTTCATGACCCTCATTGAGAAACATCCCACCATTTTCCGTGTAACTGGTTCTCCCCCTTTTGTTTCGTTCACCGATAAGGCCCGGTGTGTGGCCGGTGAAGAAGCCGATGCCCGGGTTTTGATGGAACCGATTTTGGTTAATAATTTGAGGAAAATGCTTATGCTTTGTGTTGATTGTAGGATTCCACTTGAAACGGTTGAGTTTGTTGGGCCTGAATTGGGTTTGCCTTTTGATTTTAAGGAATGTTTGATTGAGAAGTTTCCTCAGTTTTTCTCTGTTAGGCGGTTTAATGGAAGGGATTGTGTTTATTTGGAAGATTGGGATTCTAGTTTGGCTGTTTCTGCTAGAGAAGCTAGGTACATTTTTTGTTTATTTTTGATTTTGTGTTTTTGTTAAGATGTTTGGTGCATTTTTTTTATTTGTATAAGATGTAAAGATATTGGGGTCAAATTATGAAGCACGGACATGACACTGATACGTTGACACAAATAAAAGTTTGAGAAAATGATAGTAGTATAATTCAACATAATCGTCGGTCTCGTGTTAGTGTCAGACACGAGGGAAACGTCTAATCTAAGGCATGCCCGTGCTTCATTAGTACAGACAAATGTGTACAATGTGGCTCCAATTGTGTTTGCAATTTGCAATGCTGTTGTGGAGACCTTTAAAACCTTTATATTGCGAGCCACAATTGCTCTTCGGTACCAGAATTTAGTTAGGATTAGTTAGTTGAGGAAAAGGAGTGTGGTAAAAAATGTCGGAATTGATTTTGTTTGTGTCAATTGTTGTATTAGAAAAATGCATGTGTTTGGTTGATGTTTTGATAAAATTGATTTGGTCTCTGAAAGTTGGTTTGACTAAAAGTGATAATAGATTGGACAAGCATCTGCTAAATATGATTTTGATTTCACTTAATTTTATGAAACTGATTTGATTAGAATTTAGCTTTGATGTGGAGTAATCTATCCTTTGATATTTTTACAAGTTTGATGTATGGTTTAGTTTAAACTTTTAAGCCTAACTTAGAAGTGCGTCACCACTTTTAGGCAAACAATGTTCGATGCAAACTTATTTTGTACTTGTTTGAATTAGTTTGTATAAGCAAAACAATTATTTTTTGATGTTTTAAGTGGGAATTCGATTATGATTATTATAGATGTAAAGTAAGTTGATCGAAATATGAAATAGGTTGGCACAAGAAGGAGTTGTTGTGAACATGAAGCCAAATGAGAATAAGAAGAAGGTGAAGATTACAAGAGATGGGAACTATGCCGGTCCATTTGCGTTCAAAGTGAACTTTCCTGCTGGATTTAGGCCAAATGTTAATTTCCTTGAACAGTTTGAGAAGTGGCAGAAGTTAGAGTTTCCTTCTCCTTATTTGAATGCAAGGAGGTTTGACGCTGCAGACCCAAAAACTCGAAAACGTACACTGGCAGTGATTCATGAGCTCCTCAGCTTGACCATGGAGAGGAGAATGACATCTGCACAGCTGGATGCATTTCATGCAGAGTGTTTTTTGCCATCGCAATTGCTTCTTTGTTTAATAAGGCATCATGGGATATTTTACCTCACTAATAAAGGTGTAAGGAGTACAGTTTTCCTCAAGGACGCGTATGTTGGTTCCACCTTGGTAGATAAGTGTCCTTTATTGCAATTTAATGACAAATTTGTTGCACTCTGTGGTAGAGCAAATGTTGATTTGTGTGACAGCAAGAGTTCTTTACAAGCTGTTGTTTAGAAGTTGAATTTTGGGGGGTCAGTGTCTGGTTCTCTGCCTGTTTGAAAGCAGGTGATTCCTTAATTGAAGAAAACCCATGGAGAAAAACCATGGAGAAGTACATTAACATGATGCTTTCTCAAAATTTGGTATGGGATTGGATTATTCTAATTTTTCTCCCTTTGCAAGCTGTCAAGATCAAGTTGATGAAGAAAAGTATGCCATGTCAAATTCTGAACCTTGCAGCATCCTTGGTTCTTTTAGTTGATAATTTGCACTGCTAATCCAATGGGTATTATTGACAAGTTAAGGACGTGTAATCACTTCAAGAGCAGCAGCCATCAGAGTTATGGTGATGTAATTTTTCTAAATGCTTTTCCCGCTTGTTTGAGGAAATACTTTTACCATGCTACCTTAGCCATCAGTTCGGGTGCAGAAATTGTTTTTTTAATGTAATAATACATCTTGCCCTGGCCAGCAGTGAGTTTTAATTTATTGTTATTTCGCTGACTTGGTACATTTAAACCATACACCAGTCCTTGTCATCAATATGGAAAAGACCCTTGGTGAATTTATATTTTGAAACTTGTGTGTAGTATATATATGATTGAAGTATGAGAGAAGCATTTTATCAGAGATTGGCTATGGTGGTGCCATTGCTGATTTTTTCACAACCACCATGGCCAATTTATGAACGATGGCCGCATCATGGCGTTTTTTGGTGGATGTGTGGCTTCTTAAAATGGTGAGTCTGTACATTTCTACCATGGTCTGCTATCCCCAGTCAATAACACTGGAGAGAAGACAAATTCTTATAGATTAGATTTCTGATATCATTTTTCTCTAATAATTAGTAACTCCGCCTGACCTCGGATTTCATTCAATTTCAAAAAATGCAGGTTATTTGATGGTGAGCCTGGGATTGGATGTAAATTCCATTGTTGGACTCACATCTAACATTCAACATACATATGACTTCCAAGGGAAGTAACTACTATTTAGTAAGTACATTCCCTCTGCTCGTGTTTGGTCTATTACATGCTTGTACTTATTAGATAATTATGTGAAGTTTAAACTTACATTACAGAAGATAAATATGATTAAATAAATGTGTTAGAATTTATAACATGACAAGATAGCAATTCATTGAATGCATACCTTAATTAAAAATATTATTGTCGTGTCCTCCTGTTCAATGTGATGTGACAGTGTGCATGGAGATTAAAAAGTTTGCATGGACAACTGGAATGAAGTACCAATCATATTTGTGTATGTATAAGCTAGTTGAAATTTAAACTATATAGTAGTCGTTTTTATTTGAAACCACCTCATGGCTGTGCTATAAATGTCTTATGAACTCTTTCTTTTCTAATACTAAAACTATGAAACAACTCAAAAGTGGAAATAATGACCGACAATGGAGATAAACCAGCAAACATGATTGCACTTATTCAAAAGTAGCCAAGTCATTGACCTATATCTATTCAATGCATGAAGTTCAAATTAATTAAATTGATATGGCGGAAGTAGCTGTTTATAATGAACCTACTACCTAGTATGTTACGAGGAGACTGTTTTGAACAATATCTTGTGTGTTTCTGAAAATGTTGATAATTTTGCTGATTGCTGCATTTATCAGGTTTTTTTATGATAGTTACTGAAGTAATTACTAATGCTCTAGATAACAAAAGAGTACCTTCCTACTACAGGTGTTGCCAAATCTCTAGATTTTGCCATGAGACTAGTTTCAGTTCAAGCCTAGAAGTGTCGTCTATCATTTTAGTTGAGGCTGAGTTAATAAATCATACACAGAAACACTGGTCTACTGAACCTCATTTCTATTTGCAAGAATAGTTTCATAACCACAGACATAACATGACCAATTGCACTGTCAGAAAGTATCGCTGTCTCCTGATTTTGTAGCTCATAGAAGTTTTAACGTTGGTCCTATTTTGGTCTCTCTCAAAGTCTCAACATATAACAGCAACGGAAGCTTTTTCTTCTTATGTGGGGTTCAATATCTGATTATAATATTATATATTTCCCCCTTGATTTCAATGAAAATGTGAACAAATGGACTGTTGTCATGCTTCACAAACTGGCTATGACTGATGTTGAAAAATCCACCATCCCAGTTTGCCATGGCCGATATTTGACATACTGCATTGTCTTGCTGAAGATTTTGTTCTCTTTGACAATGTAGTCACAATCAAGTGCTAGCTCGTAGGATCATACATTCTACAATCCTCCACCATGGAATCGTGCTGGAATTTAAGCAAAATCGCCATAAGCGACTTTTGTGGTCAAGATCACAATTTTCTGATGGGATCATAGGATTGCATGTGTGTAAGTACACTAAAATGGATGTTTTCTATCTTTGGGTCAGGTTTTCTTATGACTTGTTTGCACCAATGGCAATGACCGCAACAATGCTGGTGGGTGAGTGGTGACGGCGTATGTGCCTCCTTGGGCCACCACCTTTGCTCGCACTTTCATCTGTCACTCTCCCTCTCAGACAAGTAATTCCCAGCTTCTTTTGTTGACATTTCTCTCCTCTAGTGCTATTGTAGGAAGTAGTTCTTTTACTGTGGATTTTAGCTTTTACATCACCAGTTCCTTTTAAGATTGAACTATTTGATTTTTATGTCTGTATATTGATTGTTTTATTGAAATCTCTACTTTATTTTAGTGATCTTTAACTCTTTAGAAACATTTTGTGCTTAAGATCAACCTTTTCCTTAAATTCAAATGACTCACATGTAGTACTATTAAGTCCCACATGAATGACTCACATGTGTATATCTTAAGTCTTAACATTATAATAGGAAGGAAGCCCCACATGATAAGTAGTGTCTTTATATGATGAATCAGCAAAATACTAGTAGTAACTAAAATTTGTGAATGTTGGAATTAAAACATGCTTTCATTTTACATAAGTTAACCAATTAATAAGAGATAGGTAAGACTCTACCAAAAAATGATGAATAATTTAAATAACTTTTAAAATATATAAGAATAATTAAGAATTACAGCAGATACTTGCATATGACTACATATTATCATGTCCAAATCATCCTCCAATAAATTATTGAATCAATCATGAATTGAATTGATTGGATTGGATACTTCAACAATGCAATGAATATGGAGCAGACAGTTGTGGGGCGGGGTGTGTAAATACTTCAAATACACAAGGAAAAGGTGCATATGTTCCTTACTAGAATAATGTAATCTCATTATAACTTAGTAATTTCAAATAATTTATGTTCTAAGTTTTAAATGATTTGTAGTATTTGTGATCATGTAAGTCTTAATCGCTGCCCCGACATGTTGCCATGATGCCATCATTTTCAACTATAATTGTGGGCACATGCATTGGCATATTGATGTCATTTTTAATGTACTATCCCTACATATTTTGTCTTAGCGCAATAGCTGGACTATTGTGTAACGTGAATCTTACAATATCTTACAATCTCAATTCTAGGGTACATACATGCCTGACTATTAGAAAGCAACACTTTCAAAATGGACAATAAGAAGAAAAAATTTACCATTTCTCATATGCAAATTGTTTTCGGTGGAGATCTAGACGTATAATGAACATTTATGTCACTAGTTCGATTAATTTCAAATAGTTAATGCCACATGACTAGTCCAATCTCAAGGTATACTTGTGGAAGATTATGGTACTACTAACTTCGTTTTAAGTGTGTCATTTAAGATCCTTTTATTTTTTCTGATAGTGTTTAATAATTTTTGGTAGAGGAGGATTTGGATGATGATATTTTGAGTGCTATTCAAAATTTATGGTTGAATGATATTCTATCTAAGGTGAACATTTTTTGTTGGTGGTTGGAGTATATGAAAACTTCCAACTAGAAGAGCTTTGACTAGCAAAGGAATTTTAATAAAATCAATATAATCATCTATTTTTTTTTTTGAAATGACAAAGCCACTAATAAACTCGCATAAATAAGTAGAGTGATCGGAGTTCGAACCAAGTCATGGACGTCCGACCTAACAATTTCGGCATTTTCTACCAGTTGATCTAGGACTTCTGGACATAACCGTCTATTTCTTAATTGTGTTTTTTCTAGTAAGGTATGACCGAACATATTTAAATTGTTGCAAGTTGATGTGATCAATTTTAAAGAGAGTTGAAATCATTTCAATATTTTTGAGTCGTTGGTGAAAAGCAAGAAATATGTTAAAGTTTGACATTTAATTTGATTAGCAACTAGTATTTGGTGCTTGAGTATAATGCTTGTCAAAATTTGAGAATAATGCTTGTTGAATGTGACCATTAATGTTTAATTAATTTCACAAACAAAGAAATGTGATCTAATATTAGGCCTGCTCTCAATTAGCAATATTATCCATCATAGTTGATTGAGACCCAAAAAATATATTATTCGCATTTCCATTTCACAATCACTTTCACTGTGGCACTTTAGACTTTGTGAATCACGTTTAATTTGAAGGGAGAAAAAAAATAGAGATGCTGTTTTTTAAGGGCCAGCTTCATTTCAATTTCTGTCTATGCCAAAGTCTTATCATTTCTTTTTCTTTGTTATCCTCAAGTGACTTGTGATATGTTAGAATAGAAGTGGGGTCCATTTTTTAAAGAAGGAAACAAACATGTACTAAAGGAAACAACAAAATCAATTCTAAGTTGATGATGGACTAACATAAATGTCTCCTTTCACTAATTAATAAGTAAAAAAAGTTAGGGTCCCCATCATGGCCCCATGTCTTCTTTTGTTCTATCCCAATGCTTGAAGAATATCATTGATGTAAAAAAATGTATGTGTTGTTTGTTTATGTGAATTTAATTTAGTTGATAAAAATATTTTATGAATTATGAAATTTTAATTATTAAACTATTTATTAAGAAAAAAACTTGTGCATCGGAAAAATTTTATCGTCAAGTTTTTTACATATTATTTATTGTTATTATCTCTAAACTTATATACCTTTTTCTTATTTCTAGCTAATAGGTAGTATAGTAGTATTAAAAAAAGATTATACTACTAAAATATGATGGTGGAAGTAAACTACTTTAGCTCATTGAGAAGATAAAATATAGTAAATGTGATTAGGTCAAGTGTCGTAGTTTTAATTGATGACCAGGTCCGTAGTGCATACGTGACAATGGATTTGAAGTCTTCATCTTTTTTTGATATTTACAAAGCATAATTAAATATGCTTTTATGTGAAAAGATAGTGATGTTTAAAGAATAATCTTCAAATCCAAATCCAAGAAGATTAGATGGATATATGGTACCCCACATGAAATGGATGTGTGATTCTTTGCACAAAAAAGACCAAAGCAATGAAAGTGGGTTTGTTTATTCATTCACACGTCTCTTTCATAAAAGGGAGACATGAAACAATGTGGGTTAGTGTTCATTTGTCTTTCTTTTTGGCAATCATATTATTTATTTATGGAGTAGTATTATTTATGTGGGTTTTGTTGCGTGTGAATTGTGACACGATTATTTGTGTGAGGTCTTTTCAAAGCATAAAAAATTTGGACGATTCCAACATTGCAATGCACTACTCAACAAATTATACTACTAAACACATTCACCATCATCACAAGGAGATTATATAATTGAGTCGATTTGGTCCCATTTATTTATTACATTATAAAATAAAATTATATGTTAATGAGTCTACTTACATTGGCCGGCCCGACTCGTTTACATTTACATCTTTTTGGTTTATTATTATTTTATATCATTTTGTTGTATTAATTTTTTGTTTCGTAAGGAATAGTAAGGACATTGCAGATAATGTGTAGAGATCAGAATTCAAACTATGATACGTTTATTTATTCTTTTTTAGGAGATAAAACTCTAGCAACTGAACTACCTGACAAAAACATAAACTCTAATATACTATAAAGTTGGTCGCGAACTATGTAAAATATAACCATCCATTATTCTATTCAAGAATTAAATGTGAATTGTTCTGTTATTCCAATTATGGAATAATAGACCTGTCCATGAATCCAACCTATTTTTTAAAACTTTACTTAAAATCATTCTTTGTCAAAATTCCAATTATTTTCAAATAGAAGTACTAGTGCCTTTTAAAAAATGGGGGAAAAATCAAAGTTTATACTACCTTTTTTATAAGCTTAATAATGTCAATGCTGATTGTTTTTTAAATTAATTTGATTTGATTTGATGCTACACCATCACAACCGTCCACCACCCATTCATTTTGATGAGGTATGAATATAATGTTGGTCCCATTCATTAATGTGGTTGCATATGTTGGTAAAGAATAAGGCTGAGTTGGTGTTAATTTAACCGTCCATGCTTACATTACACTTTATTTCTTCCAACCAAATTATTTTAGTAATTCATGTATGTATAAGTTTTTTCAATTTTTTTTTAAAGAACCCAAAAAAATATATCAATTAAAAAATACAAACTCCTTTAATACAAGATGTACGAAAGAAAATTAAAGAATTCATAAGTACAAAAGAAGGAAGCACAGACAACAACAATGAAGACAGAAAATTAAGAAACAACCTAAAAACAAGATAAAGAATTATTTATCCCCCAAAATGAGTACTCAGCATTAAAGGCGACATAAAAAGATTTGAGCCGTCAAATAATTTTTTTTCTTCTAAATAACCCTGAAGCCAAAAGAAACCACCAATATACCCCTCTTTTGACACAATTTTGGAACTGCCCCATTGTACCATCTTTTTGTGAACTCGCTACTGCACATTGTGAGTTTCAGCGTTGATCTCCTCATAAACTCACTAATTGCAGTAGAGAGTTGCACTTTTGCTTTCTTTTTAGAACTCTTTACTTGCGTTAGCGAATTTCAAATTCATGGTCCATGGCCAGCTCTTTCGGGTACTGTGTTACAAATTCATGGTCACCTAGTATTATTTTAAACAAGACCTGATCCAATTAATATTTTTATTTTTCTTTTATAAATAATTATAAAAATTTAATAATGTGAAAAATAAAATTTTATGTGCTAATATTTATCTTTATATGCTAGTAAAAATATGATTAAAGTAAATGTCAATGATCAAAGTTATGACAATTCTTTTGAAACGAAGGATTAGATTTTTAAATTAACAGACCAAACTTTACTAGTACTAGTACTAAACTACTACACCCTTCGTATCAAAATATAAGTCGTTTTGCAAAAAAAATTTTTACCAAAATATAAATCACTTTACAATACCAATGCAACATTAAATGCTAATTTTCTTATTATACTCTTAACTATTTATTACTCACTCTTTTTTTACTTCTATAATTTATCTTTCCTATATCATTAATTAATGAAGGACAATTTTATAAACTAACTCGTAATTTCTCTTTTCCATACAACAATGATTACATTTTTTAATTTATGTGATTTGGTCAAAACGACTTATATTTTGGTACAAAGGAGTAATACCAAGTAGTAATACCTAGAAATTAAGCCTAGAAAACCATAAAATAAACAACAGCAAAACAATGCCTCGGGACATTGATTAAGGAATTAAATATGGAAATATGACATTGGAAAGTGTGTAGTCAACTTCTCAAAAATTTAAAAATTAATATTTTATTTTAAAATTTTTTTCTTTTAAGTTTCTTAACCAATGCTCCAGAGACATCGGTTAACATGATCCAAAAAGAAAAAGAAAAAGTATGGTATCTTTTGTGTACCCCACACTAGTGGGTAGTCAAATTAGTATCATAAATTCATTCATAGTTACCGTACTACCCACTCTCGTTCGTTGGTTCCTTCCCAGTAACTTTACTTTACCATGAATGACTATTTTACTACCACACTTTTGTGTTGTCCCTCCCTATAAACACGGATCAAGAAAACGCCGTCGTTATCTGCACGCAATCGGCAGCATAGCATTAGCAAGCAATATTCTGCGTAATAAATAACTTTTGCAGATTCCCATGCAGTATTTACTGCAGCATTAATCTCATCTGTGTCTATCATCTACTAAAATCAATGTCCAATTTTGACGGGGTACAGTACAGTGCACACAACAACTTGTTATGCTGTCGTTTTGCTCACTCACTCACACCTTTCAATCAAATGCACTAAATACCGATACTGTGATACATACAGTATGTGACAGACACACAGACGCATAGATAGATAGATTAGATTAGATAGAAAATGGCCGTTGCAGGCACTCTTCATCATCTTCTTAAAATACATACAGCGACATTTGCGCGCGTTCTACGTGTCAGATTTTGCCTCACGCACTTCTCTTCTCTTCTCTTTCATCTCATTTTCTTTTTGAGAAATTCTATGGTACTTTTGCCAAAAAGTAATGTACCGGTACAATAAAAAATTTAATCAATAAAAAATTACCTTTTATTCACATCATCACTTTTATATTATATTGTAAAAATTAATTATTGTTACATGACAAATACAATCCAATGTGTCATCAAATTATTTGTAAATATATTCTATTGTACCGGTACATGATGATTTATCAAGTGTACCGTAGCATCTCCCTTTCTTTTTTTACAATCGAAAACATAAATCACTTGACTTATTCTACAAAGATTCATGTCATCATCCTTCACATAAACAAAGGTGTAAAATTCAAATAAAAAATGAATTTATTAAAAAAATACGGTCAAAATATAATAAGTGAATAGTGCAATTTTATCAAATAAGATCTTATAAAAAGGATGGAAGAAGTACTAAATAGAGTAACATTTTAAGTTCAAATAATTGAGCTTCACCAAAATGCGAATTTCTAGAGAATTAAAATTCAACTCTTTGATAAATAATCATCTTTAATCAAATTTTACTTATCTATGATCAATAGAGCCGGCCCCAACATTTGAATATTAAAAATAAATCTTTGTAAAAACTGATTATTTTTTTTTTGTTAGGGCCAACCCTAATGGTCAAACTCTGAACTACAACTCTTTCTTTAACAATTAGAGGATTATAAAGCAGAGTAAGCCATTTGTTAAGGACACAGTAGAAAAGTGTAATTAGAAGAATTGAACCCAAAAATAGGTTCTACAAAATGCACATGCACCATCCTATAATTGATATTGAAATATAACGAAAATCTAGAAATGAGTATTGTATTATGCATGACAACACACAAACAGAGAAAAGAGGCAAGTTAGAAAAACTTGAGATTAAACATTACTAGTAGCACATTACTATTATAAGACACATAGAAAAGAGTGGTAACGAAAAGATTGGATTAAAGTGTTGAAGTTACCATTACTACCATCATATACAACCACAAAAAAAACTACCATTATATCCAGCAAAAAAACCTATTAGCATTTCCTAATTACCTATAATCAACTAAAGTTAACATGATAACTAGCATTTTTGAAGGATTTACAAACAGGACAAGCATGAACCGTTTCCCCACACATAGTACATAGACAGAGATGTCTACAAGGCAAAATCAGTACGCACGATTCTCCTTTCCCACAATTCCTGCACAATCTCTTCTTTTCACACCAACCATCATTCATCATTACTCCACCACTTCCACTACCATTACTAGCACCTTCTCCATCATCCTTATCCTGCGCACCATTCACTACCGTACGCCACCCAAAATCTTCACCATTATTACTTCCACAGCATGACTCAGCATCCTCTTCCGCCGCAACGGTGCCGCCGTTGTTTGTTGTGAACTGTGTAAGGACTTGTTCTAGATTGTTCCGGAGATTATTGGCTGTGGCTTCATTGCTTTGTGCTATTTCTCTCCATATTTGATTCTCCATGCTAAGTGACTTTGCTCTCTCTTCAAGCATCATGTTCATTATTTCAATCTTCTCAATTTCTTCATCTTTAGCTTTTAATCTTTTCATCATTGTTTCCATCAACATCCTCGTTTGTTTCTTTCTCTTTTCTTCTAACTCAACTCTCACATTCTCCATCTAAACAAACCCAAAAAAAAAAAACATTAGTCTCTTAAAATATAAAAAATACCAAAAAAAAAAAAAATTGAGATTGAGTCATTGAGGTAATGAAATTACATGTTGAGCAATGATGTTGTCGATGTCGGTGTTTTGAGAAACATCTTCACAGATATAGGAGAAATTTTCATGATTTTTGTGAGAAACAAAAGGGTAGTTATTGATGGAGTCTCTAGAACGTTTTCGTGGGAAGGAAACAACGTTGTTGTAAGTGAGGGTGGTGTCAGATTTCATGGTTGTGATTTTGTTAAAGAGGTTATCAGGTATGAAAGGATTGTACGGAGGTTGTTGCGGCGGAATGATATTATCCGACACGGTGGTGGCGGAAAGTGGAAGTAGTGAAGAGTAGTTGTTGTTGTTGTACATGTTCATGTAGCTTGTGTCGGTTGGATTCATAATCATGTCTCTGCAAAATCATAACAAAGAAATTATTAGAAAAAAAAAAAAAAACTTTGGATTAAAAATTGTAACTTTAAATTTTTGATGATAAGAAAAAAAGATTGAACCTGTTGGGTAGAAGTTGAGAAGGAAAAAGATTGAGATGGTGAGCCTCCACAGTCATGTTGTTCTTAATTTTTTGCTTTGTGATTTTGGTTTTAGAAGAAAAAAGATAGAATGGATATAACTATATATGAAAAAGAGAGAAAAGAGAGGTAATGAATGAATGAGCGACAGAAAACAAAAGCATGCAAGAGAGGTGTCAAGGTTATATAATGGGACTTTAGTACATAATTTAAGGAAAATATTTTAAATTAAATTAAATATTCTGTGTGTAGGACTAGGACGGAGAGAGAGAGTGATAGAGATTTTGATGCTACTTTCTTTATTGTAAGATTTTGTCTATTAATGGATAGCTAAGTTTCAATCATTCCAGCTGTCATAGTTATAGCTATAGCATGTTTTCAGTAGTAACGTGTGCAACTTTTTTGATAATTAAATATTTTTCTTACATTAATTGATGATTTGGTCATGTTTTTCAAAAGTTATATATTTGGAAGATTATGGCATCTAAATTTAATTTTAGTAGTAATATATAATTTGATTTAATTAAAGAAACGTTCAACAAATTTGATAAGATTTTGTCATTCAGAAATCAAAATATTTTTCTACCAAAAAAAATGAAATCAAAATATTTTTGTAATGAAAATAGAAATCAAAATATTTTATGTTACAAATTTGATTTTATTACTCTGACAGACAAGTAGGGTAACTGGCACGTTATACCTGCCGACTATGGGGTGCCATGTTGTCACATTAAAATCCAAAACAGATCCACTTTCTTGTTTCTGCAATGTGTGTGACATTGCAGTTTTTTTAGGAAAAAATATTCATTTTTTCCCTCTTTTTACACTCTTTGGTCCAAAGATGGGAAAGAGGAATAATGGGATGAATATGGGGCCCACCATAGAACACGTGCGTGGCAAGGTTGTTTGTAGGGTAAAGGGACAGGCACGTGCGAGGTGAGGAGCTTTTATGGCTAATCTTTTTGATTTACGAAACTGGTTGGATTAGTAATTGGTTGCTTCGTGCCTTTGGACTTTTGTTATAGCCACGTGTGGTTTTGTGATTAGTTGGTCTAGGCACAAAACTTGTTGAAGAAATACTCCCTCCCCCATGTACTGATGTAGTCATTCCCATTTTAAATAAAAAGTCAAAATATATGATATATATCTAAGTTACAAATTAAACCAAATAAACTTCTATTTTTATTTATATTACTTCCATCTTAAGATATAAAATATATTTTAACTAAATGATACTATTCATTCATGTATCTTATTTTGACCATTTTTTTCTTCATAATTTATAGATGTAAATATTAGCATATAAAATATTGTTTGATTCGTTTTGATGAGTATTTTCAAGATATCAAATTTTTCTAATTTTTACTAATGCACAATTTAGATATTAGCGATTAAAATTGTGCATTGACAAACGTGCAGTGGTCAAAATGAGTCTTATATTTTGGGATGAATGTAGTATTTAAGATCGAACGAAGTATTATTATTATAAAGAAAACAAAAACTAAAACATATTACTAATTTTTTTTTATATTAAAACATATTACTTTGTTCCATATTATAAGAGAAGAAACAAAATCACATTTATAAGAAAAAGTAAAATATAATTATTCAAAGTATTTTTTTTGAATTGTTTTTATGGATAGATGTAAAAATGAATTTTATAGATTATTAATTATAGAAAAAGTACGTAAAATTTTTTTTAAAAAAAAATAATTTGTGTTTTTTCTCTTACATTTTGTGACATAAATATTTAGCATTTTTCTTTTTATATTTTGTGTCTGAAAGAGTAATAAATAAAAGAAAAATGTTAAGATGTGCCATAAAGGCACATGTTAATGAATTAAATACATAAATATTTGTATTGGTATCCGTATATTTAGTTGAATTTTCAAATTTTTCATGTTTTCGATGCACAAACTTTAATTGAGTTAAAAACATGTTTTTTCTTAAGAAAGTTGTAAAACATTTTTTATTGATTACTTCTTCCGTTTTCTTTTAACTGTCGTTTGAGTTACGAGCACACTATTCACATAATCTATTTTGACCATATATTTTTTATTGATATATAAAAGCAAATATTAGTATATAAGATGTTGTTCAATTTGTCTCGATGAATATTTTCAAAATATAATTTTTTTAATAATACATCACTAAATATATTAGCGATCAAAGATATGCATTGACAAATGTAAACTGATCAAATGTGACAGTTATTTAGAAATAAATGGGGTACTAATGTATTAGTTATGAAAAATATAAGAAAAAAGGTAAACTTTTCTTAAAAGATAATTGTGTATTTTTTTCTCTTATATTTTTGGACAAAAAATAGATTTTTTTTTTCTCTTATACATTAACATACTTTTTTATTTGTTTCTTAAAAATAGTGTATAATGTAATACTACCTCTTATCCTAAATACTTATATGAGAATGTTTACTTTTTAAATTGATTGAGAATCTAATGTACTTGGTCTACAATATGAACCAAATTTATTAGATTCTCATTGAATCTAAAAAGTCAATTTTCTCACATATTTGGGACTGGATGGAGTAATTAGAGAGTAAATTCGAACATATTGCATCGGAAGTTGAAAAACAACACTCACTTTAAAATATTTTTTTTGGTTAAAACGATATTTATTTTGAAATGTAGTGACTAATAAGATCTGTTTGATCTGTAAAATAAAATACTCCCTCCATCCGATAATATATGATCTAATTAACTATTTCAATACTTTAAAAAAAACTATGTAAAGAAAAGAGAGAAAATATGATTTGACAAATTTTTTATTTTGTAGTAGACATTAAAATATAAAAAAATAAATTTTGAGTATTTATTTCTCTCACCTAATAATTGTTTTAGTACTATAGGACAATTGGACAAAACAGCACAATACACGACAAAGTTTATGATAGTTTTGTCATCTCATCTATGTACTAGAAAAAATATTATTTTATTATTTTATACAAATTCATATGTGTAAAAGACAAAAAGTTGCATCATGGTTAATTAGGAGACAAGAAATCATTTTTTTTGTCTAGTCCAATCTCATAAACAATTTTAAAATCATACTATACAACTAAATTTATTCTGTCTAATTCATACTCCCTCGTCTCAAAATAAGTGTCCTACTTGCCAAAATTGTTTGTCCCAAAATAAGTGTCATATACTCCCTCCGTACCATAATATAAGTCATTTTGGAAAAAAAATTGTACTAAAATATAAGTCATTTTACAATACCAATGCAACATTTAATGATAATTTTCTTATTATACCCTTAACTATTTATTACTCTGTCTTCTTTTACTTCTATAATTTATCTTTTCCATACCATTAATGAGGGACAATTTTGTAAACTAACTCATAATTTCTCTTTTCCATACAACAATGATTACATTTCTTAATTTGTGTGATATGGTCAAAACGACTTATATTTTGGTACGGAGGGAGTACTATTTATAACATTGGTTTTTACTATTTTATCCTTAAAAGCAATCATTAAGTGAGAGAAAAAGTACACTCAAAGATCTATTTTTTAGTATTCTAATGTCTACTACCAATAAAAAGATAGGGTATTGTAGTAAACATTATATTCTCTCTCTTTTATTTACACACTTTTTTTAAAGTGTGTGATTTGGTCAATTGTGACACTTAAAATAGGACGGAGGGAGTAATTTTTTAGTAGATTAAATACATTGATAATATCAGTCGGTTGATTTGACCGTTTATGGATTTAATTTGATAGTAAAATTTTATTTTTCACTTGAATTTATTTAATTTAGAGAATATAATAAACTAATCTTACACAATGATCTAATAACAACAGTTCATTTTGTCCAATTATTACATTTGAGGTGTTAGCTCAGTGGTAAAAGTTTAGTATTGTAACCTTATGGTACCTAATTCAAATTTTGTCAAAAACAGTTGTAAAATTAGTTATTCACCAATGCATATCTTTGACGACTAATATCTTTAATTATGTTTTTAAAAAAAAATTTAAAGATCGTGCATATGAGGGACGACAAATTTGTCGTGCTCTTAATATTTTCCAAACATGAATTCTTTATGCTCTACACACGGGGCTTACACAAAACTCGAGCGTGACCTATGGTGTGTAGAGCGCAACAATCAGCAAGTTTATAAAAATATGTGTTATGACAAGTTAAAGGCTTCTTTTTTTGTAGCCCTTGATGTTAGGGTTTTTGGAAACGGTTAGAGAGACAAGAAATGTGGAATTAATGGATGATAAAGATCCAATGGTTGAGTGTTTTTTGAGATAATTCTAATGTTAAAAAACACAAAATCTTGAGAGGTTCATTGTTCATCTTTGTTTTTGACATCAAAAGAGGAAAAAGTAGAAAAAATGAGTATTTTTTTTTGTCAGATAAGTCTATTGACAAAAACTCTATCTTTTGAGATGGATAAATAAATGTATCAAAATTTAAACTCTAATTTCTACTTACTATTTATTATATATAATATTTTTACAAATTGAGTTAAACTCATAAAGACAAAATTGTTTGATGTTAAATTGCCATTGAACTTTTATTCCACTCTTATGATCAAAAGGTTCAAAATTCACACTTTAGTTTAAACTTTATCCACCAACATGAAGACGTTAAAGAAAGAAAAAAAAGCATATGAAAGTTGGGGAAAAGAGAAGAGGGGTCATTGGTCACAAAGTAAATAACTACAATTTGATTAACTACTTTAGTGGGTATTAGTCTATTAGAAATCATGATTTTTTGTTGCCCCTCTTTTTAGGGCAACTTGTTTAGCATCTTGACTTGCAATATACTACTTTCTTTATACATCTTTTTTCTCTTTTCTATGTTCAACATTGAAGATCATGAGTGATCACAACACTTCTATTTTCTATGATACTCCACTTTCACATTATACATGAGAATATTTTGGATATAGTATGCTCTTTCAACACCTAGAATATAAACTTGCTTTTGTACACGTCAAGCATCCATCTCCCACAGTCGCACTACCTCTTCTATAAATAATTAATAAGCTAGACAAATTTATCGAATTATATTAGAGATAATTATGAGCCGTTTGTTATAGATTAAAAAAAAATTGATTTTGATATTAAATAATTTAGAGATTATTTTGTAGAAATTTTACAAAAGCAGAAATTATTTTACGGTTGTTTACTATTATAAAAATTACTTTTTATAAAAAAAACAATCTTTAACTTATTTGGATACAACCATATATAAAAAAGTGATTTTGTATCACAAAATTACCATAAAGTACAATTATCCAAATGTAATATATCATATAAAATAAATATACAGTTACAAAAAAAAATTAAATAAACATAAAAAATACTCAAATTTTTGTTTTCATTATGGTCACATGACTTAATATATATAGCTACAAATAAAATAAATTTTTAAATCTTATTGGAATATTAAAATAAATTTAAAGATATTTTTGTTTGAAGATTTTTTACATTTGTTTTCTCTTTCCTCTAAAAAAATCTTTACAAAAAGCTACTAATATATCAACTTCAGATTTTTAACTTTTTAGATTCTTTTCAAATACTAATTATTTTTAAAAACTATAATAAATAAATATTATTTTTATTTAAGAATAATTATTAAATATTATTTATTTAAGAATAAATAATTCTTTCTAAAAAAAATTATAACAAATGGGCACTATTCGATCAGACTCAGAATAATTATTGTCTAAGACTAGAAAATTCTAAAGAAACATGCGTGCATGAGATAGATAATGTACATAGTTTTTTATTGTTTGAGATAATTGTACATAGTTAAGTTAATGATTTTGTACCAAAATAAAAATAATGATAATAATAATAATAATAGATGTAGTTAATTAATGAATGAAAATAGTATTAATAACAAAAATTAAAGAGAAAATAAAATGCACTTCAGCTATAATACTAGTATAATTTTATCTCTTCCATTGTTTTTATCATACTAAAAAAACATACATAACATTTTTGTGATTTTGTTTTAAATATTTTTTAGTAATTTTTTTATGACGGACTTAAGGGGATGGTTTTTGCTGAAATATACCTGGGGGTTAAACTATCACTATTTCTTGTATTGGAAACATACCTTTCTTGTTCATGATACTTGTAAAGAAGATAGCATTATTTCTAACCATAGCCAATAAAAAAAATTGACCGTTAATTAAGGAAAATTGCTCAATAACCCTCTTATAGTCTTCCCCCCCCCCCCCCCCCTAACTGTCTTTTTTGCCTTTAGGGAGTATTTGTGCAAAATTCGGGACGTAGATCCCGAAATGCACTTCGGGATGTACGTCCCGAAGTTTTTTGGAGTTTTGGGAGTTGTAGGCACCACTTCGAGATCTAAGTGGTGCCTGCACCCCCCAAAACTCACTTAGAAATCATTTCATGAGCATCGATGCTGAACTTAAAAATTTGCACCACTTCGGGATCTAGATCCTGAAGTGGTGCCTGCACCCCCAAAATTCTGCACACACTTCGGTTCTAGTTCGGGATCTACGTCCCGAATTGAAGGGTCATTTGGAGATTTAGGGGGTTAAAAAAATTTCTTAATTAAGTTGAGGTGGTTTTCAAAAAAATTGCACAATTGATGGGTTTGTGTGGACCCCTATCTTTTTTCTTTCTTTACTATAGGCATAAATTATATTCAGCATTTCAACCCTTGAAAGTCTACCATTCTTTTTAGTATAGTTGGCACTTTTGTTCAACTAGCAACATGCAATTTCACTATCAGAATTCAATTCCCTTGAAATGTAAAACTACCAAAATTGAATAAGAGTGTACCACCAATGACAAAAGATAGTGAGAGATTTTGGGAAAAGGAATTTAGATACGGTCAATTGAAATTGAAACAACTCTTTTCTCAATTGAAGAATACATTTCCCATTATAAGTATAATATTTTTTGGTTGGTATTCATAATTCCATGTGCATTGATGAATTCGGCTGTGTATAATTTAATTTAGAATATCGGTGACCGTTTAACTAAGATAGAACAGTAAAAATAAATAAAATACAAGACTTATTTTTTATATTTTAATTTAAAGATCGAAGTAAAATCTACTAATCTACTAAATTTTTTGAATTTTAATCAAACAACTATCAATATCTCAAATGATCGAATGCGAGAAATCCAAATTGATACATTAATGATACACAAGATATATATGCTTACTTTTCCTCACAATGCAATAAGACATGTCATTTCACATTCATTTTTGTTAAACATTGTATTCAACATATCCAAAGATGCTTATTCTAGAATCTAGAGAAACAACATTGGTTGTTCTAGATCATGAATTTTCCCTAGCAAGTAATTGAATGAGAGGGTTGTCTTGTCTCTACTATATATGCTGACTCATCTACCACTTTGAAGTATCATGCATTTATTCTAATGTGATTTTTGGGGGTTCAATTGAAAAGAACCAACTTTTATGGACACTGATTATTAACCTTATAGCATAAAACAAAAACGATCGTGACAGATACAGATGAACAAATAGTAGGCATGCATGTGAGTAGAAATTAAATAAAATGTTTTCAATCAACCGATTGTTTTAGTTAGGTGGGTGGGATTAGTCAGCACTTCATTGTAAAAATGTTAAATGAGTGTACATTTCTCTTATTTGAGAAAATCAATAATCACTCCCTCCGTCTTAAAATAATTGTCTTTTAAGATTTTTACACGAATTTTGACCATTTGTACTTCTTGTCTATGAAGTTCCGACACAGTTAAAGTAGGGGGTGTCGCCGTATCGGACACGTGTCGGACACCGACACTCGTACGACACCCGGACGACACTTATTCAACACGTTTTAGATAATTTTCTTAAATTTAAAGTACTCAAACTATTTTGATGGATTCTTTCTATGGTTGATTGAAAGTACAAAGTTTAAATAAATATAAATTATGCTTCTCATTAGACTATTTTATAAATTATGCTCACAAATTGCTTTATTTTATTAATATATAGCCGTGTCTGTGTCCTAAGTTTTTTTACATTATCCCGTATCCGGTGCCCGTGTCCATGTCGTGTCATGTATCCGTGTCCGTGTCCGGACTTCATAGCTTCTTGTAAACAAAGTAACCATTAAATTTTACATGTTCACCCAGATGTAATAGTGCACCATCACCAACAAATCTTTTTTCCATTCTGTCATCTTCTTCCTCTATTCCTTCTTCATCATCTTTATAAATTCTTTCATAAAACCCAAAATTTTAAAACAAACCTAGAAAAATAAAATGTCAAATTCTCTTCATGTCTTGTTTTGTTTCTGAGTTTTCACATTCAATTTCATCACTCCAAAACCTCTCTTTTCATATTATAGGGACCACTTACTAATTATAACACTACATATTAAGAATCTAGAATTCGATATAGAAATTATCATAAGTCGTATATGATATTTTAAATATTACAATAATTATTTTGGTTTTAAACCTTACATAACCGGATGAAGTAGCTATTAAATCCAAATACATAGATATGTTAGCCAGCTAGTACATGTTTAAAGATAACATAGTACATAAACTAAACATAAGTAAACTTGATTCTTATAACAGCTACATCATGAGCTACTCCAAAGTCTTCTTTTCACGGCTTATCTGCCTATCTGTAAACAAAAGTTGTGGGGTGAGACTCTAAGAGTGCATTTGATCTGTTAAAAATCAAGGTATTGGACATGACAACTTTTCTTGTATCCTGTTTGATTTAAAAATTGATTATGAGACTAGACAAAACAGACAGCAAGAGACATGACAAAATCAAGATTTTTTGTCTTTCACTAAACCACAGTACAACTTTTTGTCCACAGTACAACTATAAAAAAATATGAAAATACCCTTTTTATTGTCAAATATAAAGAAAATTATCTCCCCATCTCGCTTCGATACAATTTTGTCATGTCCTGTACTATCTTATTTTGTCTTGTACTATCTTGTTATGTCCTGTAATGTTCTGTCCAGTATTCACTGTTTTGCGAATCAAACGCACCCTAAGGCTCAGTGAGCTCCCCACTACCCCTCTCAAGGTGTACCAGCATCAAAGATCTTGTTTGATATTTTGATCACTAAGATCTTGTTTGATTTATTTTGATAAATATTTTCAAAATATCAAATTTTAATGATTTTTATTGCTAGATAAAAATATTAGTGATCAAAATTATACATTAATGTACGTGCAATAGTCAAATATAACCTTATATTTTGAGACGGAGGTAGTAAGAATAATAATAAATAACCAAATGGGTACAACCTATAGTACTATTTTGTGCATAAAAAATTATTTTGGAAAATACAAACAATTAATACATGATGAAACTGAGTTGGACACAAAATAGTACAAACATCACACACCATCATCGATTTATACAAATTAAAGTGTTAAACTATATTATTTATTTTCTAACCTGGCAACTCAAAAACTTCTTTAACCATCCTCCTTTTACCTTCTTGCTTGAAGAATTCTTCAAGGAACTCAGAGAAACGATAATTTCTATATTTTAGAGGGTGTTCTTCATCTATCAATTCTTGAATTGGTCCAATTGTTGTGTTTGGGTTTGGCTCATAAAACATCGCCATTGAAACTCGTGGATGTACATTGTTGGTAACAACCCTGTGAAGTACACTTTTGTATCTTCCATTGCTGAGAACCTACATATAAAATTATAAATTATTAGAGATTAACCGGCACTTGCGCGGTTTCGATTAAATTATATAATTAAAATATTTTTATAAAGAGCACCGCTATATGGTATGACACATATTGTGTACGACTATATGCATGACACAAATTTAAATACAATTAATTTAATTTTGTTAATTAATTATCATTTGTGTATTATATATTTTTTTATGTGTGTATTATATAGTAACACTGGTGGTCTATCCCTTTGTTAATCGATATAAACTTTATAAAATATACAGTTGGATTGAAAATTTATATCATATATAAATAATTTAAATGAGACACATCAAAATTAACGGTTTGTGTGCTTTTTTTAAACGCAGTTAATCTTATGTGTCTCAATAATATATGAAATGATTTTTGATTTGTCTAAAATTTTACACAAATGATCTATATAATATAAACTTTCAATCCAATAATATGTTTTATAAAAATTATATATCGATTAAAATATTATTGAATAGTTCAGGAATAAATACTCTCAAATCACAAAAGGGTATGCCCAAGTGTTACTATATAATACACAAAAAAATATAATACACAAATGAAATTATAAACTATTAAAAAATATTAAAAACTCTACTAAACAATGAAATTGATTATGTTTGAATTTGTGTCGTGCATATGGTCGTACACATTATGTGTCGTACCATTGATCATTTTCCTTTTATAAAAGAAAATAATAATTGTGCCTTTAAAAACAAAATAAAATAGTTGTGTTAAGTATAGATTTATTGTTAATTTTTGAATCTCTTATTTAATAATATTTGCTTGAGTATTTAATTTATATTTGTTATTACATAAACTTGAATATTTTATGTTGCCAATATATAAATTTTGATGATAATTTTGATATATTTGAATTTCAGTTTAGTTATTTGGCTCACGTATAAAGATATATAATTTATTATTTTGGAAGAATTTAACTTTTTTTGGTAAGATGAAGAATTTAACATTTAACACATGTCATCTTATTATTTACTTAAAAAAATATCATCTTATTTTTACATACGTCTCACTATTTTATTTTGAGTCATAACATCAACATTATTTTAACACTTTAGAATATGTACTTATTTTATCTTAATAGTTATATTTTTATTTAAATCAAATTAATAATTTTGGATTTTTTTACTGAATTTTAATTGCGTGTAAATATGTATAAATATATGTTTGATTATATTTTATAAATATATATAAATATGTTTTAATATATACAGTTTCAATAATTTCTAAGCATCAACAAATTTTGTAATTGATAATTTTGTTTTTTCATCCTTTCATCTTATTTTTGAAAATTATGCTCCAATATAACTTTTTACTCTACTCCTCCATACAATTTAAGGTGTCTTGTATTTATAACTTTAATTTCTTTTAAAGTTATTTCTCAAACAAAACATTCGTTTGCTATAATTATATCTCATATTTTATTAGTCAGAATGTTTTCATCTTTTTTTTTTGTTGAGGTTTTGTCTCCTCATTTTGTTGTCTTTTTTTATTTAATAATTTTTACTTAAAAAATGTAATGTTATTTTTACAAATATCTCACTATTTTAATTTGAGTCATAACTTAAACATTATTTTAACATTTTAGAATATATATTTATTTTTTCTAAATAGTTATATTATTATTTAAATGAAATTAATAATTTTGTAATTTTTATTTACTTTTAATTGTGTGTAATTATGTGACCCTATGTATAAATATATGTAAAACAGTGCCCCCGGGGCATTAGTTAAACATATAAATAAAGAAATTATGTCTTGGAACTTGTGCATTCAATGCATCGAAAGTATAAAAAACATATTTATTTTACCTTTTATTTCCATTTTTAGCATGCTTAACAAGTGCCCCAGAGGCACTGTTTAGCATGACCCTATGTATAAATATATGTAAATATGTTTTAATATCTACTGATTGATTCATTTTAACACTTTAGAATTTGTAATTATTTTATCTAAATAATTATATTTTTATTTAAATTAAATTATTAATTTGTATTTTTTAGTAAATTTTAATTGCATGTAAATATGTATAAATATATGTGTGATTATATTTTATAAATATGTTTTAATATCTATTGTTTCAATAATTTTTTTAATTTTTTTTGACGTATGAGCATCAACAAATTCTGTAATTGATAATTTTGTTTTTTCATCCTTTCATTTATTCTTGGAAAATATTGCACCAAATATAAATTTTTACTCTACTCCTCCATACAATTTAAGGTGTCTCGTATTTATAAAAACGACGATTCTTATTTTGATAATAAATTGATTTCTTTTAAAGTTATTTCTCAAACATTCGTTTGGTAGAATTATATCCCATATTTTATTGGTCAGAATGTTTTTCTCTTCTTTTTATCATGCTTAATTCTTATTCTCTCTCTCTTCTCTCTCTCTCTCTTAATTTTTTTTTTTGAGGTTTTGTCCCCTCATTTTTTTGTCTTTTTTTATTTAATAATTTTTACTTTAAAAAAATGTAAAACCTAATTTTTATAAATATTTCACTATTTTATTGAGTCATAACTTAAACATTATTTATTTTTATAATAAGAATGTAATACTCTTTTTTTTTATATAGTATAGAGGAATACTTTTAAATCATAGGTTATAATGGCAAAATATATTAGCTTTTTTTAATATAGTTATTGAAAGGAATTCCAACAATCATGAGTTATATTGTAAGAAGTTATACTGCTATTTCAATGTTTTAATAGAGATTGAATTTTTTTTCTAATATGTCACATCATCATAATGCTTGCCTATGAACTACTATAACTATAATGATAATATATAATGATAACTATAATTATTTGTATGTTAACTTTATAAGTAAAGAGTAGTGGTTTAAAGGTTGATGTGACAAATTTATTTTTTAAAAATATTAGGACAATAGTAACTAATTAATAAAAAAAAAAGTACCTACTAAATATATACCAACCTCTTAAGTTATATGTTTTAAAAAAAATTTGATTTACTTTTAATTGATACTTGTATAATCATGAACTAAATTAATTTATTAGATCGAGAAGATATAGAGTTTCCACATAGCAAAATGAAGGTTAAAAGCAAATATACAGAGCTCATTTAGATATGCTACATCATCACAATGCTTGCATATGAGTTACTATAGCTTCCCTTTATAGATATAAGATGAGATGAGAAATGATGTTTGAATATTAAAATTTTGTCATCAATTTTTATTTTACAAAAAAAGAATATTCGTTTATTCAAATTAATAGAATATATTAGATTCAAGTATAAATTCAATACCGCTAAAAACAAAAAGGATGAATATGCGAATAAATGGGTGATTCTAGATCAAAAAAGACCCAAAACCACCCCTTTTAATGAAAAGAGAATTTTTTCTCTTCTCGAGGCATGAATTTTGTTAAGTACTTTTTACGTATATTTTTAAAAAATGTGTGTAAAGTGTATTAAGTGAAAAATAGAAAAGAGATCCATATAATCATATAGATAAACATAGAAGCCATATATGTTACTCCATTTATTTTAAAATGAGTGTCGTTTTAGCTAAAAAAAATTTAAAAATAAATGTCGTTTATCAATTCTCAATGCAACATTTTCCAATTATATATATCCTCTAATTATTACTTTATACACTATTTCTAAGAGAACAAAAGAAATAATAAAGTTAATTTAGTAAAAATGCTATTACTTTTAACATAATGATTGTATTTCTTAATATGTGTGAAAATACCAAAAAAGACACTCATTTTGAAACAGAAATAGTATCAATATTGGATCAAAAGTTTAAATCATATTGATTTTTCATAATTTTTTTTAAAGAGATCGAATATCCTTTGATATATTATTGAGACTCATCGAGATTAATGATTTATGAGTTTTTATTAAATTCTATTACTTTTTATAATAACTATCAAATGATTTTTAATTTCTTTAAAAAAATTATAGATAACATATATGATATTAATTTTCAATCGAACAGTAAGTTTTACAAAATTTGTAGTGAAAAATAAAGGAAGTGGGAGACCAATTACGTTCCTAAGAACTAATTTCATAAGAGGAAATTCCTATAAAACTTTTGGTGGTTTTTTCTAATATGCACAAAGCTATTAGAGTTTCAAGAGATTAAATTAAAATTCTTAATTTTATTTTAAACAAATAATATGAGAAAAAAAGAATATGCACTGGATAGCATAAAATAATTTTACACATATATTCTTAATTTTATTTTCACAAGAATACTGTAGAATTTCTCATATATTGCACCTCACTTTCTTAATATATAACATGAGGATTTAAATCAATTTTATTAGATGTATGTATGTTTACTACCAAAACATGTGAAAATGTATAGGAAAACATAACAATGACACATACCTCAATTTGATCACCTAGATTGATGACAAAAGCATTGGGAATACCAGGTATAGAAATCCATTTCCCATCTTTGTTAATTTGAAGACCAAAAACTTCTGATTGCAAAAGGACTGTGAGAGCATTGAGATCAGTATGTTCTTGAAGACCCATGGTCAACTCTGGATTTGGACATGGTGGATAGAAATTTGCTTGTGCTCTTAGTCTAGGTTGCTCACCCACCTTCTTCAACAAAAAATCATCCTCTAAGCCAAGCCCAATTGATATCAAACTCAAAAGCCTTTTTATCAATGAACCAATCTCCTTTACATATTCGGTGAAAGCTTCTCTGTGAATTATATTAGCAACCAACTTATTATTTTTTTAAATTAAGGTCATAATTGGATAAATGATTTAGGTAATCTGCATTTTCATATATATATGTTTATTTTACTTAATCTCTTTTTGAGATATTATTCAGATCGGTACACCTTTTGTGTCTGAACTTTTAGGAGAGACATAATTGACTGCATTAATTTTTGTAGCTACGCCACCCGTGAATCAACCGGTCAAGTTTTACTACAATTATTTGAAATGTGTTTGAATAACATAATTTTTTGATTGGGTATGGTTTCGACTATTGCTCAAGCCCGTCAAGGACCTATCCGACAAGGAATTTCAGAACCTTAGGACTATTATAGGTACAACCACCGTTCATCGAGGCTTCAATTGCTGGCTTCCCTAGGTCACGAACTTCTTTAACCATTCGAAACCTAATAGGCTTAAGTGCTTATGGCACAAACGATTATCATGTAAGTGTTTTATGTATAAGCTCTTTTTATAACAAAGATAAGATAAAGTCAATTTGTTTTATATAAGTTATCATAAAGCACTTATAGAAATAAGTTGAAAACAGTTTATCGACGTATCATAAGCCATTTTCATTAACTCTCCAGAAAAGTCTCACAAGAGTTTATGGCAGTACATTAGTTCAAATAAGTCAATTCAAACATATATATATAAATCTAGAATGGTAGAGTCAATTGAGAAATTCCTCACCTATATTGAGTCCTAATTTTTTCAGGTAGAAGATGAATGACATCATCAATAGGATAACATGAATGACTAAAACACTCACTCCACATCTTCACATTTTCTCCACCTTCCACTTTAAGGTAATAACTAAACAATCTTACATTCTTGGTATGATCTGTTGATGAGAGATGTTCTCTTTCCTCAGGTGGCAGCTCAAAAAAACTAGTAATTGCTTTGATCATTTTATTACAAACTTGCTCAGGAACACCATGGTTCACAATTTGAAAGAAACCAAATTCCTCACAAGCCTTTGAAATCTTGTGAACAACTTCCAAGGATGAAGGATTGTTGTGATCATAGTAACTCAAATCAATTATGGGAATTGAGTCTAAAGAAGTGACTTCTATAAGGTTTGGTCTTTTGTGGTGTGGGAGAATGAAATTTGGAGTTAATGAAAGGGGAGAAAATTCATTGGCTAATTGGAAAGACTTCATCTTGTGTTACAAAATTTGAGATTGAAGTTCATCATCAACAAACAAAGAGAATATTATTTATATATTATTTGCTTAATTAAACTATATACTAATTATGTTCATGATATTAATATATTCAATTGAGATACTCCCTCCGATCCGTATCACAATATAAGTTATTTTGCGAAAAAAATTTGTATCAAAATATAAGTCGTTTTACAATTTCAATGTAAAATTATTGTTGATCTTCCTAAATTATCATCTTTTATTCTCTTTTTCTACATTTTTTGTTCACATTTTCCATGTCATTTATACTTTTAACCAACAAAAGTCACTATTCTCTTTTTATAACTTTATATTATGGCGATTCATTTTTCCATATACCAACAAAGAGAGAGAGAAAGGGGAAGGAGAATTATTAGTTTATTGTTGGCAAATGTTAACATGTGCCCTTGAGGCATATGTTAATGAATTAAAAATATAAATATTCGTCTCAAAAGCCGTGTATGTGAGTTTTCAAAGTCAAAATATTACATTTTTCAATATAAAACTTCTATTTTTGGTTTCCTTATTTGTTTTATGTTTTTTTATTTTATAGCTAATTTTTTACCTCAATTTCGCGCTTTCCGCTTTTTAAATTATTGTCCACTTTGAACATAGCTAGTGTGAGTCTTTACAATTTTGTCTTTTGTCTTTTGTAGATGATATCTCGTTTGAATTAAATTGTGTAGTTCAAATTTAAGTGGTACACATGAGTTGAATTAAAAGTAGAAATCAAAAGTCATATTAGAGAATTTTGTAGGACTAAAAAGTAGGAAAATAATTTAGAATGACTAAAAATAGAAAGTGCAAATATTTGTACAGACCAAAAATATATTTATCCCAAATATATACAATATTGTATAGTGAAAAATAATTAATATATTAAGTAGTAAAAACCAACAAATAATGAGTTAATGTGATATATTATACTCTTAAAAAGATAAATAAATTTAAAATTCAATTTTGAAAAATCTATTCAAAATTCGGTTAAGCGGTTTTCACAAAACGATATTTAAAAACACAAAAAATTCAGTTTTTTTTTTGTGATTTTTTGTTATTTCAAATCCGTTTGTAATTTTTATATTTGGGTCGGTTTAAATTTAAATACTCATAGTCCAGAAGTCTCAGTTCAAGTGACAGATAATATTGAAATTGTGACAGACGTTCATGAATGAGGTTCGATCCTCGATTCCTCCACTTTACTTGTATGAATTTATAATTGCTTTATCATTTCATCTATGTATCAAAAAAGATTTTAACATAATATATAGGCGGCAAAATGTGATTACATGTTTTGTGCCTTAATATATAAAGGATATTGATGGCCGTTTAATTAAAATTGAACAGTAAAAAAATTAAAAACAAGACTTATCTTTTATGCTTTAATTTAAAGATCGAAGTAAATCTAATATAACCCAAGGGGTTTGTTGAGCGGTTGGGGCTCATCCTCCTTTAACTAAGGGTCGAGGGTTCGATTCTCACCTTGAGTATGAAGCAGCTTTAAATCATTGGGCCAGCTATCCCACCCATCGAGGTGCCTCCAATCTAGCGAGAAAATAGCCACTGCATTCGGCTCGGCAGTGGATACTCCAGTCTCGACCAAAACAAATCTAATATACTAATTTTTTAAATCTTAATCAAATAACTATTGATATTTCAAATGATCGAATGCGAGAAATCCAAATTGATACATTAATGATACACAAGATATTACTTTCCTCACAATAAGACATGTCATTTCACATTCATTTTTGTTAAACATTGTATTCAACAACATACCAAAGATGCTTATTCTAGAGAAACAACATTGGTTGTTCTAGATCATGAATTTTCCATAGCAAGTAATTGAATGGGAGGGTTGTCTTGTCTCTACTATATACGCTGACTCATCTACCACTTTGAAGTATCATGCATTTATTCTAATGTGATTTTTGGGGGTTCAATTGAAAAGAACCAACTTTTATGGACACCGATTATTAACCTTATAGCATAAAACAAAAACGATCGTGACAGATACAGATGAACAAATAGTAGGCATGCATGTGAGTAGAAATTAAATAAAATGTTTTCAATCAACCGATTGTTTTAGTTAGCTAGGTGGGTGGGATTGATTAGTCAGCACTTCATTGTAAAAGTATATATTAAATAAGTGTACATTTCTCTTATTTGAGAAAATCAATAATTACCTCTAATATTATATGGCAAATGTTGATATGTATTTCATGTACTAGTTAGTTAATAAAGCAAGTACTCTGGACTAAATATATGTCATTACGACTTTTTTATGTATATTAAGAAATTTGTAACTTCTATGAATCTTGTTAAAATTATATACGTTTTTTTTCTTCTCTCTTTCCTATTTCTCTCTCTTTGTTGGTATATGGAAAAATAATAAAGTTAGAGAGAGAGTAATGATTTTTGTTGATAAAAAGAGTATAAATGCATGGGTTATTTAAGAAGATCAAAATAATTTTTGTATTGGTATTGTAAAATGACATATATTGTGGTACAAATTTTTTTCCCAAAATGACATATATTGTAGTACGGAGGGAGTATTGTTTTAAATTTTAATGTGTACTCCCTCCGTCCCAAAATATAAGAAAAAAAAATAATCTCACTTATTAAGAAACATAATCATGAGAATTTGAAATATGTTTTTGTGAGTTTTTTTCTTGAAATAAGTTGCATATGAAGATGAGAAAATGAGAGAAAAGGAAAATTAAAGGCTTAAATACTGTTTTGGTCCCTGTAAGTTCGCGGTTTTTTGATTTAAGTCCCTGTAAGTTTTTTTTTCACAAATTAGTCCCTGCAATTACGTTTTTGTTTGATTTTGGTCCCTGACGTCAAGTTCCGTTCAAAAAACGATGACGTGGCTAACGGAGGTACACGTGGCACTGCTTATGTGTCAACTGAAGGTCAAATGAGGGACTAAATTCAAAAAACTGGAATATTACAGGGACTAGATCCAAAATAGCAGGTTGTGTAAAATTTGTTCATGAATAAATTTTCCAAAATACACAGCAATGAAAACTCACTGTTTTTAATTTGGTTGTCTCTAACCCAACCCCTCTTCCAAACTTACCCCATGAGTTTGACATTTCCAATATCTCCTATTAGGGTTCTCAATTGTTTTGGCAATGTACATCTTCATGGTTTTGTGGCAACCACATTCTGGAATTAGATTTAGAGTTGTGTTTGTTGATGATGACATTGTTGATTTGAACTATGAAGATTTCAGGTTTGAGGTTGAGGAGACAAATTAAAAACAGTGAGTTTTCATTGTTGTGTATTTTGGAAAATTTATTCATGAACAAATTTTACACAATCTGCTATTTTGGATCTAGTCCCTGTAATATCTCAGTTTTTTGAATTTAGTCCCTCATTTGACCTTCAGTTGACACATAAGCAATGCCACGTGTACCTCCGTTAGCCACGTCATCGTTTTATGAACGGAACTTGACGTCAGGGACCAAAATCAAACAAAAACGTAATTGCAGGGACTCATTTGTGAAAAAAAAACTTACAGGGACTTAAATCAAAAAACCGCGAACTTACAGGGACCAAAACAATATTTAAGCCAAAATTAAATGCAATTTGCATTTACTTTTATGAGAATAACGAAAAATACATTTTTTTTGACGTAAAAGTGCTTATAGCATTTCATTAATTTGAATGTGTTCAATACAATATGGTATATCAACTAAAATTTGGGGACTATAGCTGAATATGTGGCCGCCTTAGCTAAACTATGAGCAACCTCATTTGTTTGTCGCCTAACAAACTCAACACGAGAGTTATTATAAAATTGGGAGAAAAGACTCTTACAATGCATGACTATATCACCGAATTCAGTAGCATCATGTGTACGTGCATGGAACCTATCTACCACTTTCTTTGAATCGAGCTTAAAATCAACCGGTCCCAAGTTTAACTCATGAACCCAAATAAGAGCAGAAAGTAAGCTAAGAGCTTCACCAATATGAACCGCACACATAGGAGTAAATTGGTCATACCTAGCCAAAACAAAGGATCCAACCTTGTCTCTAATACATATGCCAATTTCCACTTTATTATATTGAGATGAGAAAGAAGCATCTATATTACATTTCATACGTCCTGTGGCAGGCTTGGTCCATTTTATCACTTGTAAGGCATTGTGGTTTGAAAGTATAAAACCTCCTGTAGCTTCATGAACTAGTTTTCAATCCTACATTAAAGTAGTAGCTCTCATATAAACAAAGTTTTGAGCATCAATTATATTATTCCACAATGCCTCACATGCTACAGCCTTAATTTTCCAATTGTTATATTGTCTTACAGCTGAGGAGTCTTCCACTTTTAATTTGCTTGCATACTTTAGAGTATATGGAAATAAAGGAAAAACACATTCTTGAAAATGGGTTTTCCCTTATATTTCGGGACGGAGGAAGTACTGTTTTGTTTCTTTAACTAATTTTTAGTTTTTATTTTAGTCCCTTGATTATTAAACATTACATTTAGTCCCTTAACTAATTTCCGTCAGTCAAAAAGATCCTCACCGTTAATTTTTAATCCCAAATATATAAGGTGAAACAATATTGTAGTGGTCCACCATAGACCTCAATATAATTTTTAATTCTGACCATTTGTTCTTCTTGTAAACAAAATAATCATTAAATTTTGCATGTTCACCAAGATCTAATAGTGCACGGTGCACCATCACCAACAAATCTTTTTTCCATTCCTTCATCTTCTTACTCTATTCCTTCTTCATCATCTTCATAAATTCTTTCATAAAACCCAGGATTTTAAAACAAACCCATAAAAGTAAAATCTCAAAATGTCTTGTTTCGTTTCAGAGTTTTCACATTCAATTTCATCACTCCAAAATCTCTCTTTTTATATTATAGGGACCACTTATTAATTATAACACCCATATTGAAAGTCTAGAATTCGATATAGAAATTATCATAAATCGTACATGATACTTTAAATATTACAATAATTGACTGTAAGCCTTACATAACCAGATGAAGTAGCTATTAAATCCAAATACATAGATATGTTAGCCAGCTAGTACATGTTTAAAGATAACATAGTACATAAACTAAACATAAGTAAACTTGATTCTTAAAACAGCTACATCAGCTACTCCATAGTTTTCTTTCCACAGCTAATCTGCCCATCTGTAAACAAAAGTTGTGGGTTGATATGGTTGATGACACAATAATATCTGGATTGATTTAACTGTGGAAGCCCAGAATAATACGGAGGTCCGTTCAGGCGACACTGAGGTGAGCAAATCTCAAAGGCCCAGCTGTAATCTCTGATGTAAATAAATCAGACGATTACCTATACTCACATTATTATCATTATAATTAATTACTGAACTGCATTCCTAATAATATACAGGAACGTCTAATTAGCACGAGGCTACTATTATGTGAGTTGGGAATTTACCTTCATCTATGATCAACCGCTTAGCCATAGGCTACTGGACTGATACTTGTTGAATCCTATACGCAAGGATCGATATTGGGAAATTAACCGCCTAAAGTGACTACCCATAATCTATATTAATCATTTTAAGACACGTGAGATCTGTTAGATTATTAAACTTAGGTTATTGGGCTTTCTAAATTGGTATAGCATAGTCCATTAAGGTTTCATATATATTCTATTGTAACTATTATTTTACCAAGAAATGCTATTGTGATATTATTGAACCCTAGCCGTCTTCTCTTTACATAGCTATTTTGTATATTTATTGTTAACATGGTATCTAGAGCATGGTTTGATCTGCCTTGAATCGCCTATTGCTTCCGCCGTCGAGTTCTCAAAAATTTGGGAACAAAATAGAGAATGGAGTTTGTGGATTTTTGAGTTACGTTTGTTTTGTGTAGTTGTTGTTGCGGTTCATGTTCGGTGCATCAAAGGTTATATTTCATTCTTGTAGCTATCGGTTGTGGTATCTTTTGGATTTTTATGTTGATTGTTGTGTGGGGTTGTTTGTTTTCACATTCTATTGGTTTGTTAAGGTATTATCCATTGATTCAAGTATAATCGTTCTTTGGATACGTACACCAAAACATGTTATTGGTCATTTGTAAGGCTACTTGGATTCATGTGTATCATGTTATTGTGTGTCACGTTGTTTTGATTGAATTTGTGATTTAAATATTTTGCTAATCGGTGTTTCAATTGTGAGTTTTCCAGCGATGTCTCCGTTCTTGATTTTATGTTTGGATTGGTTGTTTGTTTAATCGGTTCAGTTTAGTTCTCTTTGTTCGTTTGGATTAATTAGAATTGGTTTGATTTGTTCGATTTCGCTCTGTTTACTTTTGTTCGGTTGGAATTGGTTTGTTCAGTGGGTGAAAGCTCACAATTTGTTTGTTTGGTAGGTTTGTTTTGGTTGTCCTCTCTGTTGATTTGATTCCTCCCTCTATTGGTTTCTTCTGTTTGATTGGCTTCTCCCTATCGATTCTTCTGTTTGGATACTTCTCTATGATGATTTTTCCTTCTGTTCAATACTTCTCTCTGATGATTTCTTCTATCTGATTGCTTCTCCCTAATGATTTCTTTTGTTTGCTTCTCCCTGATGATTCTTTTGTCTAAATTTCGTCTGATTGCTTTCTCTGCTGATTTCTTTTGTTGGATGACTTCTCTCTTTGGTTGTTTCTCTCCCTCTTTGGTTGATGTCTCTTCTATTTGGTTGTCTCTCCCCCTATTGATTCTATATGGTTGTTGTTTCTCTCTATTGATTCTATTTGTTGATTCTCCCTCTATTGGTTCTTTTCGTTGGTTGTCTCTCTTCTTATTGGATCTTTTGTTTGATTGTTTTCTTCTCTATTGATTATGTTTGGTTGTTTCCTTCTCTCTTTTGATTCTTCTATTTAGTTTGGTTCTTCCTTCTGTTGGTTTGGTTTTGTTGATTTGGTTTGGTTTAGATTGGAACAGTTTGGTTTGGTTTGTGGATCAGTCTGGTTCGGTTTGATGTTTAAATTGGTTTCATTGTTGCTTTTCACTGTGAAGGTTCTTCTCTTTGGTTGATGCTCCTCTTGGTTACTCACTTTGGATGCTTCTCTTGGTTGTTGACTACTCTATTAGTTAGTTTCGTTTATATTAAGGGTTAAATTTGTAACAAGCTTAAAGCTTAGTGAGCTTGAGCATGAAGGGTGGTATTAGAAATAAAACGTTTTGAGTTTATATTATTAGGTGTGTTTTTTGTTTTTTTTGTTTGGCAAACTCTCGATGCTTCCTGTTGTTGCATCGTGAGTTTGAGGGGAAATGTTAGATTATTAAACTTAGGTTATTGGGCTTTCTAAATTGGTATAGCATAGTCCATTAAAGTTTCATATATATTCTATTGTAACTATTATTTTACCAAGAAATGCTATTGTGATATTATTGAACCCTAGCCGTCTTCTCTTTACATAGCTATTTTGTATATTTATTGTTAACAAGATCGAATGTATTTGTGTAATTTAATAAAAACTGAACATTTTCCAAATACTTTAGGATGTACCGGTATAAGATTGGTTTGTACCGGTACATGAAGTAAGATGGATAATTGAAGAAATGAAGTAGTTTGAATTATTTCAATTTATGCAATTTTAAGTATTTTTCAATCACTTGCAGACATTGAGAATGAACAGAGAGGAAAAGGCAAATCTAGGAACGAGGGAGAAGATCGGGAAGAGAGAATAGTAGATTTGTTGGATTGTCTTTAAGTTTTTTTTTTTATTGATTTTCATTTAATCTGGACTGTTGAAATCTTTTTTTGATACATGTCGGACATCAATATATATAATAGATTGGAAAAACCGGAATATAGAGGATTGGAGCTTATCATAACTCGAGTTTTTTGGAAGTGAAGCCATGAGAGATTGGGAGTGAAACTATGAGATGATATTTGTTTTTTACATGCTACTTTAATTTTCAAGTTTACATCATTACTGTCGATTTAATCCAATGGACAATAATGGAGTAGCAGACCGTTGGGGAAGAGAGAAAAAAATATTAATTGGCTATTAATTTTATAAGGGTCTTGATAACATGTAAGAGATGTTAAATAACTTAAAAATAAAATAAAAAATTATACGGGAAACAATATATTTTGACATATATAAACTTGAATGCAAGTATTATTTGATGGATATTTCTATGCTGAGTTTCTTAACAAGTGCCTTAGTGCACATGATAGCTTTATCCACTTTATAATTAGTTATAATTTTTCTATAAAACACCACAAAATCCCCACATATAAAAATAAAAAATATAACATTGCAATTTTTTTTACATGTATATATTTTATAATTATTTATAATCATTTTATTATATAATACCGTTTAGTTAATGAAATTTATTTTATTATAAATATTTGTATTGTCTTCAATTATTGTGCAATATTCAATATAATTTTAATGTGTTGTTTTGGTTCATTAACATGGTAACTTAACTATATAAATTAAAATATTTTAAACGATATCATATAAAATATAATAAATTTATAACCACATTTTTTACTCGTGCTTGACACGGGCTCATAAACTAGTAGTTAAAATTAATTTATAGTTTAGCTTATAGCTTATAAGTTCCTTAGTCAAAAATTAATTCTGTTTGGTAAAATTTCTTCAACATTAGTTTATAACTTATTTTATTAATTTTTAACTTATTTTTCAAACACTATTTCATATAGCGTTTTAGCTTATAACTTATAGTTTATCATATTTTCTTCCATTTTTATCCTTATTATTTTACCAAAATTCCCCTTTTAACCTTTACAATTTATATACATTTAAAACAAAATACATATTGTATCAGTATGTTGTATACACGACTCTTCGAATATTCCGTTTAATTCTATGACCTTATTAATTTTTATTTTGTCGAGGACCTTATTAATTGTTTGTTGACCGTGGATCAAATTAGCAATTTATGACCCACGTGTAATTACCTAGTGCACCTTCCATTGTTTTCGTGCACCCCCAACTTCTCATAAACCCCACATGCACCCCTTGTAATTACATGTGGGTCATACTTACTAACTTCGATCAACATGGTCAAAATTAGCATCCTTTAAATATATTTATTTATTTTGCTTTTTACGTTGATTAATGCCCGGCCATTTCACTATATTTATTTATATTAAGCCCTTCTTTATTAGACTTTAAAAATTTATTATATATGTATCTTTTTTGGTTACAAATTGTTGTATGATTGCTTTATCTATAATTTATTTTATAAAGCATAAAAATGAAATAAAAAATTTAAAGAATAAAGAATTTCATAAATAAAAGATATATTAAATTAATAAATTTAAATTACTAAATTTTAAGTGTTTTAAATATTAATTTAATTTTAGATTTTATTAAGTATTTTTACAAGAGAATTTGTAATTAAGATAGTCCTTTTATTGTCATTTTACATTTAACAAGCAGTTTTTTTTTTTTTTGATAGGCACATTTAACAAGCAGTTGAACCGCTAATTTTATCAAACACTTCAATTAGTTTATAAGCTATCAGTCATCAATCATTAGTAGCTATCAGATATAAGCTATAACGTGTAAAATAGGAAAGAAAAAAAAACAATGTTATAAATAATAAATGTCAATTATTTTGGGACAAACAATTTTGGCAAGTAAGTCATTTATTTTAGGACGAAGGGAGTATATTTTTCATTTTTTTTAAAAATCAACATTTTATTTATTTTTTATATGATTTATTGATATCAAAATAAAAGATTCTGTCATGGGTTAAAAAAATTGAAATAGAAGGACCAAAACTGCATTTAAGGTTAAAATAAATAAATAAATAAATAAATAAATAAATAAGTTAAAAGACTAATGGAAAATCTAAAAATAAATTCAGGGTATAAAAATATAATTTACTTTTTGTAATTAAATTTAAATAACGGCAATTTTCTAATTGCACCTATTGAAAGAAAGAAAAAATTAGACGGACTTGGGGAACACGGCCCACAAGAAGCTCCAGTCCTTTGCTAACACAAAACCCTAATCTACCGAAGTGTCTATAAATGAATAATTTAATTCGTTTTACAAGACAAGCAAGAACTTGCGCCGATTCACCAGACTATATCGATGGATCTCTAGATCTCGTCCTCAACCATTGTTAATTGTCTCGCATCTGTGTAGAGGTAAATTTAAACTCATGTTATTTTATTGATTATGGGTCTACTTTTTTTGTTGGCTTCTTTAATTTTCTTTAATTTTCTTTAATCTTTGTGTTGTTTTGTATCCATAATAGATCCACCATGGAAGGCAACAAAACTGGGTTCATGGAGAATCATATTATGCTTGATCGATTGAAAGTCATCAATTTAGTCATCTATTTCTATGCTTTTGGTTTTATGATTCTATTTTGTGTTGTTCAACACAAGTTTATATCGACTATGATTTCTTTGATTAGTTCCAAATGCAAAGAGGAGAGTTTCAACTCACGCATTAGGCACCTCCGGTATTATACTTTGAGAATGGTGAGTTCCAAGAATTAGATCTCACTTTATTTTATTTATTTTTACTTTTTTTTTTTATATTCTTGACAACATTTCAAATTAATGTAAAATATTTATATTGTCACAGTATATGACTTCATTAAGAAAATTGAAGTTACTATTATTCAAACCATTTTTAAAATTTACGCATGAAAATTGTTTATAAAAATTAAATACGAAGATAAAAATGTAATTTACTCAATACATTACTATTGTACTTTCAAATATCAAACAAGCTTTTTCAAAAAGTAATTCTAACAACAATTTTATATTTATAGTTAGATAGACGAAGAGACTTTATCTTACGCATCACGGTGGTGGAAGGATTTGTGCAATTGAGGATTGTGTAGAGGCAAAGAATTGGTTTGCAGATTCTATATCTCGGAAGCTCTGTAATGGAGGTAATATCAAAGAAGGATAGATGGTTCGGTGAAGGTCCTCTCAATGTTAAGTTCTCTGTATTGAATATAGGTCCAAAAGATATAATAAGGCCCAATAAAAGGTTCTAGATAAGTAGTAGGGTTTTTAGTTTATAAAAAGAGCAGCTATGAATGTAATGATTATCAATGAAATGAATGAAGTTTATTAGTTTTTAGTTTTAGTGTAGCTTTTAGTTTATTTTAGCAATATTATTCTTCATTTATGAACAAGTAAATTCTTGTTCATAACAATTGGTGCTTTCATTCTCCCGGTTGTTCTCTTTAGCTCTTGATAAAGAGATTTGCACATTTTCACATTTTCAAGCAAGTTGTGATGCACTTCATCGTCTCTACGTGGCTCATCATTTTTTGATAACTTATGTGCACTTGCTTTGGTAGCAATTACAAATAGTTGAAATAGATGTATCTTATATAGTTTAAAAAATTTATTTATAACTCCTATATGGATATTAAACATTTTTTTATCTTTTTAGTTAGTTAGGTCGAAATTTCTTCATCTTTTCTCCTAAATATCCAACTTTATTTGTAGTCGAATAGTGAAGTTCATACTACATGCTCTCTATGTTTTTTCAATCACTTTTCTTAGTCCAATTTTCTGTGAGAAGCAGTAGCCGTGCAACTGTGAATTTATGTGAGGATGAAAAGTTTGGTAAACAATCAAATAGTCAAAACCCTAGTCTTTTTGTAATGTATAAGATTATTTATTTTGTTTTTTTTCTTTCTTTTATTGTTACTAATTGTTCTATCTATAATGAGTGTTCGAGATTTTTTATAATTGATTTTTTAGTATAGTCATCTATTCATTTTTATCACACGGTAAATTTTGTGTGTGTAAATCACGATTGTTGGACGTTACCGATAGAAGAAAAGATAAAGATATTTTGACTTCAAACTTGAAAAAAGGACAACATCATAAGAATTTAATTAATTCAAAGAAAATGACTACTAATTGGTAAGTTTCTTGAGGCTACCAAATTATATTACATGTTCCTTTACCTATTTATATTACATGTCTGATTAAATATGTAAGATATAATTAACTCCTTGTGAATATAAATTGATATGAACATTACATATTATATGCAACGATTGAGGTTTGATCTTCGGTATGATTATTTATTTATTTTATAAGGTGAAATTCTAACCACTAAACTGCAAGATAAAAAATAAGTATGTATGACCAAATTCATTCCTTATCATTATAGCATTTCTTTATTAATTAGCTTATTATGACACATTCTTGTACCATTGATATAAGAATCTGAAATTGACGATTCATTACATACCCCTGTTACTACTGAACCTAAAATTTATCAATAAATTGTTACCTTCATTTACATGTGTGTGACTTACTTGAGGAGTTGCTATATATGTTTCAAAGTTTAACTCGGTGAAATCAGAATTTTAGTACTTGAATGTGTATGTAGTTTATTGGGATGGGAACAACCACCACGTACGGAAGCCGCTGCCTTCTTCCCTTTACTCTGTTGGCTCTCCAAGAACAAATTGCCCTCCGCAGAAGCCAAAGTGACAACATTTTAACTTTAAAAAAGATTGAATGTACGATTTCAAGATAAATTTTTTATATGAGTCAACATGTGCCCAATTAGGGCACAAGGCGCATATGGGTATATGTTTGTTTAAGATTCAAAAAAGATTAATTTTTCTTTGTATTTCTAAAAATGATTTTACAATAATTTCATTAAAAATAGTAAAATTTGTTTCAAATTCATCTTTTTATACGTTAAATAAGTAATTTTGGCATTCAGTAATTTAAATATTCATTTTAGAGATTTTAACTTAATAAAAATAACAATTTTGAAAAAAAAAATCTATCTCTAAAAAATGATTCTTATTATGAAAAACTATTTGAAATAGCTTTTATTTAGAGATTTTTTTGAAATTCTATGATTCTAAAAAATTTGTAATGGAATAATGAAATACTTTTTTTTTTGAACAAAAATGATGAAATACTTAAAACGACATTTTAAAATAATTTTTTTTTTTCATTTGAAACTTATATAAAACAATTTTTTGTTAATTGTTTCTATAATACAAAATGAGTACCCTATAAAAGTCATTATTTTAAAAAAAATCCAAAACGTACTCATTGACTTTCTCCATAAATATATATAAAGATATGGTGTATGGCAGATAGCTAGGGTTGGTGCAATGTGTTTTTTTTTTTACCTACAAACGTAACCTACCACAATAATGGAACTTCACACAATTTAAACAATGCATGAATAAAAAAACTATATGTGATACATTATATATATGAAATCAAAATATTCTAGGATTTGTAAAATTTGTTTTAAATTTTTGATGGCTAAATTATATTTTGGTCTTTTAATTAAATTATATTTAGTTTTCACTTTTTTTTCTTAGTTTTTCATTTTAGGTTTCACTTTTTTTTCCTGGTTTTCTCATTTAATTTTAATCTCTAAGTTAGAAACGTTAAATGATTTTAATCTTTTATTATTTTTAATTTTATTTTGGGTTCCTTAAATTACAAAAAGTTAGACACTTTGGTCCTTGATATCAATGTCTTTCTAAAACTAACAGACCAAAGAGTTTAATGTTTATAATTTATGAAACTAAAATATCTATTAATTGTAATTGCGGAACCAAAATGACACAACAAATTTAGGGACTAATGTCTCTAATGTTTATTAAAAGATTATAATGTAAAATATAAAAATAACTTTAGGGTATAAAAATATAATTTGGTTTTTTATTTTAATTTAAATGATTGTAATTTTCTAATTGCACCTATAGAAAGAAAAAAAGGTTATTCGGGCTAGGTGGAATGCGGCCCACCCTAGCCCACAAGAAGCTCTGGTCCGTTGCTAAGACTAAACCCTAATCTATCGAAGTGCCTATAAATGAATCATTTAGTTCAGTTTTACAAGACAAGCAAGAATCTGCGCCGATTCACCAAACTACATCGATGGGTCTCAAGATCTGTTTTTCAACCCTTGTGATCTCGCTGCATCTGTGTATAGGTAAATTTGATCTTCAATATTTATTCATCACTCATTCATTTATATACTTATAAGTTGAACTTATTATGATGACATGTTAGCGAGGGGTATGCCGCCTGCAACGTTGTTTTACTTAAAATATGTGTGTGTGTGTGTGTGTGTGAAAAATCTCATGTATTAAATTGATTGGGTCGATCTACTTTTTTGTTTGGCTTCTTTAATTTTGTTTAATCTTTTGTGTTTTGTCTCCATATTAGATCCACTATGCGAGGCAACAAAACTCAGTTCATGGAGAATCAGTTTATGCTTGATGGATTGAAAATCATCAATATAGTCATCTATTTCTACGTTTTAGGTTTCATGATTCTATTTTGTGTTGTTCAACACAAATTTCCATCGACTGTGATTTCTTTGATTAGTAACGAATGCAAAGACAAGAGTTTCCATTCACGCATTTGGTACGTCCGATTATTCTTTGAGATCGTTGAGTTTCAAGAATTAAATCTCCCTTTAATATATATATATATATATATATATATATATATATATATATATATATATATATATATTATTTTTATTGTTTTTTATATTCTTGACAACTTTTCAAATTAATGTAAAATATTTATGTTGTCAAAATATATGACTTCATTAATTAAGAAAATTGATGTTACTATTATTCAAAGCATTTTTAAATTTTACACTTGAAAGTTGTTTTATAAAAATACGAAAATAAAAAGTAATTTATTAGTACATTACTATTTCACTTTCAAATATCAAATAAGCTTTTCTAAAAGTAATTCCAACAACAATTTTATATTTATAGCTAGATAGACGACATAATTTTCAAAAAATGACTTCATAATGAGGTTAGCTTCATGGTTAGTAATTTTCTTATTATAGATTATCCATTGATATTTGGTTATTGATGGAAGAAAAATATATTAATGTACTATTTGTTGATGTTTAATTTTATTGATTTTTGAATAGGATCAAGGAAATTATTGTTGGCTCATGTTTGGTGATCATTGTGAATGTAGAAGAAATACTACTTCTTCGAAATTAGGAGCAATGGGTACCAAAAACATTAATAAGACCAGCCAGAAAAGGAGAATGGAGGATGGAGATCATTTTAAAATAGCAAGATACATATTATTTTCATTGACTTCTTGCATCAATGAAATAGTTGGAATAGATGCATCTTTATATAGCTTAAGGAATTTTGTTTAGATAATAGGGAAGAAAACAGCAAATATAATCAAATAAAATAAAACCAAGATACAAAGAGAAAAAAGAGGGGACATAAACCAAAATCCCTTAATTTATAAATTTAAAATTAGATAAGCCAAATTTATTTTTAGAGAAAGTCAAGTTGATGTCTCTATGAACCATCTCCTTAATTTATGAGGAGTGTCTCAAATATATATATAGTAGATATCTCATTTGAATTCTCTAAGCACGTCTTTTAATTTTCATTGAATTATTGTATTTTATCTTAGAAGATTGAACTATTGTACTTGTACATTTATGAGTGCCGCTATATGGCACGAGGGATATATGCACGACACATGAACGACACTTCAATTTAATTTGTTAATAATTTAATACAAAAAAATATAATTTTAAAAAAGTAACTTGTGATGCTTTCTCCTTTCCATCGTGCAATTATGACGACAAAAGGTGTCGTGCATGTTTTTTTTTTTTTTTTGCATATAACTACACTTACAAGCATGCATTGCGTAAAAAAAAAGATATATGATTCTGATTCTCGTATGTAAATCTTTAATTATAAAAATAAACTCAAATTTCTTCTTTCAATTCATTTATTGAAAGTTAAAGATCAGAAACATCTAAAATCTTTCTTTTCGTTGCAAAAGAAATACTTTTTCATTTTAATTTTTCTCTAAAGCTTCTTTTCACCATGCAAATGGCATACCCTCCACAAGTTCCAACTGAGCAACACCATAACGCTGCGCCTACACCGCCCGCTGGATATCCTACACTGCCTGTTTCTACGTCTCCTCCCTGTGATTCAACTCACAAAGAGACCAAAACTAAGGGAGATGGCTTCTGGAAAGGATGGTAAATATACTTTCTTTTTTAAACTCGATATACAATTTAAAGACTAGACTGATTAATCCAATAAAGTTCAATTTTATTGTTCATTGTCGGAAATCCATATTTAATTCGAGCAAAGATCTATATATAAACTAACGCATCAAAATTAGCATAAGAGTTAGAGTACGTAACCAAACAATAAATCTTAAAAGAATCGCACTCTGAGATTTCAAGCAAACACAACTAATTAATGTCAATCCAAGTGGATTAAAATTTTATATATACATTTACTTTTTTCGTGTGTTTTTTTTCTCTTTTAATTAAGCATATGTTCTGTATATATAATTATGTTGATTTTGATCATTTTGCAGTGTTGCCGCTCTTTATTGTTGCTGGTTGGTGGATGTCTGTCTTGAGGACTGAACTCAGCCTAGGATACTTATGAGATATCGGTTTATTTAATAATTTGGTAGTTTACAATTTGAATTGAATGTAAAGATGAGTATTTATGTTAAGAATAAAGAAGACTTTTTTATGAGTTCTCTACTTTGTGTGTGTTTTCTAATGATTTTTATATTTTGTCTATGCACTAATAAAAAAACTTTTCAATTCGGAAAAATACCTCCATAATTAGAGTTAGCACATTTAATTTAGGGTCTGTTTGATCTGTAAAATAAAAGTATTTAACAAAACAATACAAGATAAAACAACACAAGATAAACCATTTGAGTGACAAAAAATATCTGTTTTTGTTTAATATTTTGACTCCCAATTTTCCAGTATCAGTGACAGTGTTAAAATCAAACATAATAGAACTGAAATTGTCATATTCAATCACTTATTTTTAAGAGGAGATCAAACACACACTTAAGTATAATTTTTGGCACGCGTGTGAATTAAGAAATAGTTTGTCTCGTTTTGCCGTGCGTTTGAATTAAGACCAAAATCAAATATTTTATATATTACAAGATGAATTTCAATAGAAATAAATGTTGTAGGGACTAAATTAAAATAATTAGAATTAAAAGCAAAACAATATATATTTGCAAAGACTAAAATTAAAATAAAAAATCATAAGGACTAAAATCAAAACTCCATATATTTGCAGAGATCATTTACATATTTAATCCAAAAATAAAATATTTTTTTAATAAAATATCTTTTTGTATTCTTACTATAAAATATGGGACACTGTGTATAAAACTTTTGAAATATTTAGAAATTTTACAACAATCTTGCCCATATTTCAAAAGTTAAAAAAGAATACACAAAAACAATTTCTTGAATTAAGTTGCAAAGCAGATATGAACCACACATAAACTAGTAAAACTTAACACACAGTAAAATCGTGTAATCAAACCATTTGAACTAAAGACACTTTTTGTCTCTTAGAGGTCTACCAATTATATTGCACCCTCACATTTCTTCTTGTTGGCATCGTTTTGGGCTAATAAGTCATGTGTGTGTCTGATATTAATGAGTGCTCTATATATTTCGTCAAGATCTCATGCAAATGGACCATGATAAGTGCAAAAGATGTGTTAATTTTCATATATACACGATTCATCTTAGTTTTCATTTACTCATGCAACCTGTAAATTAAATAACTGCTATTTTTCACAAAATCACAAGTTTGCCAGTACAGAGGACATTTGTTTCAAGTCCTCATACACATACATACTTACTCAAATTCAATCAAGATCATGCATGCATAATTTCATACATGCAAGAGGTAAGACAAGCGTCTTGCATGTATCTAACAAGGACACCAAATTTCTAAACTTAAATCTACATTCAATTCTCTATGTGATTGAGCATAAAAAAATTCTAATTAAAATTCTGAAATATATTGTTTGCATGCTCTATTTCTTAGCTAAATCAGGTCACATAAACTACTCAAGGTGGGTTCTACTCTACAGGAACTCACCTGAAGAGTGTGGAGCATGATTTGAGCTTGAATCAAAAGATTGAGTTAGCTAGAACAAAACTTTAACTTGAATTTTTTGAGTTAAAAATTTGATCCATTGCTATGAATTCCATATCTTTGATCTCCAATTCATTCTATTACTACGAAATTCCAAGTTCCTCACTAAATTTGCTCTATTGCTATGAAATTCCATATCTTGCAAAACACTTGTTGGTCTTAATTCAATTATTACTTGCAAAACAAGATATGTCAATTTAATTTATTTTAAAAAAACACACAAATAGCTGGATTGAACTTTAAGAAAACCATGAGTGATGTGTCCATTCCAATTCCCCCAACCAACAATTTGGTATCAACTAATCAAGCATGTGACTCTTGAAATCCCAATTAGTTTATAAAATAAATCAGCTATGCAATTACAAAACAATTTAATACACTATAGAGAAATGGAGTTATGATACAAATTAACATTAGTAAAAAAAATTAGTAAAAGAAATTACATAAAGTTCCAAATTAAGAAACAAAAAAAACTCAAAACCATTACATTGTGTAAGATGCAATCAACACTATTTGACAACTCTTAAAACACATAAAGTTCAGCCAATTCCTCCAAAGACTCAGAACTAATCTTAGGATCTGCATTTTCTAGCATCCATAATAAATGATCAAACAAAACAATCTCACAATTAACAACTAAAACATTTTCATTAGCATCACTATCCTTTTGCTTACTCTTGTTAATCAAAGCATTAAGAAGAGGATGATTTAAATACTTTGAGCTTATCACATACCGTTTCCTTGTGCTACCAACAAATATAGTTTCACTATTTTCATCTTGTTGAATGTCATAAAAATCTTCTCTATTTGATTTTGATCTTAAGCTACTGTAAGATGATGATCTTCCTAATTTGCTTGACAAACTCTTGCATTTTCTTAGTAATAGATTGATTTTCTTCATTCCTTTTTTTCTTTCTTTGAAGGGATTTAAATTCAGATTAAGGAGAAAAAGAGAGATAGAGAAAGAGTTGATTTGGAAAAATTAATGAATGAGCAAAATGTTATGAGACAGAGAGGCAAAAAGTGGTACTACTTATGAAGACAGTGGGTGTAAAGTCATTGTTTTCTGGTACTAGAAGTGTGGGGTCAATTAACCGGTAAGCCTCGACCTCGAGTGGTTAATGAATTTCGCTAAAAGATGAATTTCGCTAAGTGGAATAATTTTTTGCCTAAATTTTATTTACCTCGCGACTGAACTCTGAATTACTAGAACTCTCTTTTCCTAGGAACGAGATGATTAATACCAAAATAAAAGAAGTGTGGGGTCAATTTGTAAACCAAACATTTTTAGTGACACAAACAAGTCATCTTTTTATTTAACAAATTTGAAGGTAAGAAGTTTTTAACTTACAAGCACAACAGACAGACAGACACAAGACAACTGAAGCTCTTGTCATTCATCAGTGAACAAAGACACATTTTTGGACAGAGCCCATTGTTTCTCTTAACACATTTGGTTTTTTCTGGCCAAGGAATTGAACCCAACATCACTAATGTCCATGCCACCAAAATGGAAGAGATGCATTTAACATAAAAATATATTATACGAATGTGCAGTGTTACTTCTAAATTCTAATACTACTTCATTATATACACTCTCCGTCTCAAAATATACCATAAGTGGGTCAACCAAGTTAATATATTTGGTCTAAATTTTATACCAAATACGTCAACTTTTGTTGACCAATTTTTGCTTATATTTTAGAACGGGTGAGTATACAGTGTGTGGTGAAAACTTTCAATATCATTAGCATGAATTTTCAAAGGCTAAAAAAAGGCACAATAACTATTTAAAAGATCAAAATTTTAATTAAACCTTTAATCAATGTGATTAAACTATTCTAAGAACCTAGTCTTTTTTTCCCATGATACAAGGAACTTAGTCATTCAATTTATCAAGTTCTTTTCACAACACATACTCATTTGACTTACTTTCCACAATGTACAAACTAACAAGACCCATTGCATGACATTCAAATAATTCAAGATAACATTTACACAAAGATATTTAATTATATCTAGATTGTTTCATCAAAAATAGAAAAATAGTTATATCAAGATGTTTCATGAGGTTGATGCCCCACAAGAATATGGTACCTTAACTAGATGCTTCGTCTTATATGGATGATGCTCATAATCATGCACGCAAGTATATGGATATGTCCCCAAACATCTCTCACTTGCCGCATGGTTATACTCATTCTAGTGTAGAGGCAAAAATGATTTCATATGTAATTCTCTTTTTTTTAATTTTTTATTTTATTTTAAATCGTCAATTGAATTGGAATCTATCTTTAATCACTCTCACAAGATAACGATTGTGAAGATAATGAGTGGAAAAATTCTCAATCCACCCCCCACCTTTCTCTTTCACCCCCGGAAATGACTTTTTTACCCTTTAAAAAAGATCGGAACGTAAATTCCAAACTTTTTTTTGCCGTTAAAATCAATATTTAAACTAAAAAATGGTTCGGAATTTACGTTCCGAACTTTTTTAAAGGGTAAAAAAGTCATTTTTGGGGGGTGAAAGAGAATGGTGGGGATGGATTGAGAATTTTTCTAATGAGTGTGCTGATTGGTTCGCTAAAAATGACATCCTCTAAAAAGCTTCTAAGAACGAAACGCGATGAATTAAGCATACTTGATGAAGCCAAATGAAAAACCAAGATTCATAAAATTATACATCCTTGTGTTTATAGTTTACAGTTTACACTGAACTTTAGTGAACAAGTACATGATTATCATTATATCATAATAAAGTGTCAAGAAAATTTAGTGTATTACATTATGAAAAAAAATTGTGACTAAAAAAAATGCCTCTCAAAAGTGTGTAACTAGCAATTGGCTGAAAAACTTGTGACCTATAGTCATAAATTATGTCTCAAAATTGACCGACGCCTACCTTGGAGAATTCTGTCACAATGCTTTAGCAAACTATTAACCAGCAATTGGCTGAAAATTTTCCTGATCTTGGTCGTATATTATATATTTCAACTTTTCCACTGATTCCCAACTGAGAGCAGTAAGTTCTGCTATACATTGAATCGAAATAACATTACATCTCCTTCTTGAACAATGTAGTCTTTACCTTCAGATCTCAGCTGCAAACAACATATTTAGGTAAATTTAGAATAATGTTTCAGGACAATAGAAAATGATTTCCTGTTTATAAGTTTGTACAAGTAGTCCTACAAGGGACTGCGAAATGTTGGATGTTCAATTTCATGAAACACAATCACAGCATTTGTATTATGTGAGGAATCATATTCTTCCTTCGCAAGCCTACTATCAATAACTTATGTACAAGTAAAATCAACAAGCACCCATGTGACGGTATTATCGTATTTTAGACAAAATTATATCAGAAGTTCATTAACTTAATTCTAAATTTCAAACAAGTCATTTATCTTTTTTTGTGTCAGGTTAGCTATTTATCTTTAAACAGGTCATTTGTTTTGTTGGTTGAGTTTTAGGGAAAAACTGTTATCAAAATAAGTGAAAAAAACCAATGTAACCCAATTTTATCGGAACAAGTTTTGTTTTCAAAATTGACTTTTAAAACCAAAAACTCAACTACCTCGAACGAGATGAAAACTTTAAAAGATCATATTTATTTTGATGGATTAGATATTGTAACATTCATTATGATGTAATTTAAATGTTATTTTGATGAATTGAAGATGTATTTTATCTTTTTGAATGGTCAAGTAAGACTTTTGGTAACATGCCTAAATGAAAAATGAAATTTGGTCTAACATTGTTGACGTTTTTAAATATAAAGAACTAACTGTAAGTGAAAAACAGACCTAACTTGACACAAAAAAAAGATAAAAGACTTGTTTGAAACTTTAAATTAAGTTAAAGGACTTTGATGTAGTTTTGCCTAAATTTTATCTTTCATAAAATAAAAATAGAGCAAAGAAACCTTGACTAAACTTTTCGAAACTCACTAGTACAAAGATGGGAGAAAGCAAGAGAATAATACTTCCTTGATTAGACCAATGAATTCAGATCATATTGTACAAAAAACCAAATGAGCAATCATTAAATCACATGTATAGAAATCAATAACCACCGTTAGCAAACATTTTGCTAAGTTAATGATATCAAAGAATATAATAAAGCAAAATAAGTTTTTGAGAAAATCATAGTTTGTTATGTTAAGAATCATAAGAAAAGTACCTAAACCTTACCAAAAAAAAAAGTACCTACAGAAACGCATGTAAATTTTGTCCTATTAATAAATCAAATTTTCATGTTGATAATTCATTTCTTTTTAAGAGACCCCAACTCATTCTTTGTTTTTGCTCAAAAACTTATTTGTTGTTGCTACTTGCTCATAATTTTTATTTTTAAAGCATTTGCGTCAAATTTAAAATAATCTAAAATATGAAGTATAAAATACAATATTTTATTTTTATTCTTCAAAAACAAAATTAATTTGATTCAAAGAAACTTACAAGCCCTTTTTCTCGTGCTGCACCAAGTGAACCAGCAGCAACAAAATCCTCATAAGCCACCTAAAAAATATTAACATTTTAAAACAAACACAATAGTATATGTAAAATAAATAGATGAATTTCAATACCTCACTGGATTTGGTTTCCCAAATCCAGTGAGTTAGCTTTCAGTTTTTATATCCTAGTACATGAGTCAGAATGATGAACAAACAAAGCTTTCAGTTTTTATATCCTAGTACATGAGTCGGTTTTTATATCCCAACTAAGTGGGCCGACAACATGGATCAGACGATACTATATAATTCCCTGTCACGTTACATGTATTGAGTTCAAAGATATACCGTTTGCCCCAATTTCTCTCAATGACCTATACCTTTTCTTGGTCTCCATCTACCTCTAACTATTGGACTACTTCCCATCTAGTCAACCCTCCTTGATAGTGATTCATCCACTGTCATCTCCACATATGTCTGAGCCACCTAAGACGAAATTCTACCATATTTTCTAAAATAGAATTTGCAATCATAATCCTATCTCATTTTTGCAAAATTGAATTAAATTTCCTGTTGGTTCTTTACTTCCCAACAATCATCCTCATGCAGCACTACAAGTCTTATAGTTGTACAACAAAATTTTGAGCTTGAGTGGAATTTTTTCTTTGTACTTGAAAGATATTAGTTAATTAGTACTAGAAGAATCGACTTATATATTTTTAATAGAAGATTGATTAGATGCAATATATTTATTCAAGTAGTACTGAAAACCAGATTGTCCTGCCTCACTTTTACCTCTACATTAAACTCGGAACCAAGAGTCCAAAACCTAAAACTCTTACTATTAAATTTTGTCCTATATAATCTATTCCCTTGCATATTCTAGAATATTAAATATCAAAATCACCTCCACCTTTGTTTGTTTTAAATGATTACAAATACATGATATGCCAAGTCATGTACTTACAATTTATGCAATATAAACAGGAGTTCAAAAACGTATTATTGATACATACTGTCTCTGCTCGAATGAAACCCTTCTCAAAATCAGAGTGAATAACTCCAGCAGCTTGAGGCGCAGTCATTCCTAGTACAACAGAGAAGTAAAATTTAGAAGAGAAATTCCATTCAAATCCTTATATTATTATTGATTCTCTTAGGTCAACCGTCATATTACTTCATAAGAAAAAGGGCACAAGATCTTCTAACCAGAGGCATTTTCAACTAAAAGAAAAACACTATTGCCAACCCAAAGATAATAACATGTTTAAATTTAATAATGTAGCTCTAAATTTTTATATGTCCAATCATTTGAACATGGTATTCAAAAAAGGATGAACAATATCAGAGAAAAAATTAACCTGCACGTATTGTCCATGCTTTTGTCTCCTGTGTATACATTAGAAAAAAATATCAGTTTTGAAGATAAAATATACGAGAGTCAAAATCTAGGATGTCTTGGAGAACATTTATTTTTGCATGTTAGGTACAATAATAACTATGGAACTATTAATTAAAGGTTCAAGGTACCATATAATACTATTTGTACTATACACATATTTAACAGGCAGCAATGCTCTCTAAAAGTTTTCAATGTTTCCTCTTACCTTCTCACCAGAAGTGAAATAAGTTCGCAGCCCCAAAAGATCATAGGTTGCTCTAATGAGATTCCCAAGACCACTTTCACCAACACCAAGAGATTTCAAATATTCTTGCCTTTCTTCGATTGCTAGTTCCGTAAGCTCTGCCTCAACCTGCAAACACAAACAACCACATCTCACTTGAGTCTCTGTGGCAATGATAACAAGAATGCCAATAATCATTATTTCATTCCCTACAGAAAATACATGGAAAGTTCAAATTGCCTGTATGATATTCGTGAAACCTGAAGGGAAAGAACACATTGCACATAAAAAGTCAAACCTACAGTTAGTACTTTTCACAGAGAAACATAACTTGCTCGGCAAGCTGAAATAGTCATGCAAGCATATTTAAAAATATGAGGATGGCTAACAGGATAACCATACTAAAAGGGTCACAGACACACCCTCAACATCACTGGCTTTCTTTCTTGGATAATAAAAGAGAATGGACATACCATTGAACACAGAAAGTTTGACCTGCTATCACAATTCTACTGATTTTCTTTCTCAGAGAAAAGAAAGTTTGCAGAACAAGCTTAAACATCAGTACAATCATTTTCAAAACAAATGAATAGAAAAGCTATATTACCTAAATGTAACTAAAAAACAGACAATGGATTTGAAAGATTTCAACAAGGAAATAGTGCTGTCATGGCCGAAGCATTAGCCTTACGTGATGGTCTTAATCTGGCTTGGAACAAAGGGTATCGAAAACTCAGTTGTGAGACTGATTGTAGCTCTTTGCTGCGCGTGTTACAACAAGAGGAAGGAATGCAACTTTATCCTATTGCTGGTGAGATTCAAGAACTGTTACAGAGAGATTGGAATGTTTCTTTAAATCTAATCTCAAGGGAGTGTAATTATGTAGCGGATGGCATTGCAAGGAGAGCTGCTACTACCAGAGAGATTGGTGTGAGGATCATTGAGACTCCTTTCTTTGAGTTGGAGCCACTGTTATTACGGGACTCCATTATGTGTGTGTAGTGTTTGGTGTTGTAGTAATTTTTCCAATGAAGCAAAAAAAAAAAAAACAGACAATGGAAACATATTTATTTATGTTACAGCATATAACTAAAAAATTGTTTATCAAAGCTGTATACCTGTGCTGAAATTGTTACAATTCCAGACTGCAACTCAGATGCAACATTTTTTACGCCTACGACGTAATCATTGTTTGCAGCATCAGCTAGATCAGATTCCGCAACATTTGCCACATATATAATGGGTTTCATGGTGAGCAAGCAAAGTTGCTGTATAGAATCCCTTTCAAAATCTGTTAAGGTCACAGATCGGGCAGGTTTTCCATCCAAGAGAGCTACACGAATTTTTTCCAATGCAGACTTTTCTGCCTCTTCCTACAAACAAAAATTTCAAAATATAAGTCACGTGTTGATTTTCAACCAACAAATTCAAGAGACAGTGACGGATAATAATATTTAAAGACTATAACCTTGACTTTAGTTTGTGAATCCTTTGTCTTGCTTTTTTTTAGTTTATCCAGTCTTTTCTCAATCTGCATTTCTTCAAACAAGAAATATCTTAGTTTTTATTTGATCAGTCAATTTTGTCACAGAAACCCAAAATTATTCTTCACAATGAAGACAAAGGAAAGTAATAATAACTTATCCAAATATACTAATACAATCATGATAAATGTGATTGAATTCATTAATGTTCTGCCACCAACATTCAAATGATAATAACAAATTCAAATGAAACATAGGCAGTAAAATTTGTGTAGAATGACAGTTAGTAAGCCGACCTGATCTAAGTCTGTGAAAACAAGCTCCAAGTTGATAACTTCAATATCAGATTTGGGATCAACTTTCCCGTTCACATGAATAATGTCATTGTCGTCAAAACATCGTACAACCTAAGGTGATGATCAATCCATGGCAATATTAAATCAGAAAATAATAAAAAAGAAACATTTTTTAATAGAGGTAGTATTTTTGAAACTCCGTGTTTCGATAAGCAACATGTAAATTGCCACTGCTAATCAAATTAATAAAAAGGAAAGATATAAAATGAAAAGGAAAGACTAAAGTAAAATGAAGACAACAAAATGATGGTAGATGGATACCTGAAGTATGGAGTCCACCTCACGAATATGTGATAAAAACTTATTACCGAGCCCCTGCAACAGTTGAAGTAATATAGTGATCAAAGCAATACATATGCAACTTTCTAACACAATAAACAAGAGAAGTTGTCAAAAACAACATAAGTGTCAGTTGACACGAAACCTAAACAAACAAGAAGAGAAAGTAATTAAACCTCGCCTTGACTAGCACCCTTGACAAGCCCAGCAATATCTACAAACTCTATGGATGCTGGAACAACTCGTTGAGATTTACTGAGATCAGAGAGTACATTGAGACGAGAATCTGGAACAGCAACAATGCCTACATTTGGCTCTATCGTACAAAAAGGAAAATTAGCAGCTTGAGCCTTTCCGTTTTCAACCTAGACATGCGAGAACACTATTTGTCAAAATTTTATTTATTTGATATTGCATTCAGAACAAGGGCTATATATATGCATACATGTCATCAATACAACAATCGGCAAAAATAAAGAACAGAAATTGAAGTTATTTGATTGCATAAAGGCATATAAAGTTATTGCCAGGATAAGGCTAAAATAATAATGGCTTATTTTTTAAGAACAGCAAGATTCATTTTTCTCAACGTCTACTTCTTAGAGGAGATTTAATTATTACTACTAGTTCTAGGTGGATTATCCTTTTACCATAAGCTTATGAAAGGATTTGTATGTGCTGTAGATATGAACAGAAATTTAAAGACACATAAAATAAAGAATTTCATTTGGAATACAGAACAAGTGTCTACCACACTTTCTTAGTGTTCAATTTAACTTATAACTTAGTACTTGGATCTACCACTTAGTTTCTCTTATCATTTGCCTTCATTAGCTACAACATATCTATCCACAATATCTAGTGCAGTGTATGCTAATTAATTATTTATATGTTACTTGGGGATTATTTCTAACTTTCTGAGCCTCCTTCACAATCTTCCTAACAAGTTCACATCTATTTATATTCCCAATATAATAAATAAATCACCTCACTTCAGTTAACGAATTCTCATCTTAACAAAAAAAGCATCAGCAGTCTGAATGTATATAAGGTGCAAAAGGGTATAAGCGGATCGGACAAAACCAATGAAACCGGTGATCCAAACCGGAAAAAAACCAACCTTTTTTGGTTCGGATCAAAAACCAAACCGAACCGAGCTAAAACGAACTAGTTTGGTTCGGATCTCGGATTTCATTTTTGAAAACCGATGAACCGGTGAACCGAACCGGCCATCTTATAACAATTCATTTGGCTCATATTTTGACAGGCTCAAACTACACTCACCTTCAAAACAAAACACGCAAGTAGAAGCAGAACACGCACACAAAAGCAAACATAGAAACTATGTTATTATTTGTTTGGTTTATGTTATTATTGTAAGTCGTTTGAAAAATAGAGCTTAAAATATATCGTGATTGAAAAAATAATAGCAGATATTGTACCGGAAAAACAAAATGTTGCGAACTGAGTATAGTATCCGATCCAAACCGACTAGTTCGGATCGGATTCATTTTTGAAAACCAAACCAAACCGACCTAAACCGAACCAATTGAAAGTTTACTGGTTCGGACATCTGATTCACTCGAAACCGATCCAAACCGGTCCAATTACACCCCTCACTGTATATCCCCTTTTCAGCCATAACATTATTGTTAAGCACAGCATAAAGAAACCTCTATTTGTTTAAGGAGTTCTACACAAAGGAGCTAGCAACATAATCTTTTGAGCTTTGAAACACAGGCACATGTATATTGCAACCACAAGGAACAATCAGTGTAAAATTGATAGTAAAATAAGGCCACATCAAAATGGTTTTATTATTTCTAACACCCTCTCACGCAAGAGCCCATTGGGCTTGAAACATGGATAGTGCATACCCCACCTACCATATGCTTAAAATTCCACTTTTTAATTATAAAGTGAGAGGAGCAGGGAACGAACTCTAGACCACTTAGTCATAGAGGCTCTAATACATGTCAGATGACTGATTATCCCAAAAACTTAAGGTATTAGAAAAGGCCACATCAATGGTTTTATATTATTTCTAACACAACTCTTATATGATTATACAAACTTATACACTGTAATTGTATAGCTTTGGCTCTTTACTCTTTGAGTCATTTTCTCAAACACATACCACTCAAGAAAATATATAGACTTTATGGTTAATACTTAAACACCCAGATACCCAAAACTGTTTGAAATATAAGTAATATAACACACAAAACAAATAACCTTGATTTCAAGCAATACCGAATAACCAAAAAATCAAAGTTTTTGAACCAAAAACGTGAAAAACAAATACAGAAAAAGCTAAAACTGAAGAGAGTGGCTTACAACGGCATTGAAAAGGGTAGACTTGCCAACATTAGGGAGACCAACAATGCCAGCTTTGAGACTCATGCTTATCTTAGATGAAGAAGAAGAATATGAATGCTTTGGTTGAACCCCATAAAGATGAAATGAGTGTTTGGTTAAAAAACTGTGACGGTTACTGAAAAACTTTGATTTCAATGGATGAACTAAGGTGGGAACTAGTTTCGCCATTGTTATTAGGTGAATTGAGAAGAGCGCAAAGAGAGAATGTGTGTATTGGTGTTGTTATCTCTTGTGCTCTACAAGCATTTTCAATGGCTACGACGTGATGAGAATGAATGGAAGTGTTTTATCTTTCTATGTGGTTTATCTGCGGGACTGTTTGTATTAGGTTGCGATAAGTCTATAAAGGTTTGTTTGGACACCACCCTAAAATGAGCTTATAATTTATAAGTTTATTATAAAAATATAATTTTGTTCGATAAGTTTATAGTTTATTAGCTTATAAACTCATTATCAGCTATAAGCTCATCCATTATAAATTATTTTATAAATTATCCGTTATTTTTTGTTAAATAGATTCTTAAGTCTAATATTGTGTAAATTTTTGGAAATAGTCGTTGCGCTCCGCGGCAATAAAATTTTTGGTCTCAACAAAAAAATAACGTTATGTAAAATTTGCACTTTGTGCGAGTGAAAATAAGTTAGACTGAACTAAATTTTGTCAAGTTTATGTTTGATCCGTCAAAACATTAAAGGTTTAAATCTGACATGTAAGCTATTATAGACTTGATTTTTAATCCTGAGACTTGTTATTAAGATCTTAACCATGTTTAAAAGCGGGTTTAAAAAAGTCATGTTTAAAAGCCTATTCATATGAAGATATTTAAATAAAGGCTTAAACGTCCTTTTGATCCCTGTATGTACACTCAATTTTGGTTTTAGTCCCTATATGTGATTTTATGCCAAAATAGTCCCCGTATCGTACTTTTTTGTTTGCCTTTGGTCCTTGCCGTCAAATTTGGTCCAAGTGGCAAACGTTTTGCCACTTGGACTCTACCACGTGGCTAACTATTGTTGCTGGATTAATGAAAGTTACAGGGACCAAAACCAAAAACTAATTGCAAAATTATACTAAAAGCTGCAACGATCAAGAAGAAAATGTTGCATAATGAAAAGGCTGCAACAAAGAAGATTCTTCCTTTGTTTCCTTCATCTTCCTGTTCCGAAACCTAAGAAAATAAAAACATCATCACTTATCCTATCTTCTTTTTATTATTATCACTAAAACAATGCTAATCATCAATCACTAAACAAATCAGAGAAAATTTCAAGGGTTTCTTTTCTTCCTATTTTACCCTTGATTTTTCTCTTGATTTTCCTTTTACTCATTCCTCTAACATAAAACACACACATATCAACAACAACAAACCTTTTTCAATAAGAAAGCTTCGAAAAAAATCATATTTTTTTTGTTATTCATAATGCTATGTAAACTGGTTCCATTGTCGCGGAAGAAAAAAACCGGTTCAGTTCCGGTTTATCTTAACGTTTATGATCTTACCAGTGCCGGTTCCGAGATTTTGGAGGTCCGAGGCAAATAATTAAAATGGACTCTTAATAATTAAAATAATTACTACTATATTTTTTTTAAAAGAACATCATATATTTAAATTATAAATAACATCAATAATTTTAAAATATTATAATTAGAAAAAGATGAAATTCTAATCAATATCATCAAAATACATCTTAGTTACTTCAAAATAGTCTCCCTCCTAATATTTTTTGAAGCAAATTTATTATTCAACTAAATATTCATATCATATATTCTCCAACAAATTATTTTATTACTATCATTACTAATCTATTAAACCTTAAAAAATATTTTTGGAGGCCCCTATTTTTTGGAGGCCCTAGGATATAGCCTAGAATGCCTTTGCTCATCTACGGCCCTGGATCTTACCCCAATGAATGGTTATGCTTATTGGTTCGGTCTTGGAGTTTATCATTCTGGAAAACAGATGGATGTGATGGTTTCAATAGTAGTGGATCAAAATTCAAAGACGATGATGTGGTTAATATACCAGAAAGACGAATCAAAGATCCTTGGCAACTCCTCAAATCGACAACCGAAAGCGATAAATTTGGCATGCTGTGAAGAAGCGTACGAACACTTTGTGTCACTGATTCCACCATTGATGTTCTCACACCAATGAAATCATCAACGCAATTTGTGATCAATTGGAAATTTAGGGTTCAAATGGTATACTTTTACAATCAGTTTATTTTTTTGGTTTTAGTCCCTACAACTTTCATTAATCCAGTCATCAACAATAGTTAGCCACGTGGCAGAGTCCAAGTGGCAAAACGTTTGCCACTTGGACCAAATTTGACGGCAAGGACCAAAGGCAAACAAAAAAGTATGATACGGGGACTATTTTGGCATAAAATCACATACAGGGATTAAAACCAAAATTGAGTGTACATACAGGGACCAAAATAACGTTTAAGCCTTAAATAAATAATTGTATTTATATTTAAATTGACTAATGGACTATAGTAAAAAAATGATTAATCTATACCAAAAAAAAATGATTAATGAACTAATTCACCAACAAAATTAAACTTTTTTTTTTATGTTTAACATCATAGAATTTGATTATATATACATCATATTTCATTTAAGAGGTGAAATTTTAACCACTAAAATACTTGACAAAAAAAACAATAATAATAAATAAAAAGTAATTAATAGTATTATTTTAGTTCTCTAAAAAAAATAATAGTAATATTTTCATTGCAAATATTTTATTTCACAATTTTTATTTTGATAATCTTGTATCACAAATTTTGATCTATGCTTTTTTTTGTCGAGACCAAGATATCTATCGCCGAACGCAATGACTAATTCTTCGCTAGATTGGAGGCACTCGATTGATGGAATAACTGACCCAAAGATTTAATCATTTAAAGCTACTCCATACCCAATATGAGGATCAAACCCTCGACATTTAGTTAAGGGAGGATGAACCACAACCGCTCAACTACTCCCCTTTACACTTTACATTTTTTAATAAATTTTTGTATTCATATTTACAATATTAAAAATCTCTTACACAAAAGTTTAGAATTTTTTAACAAAAAAATAAATTTATTATGAATTTTTAAACATCAAGAAACTCAAAACTTCATATTTATTTATTTTTTATTTATTTGTAGTAATATTTAATTCACCTCATTCTTACAAAAATTTGTGTCATAAAAATAATGTATTAATCATCAAATATATAAAATAATAATATATTGTGTCATAAAAATAAAAAATACAAATAAAATAATGATAATTTATTACCAAATATATAAAATAATACTGTAAAAAAATATTGTGTCATAAAAATAAAGATCCTTTAAGAAAAATATATATAAAAAGATATACGCTACTTGAAGCATAATTCACCCTACCCTTCGTAGGGTTCCTCTTTCTCTTTTCTCTCTCAAAAATCCAAAGCCCATTTCATCACTATATTTCTTCGATTCGATTCGATTCGATTCTTCAATCTCATTCATTCATTCAAACCCTAATTCACCAATTCTTCATCGATTTCGCTTTCAATTGTTTTATGGATGGATGTGTTTACTGTTTCTGGGGCTGATTCTCTTTCTGCTCCTAACACACAAAAAGATCTTAACTTTTTCGAAAATCTTTCCAAAGGTTTCTTCTTTTTTCATTTTTTTAGGGTTTCTATCAAAATTATAACTTGGGGTTTCTGCATGTAGATCTGTTTTTGTTGTTGATGATTTTTTTTTTGTTTTTGTTATTTTCAGTTCATAGAGTTATTGCATGTTTTTGCTAGCTAGAGTAAAGTGTTTTGATAATTTTGATTGTAATGTCTGAATTGAAATAATCATAATTATAATGGTATTATTAATTGCTTAGTTCTTGCATACTGTGATGCTTGATAATGATATCAATCAATGTTTTCTTTTAGTACAAGATTTGTTGTACTTAAGATAGGTTTTGAGTTCACCGAACGGGGATTAGGTTTAGCAGAATGGGCTAGATTCCTACAATGGGGCGAACCGAAAATAGAATTAGGTTTTTGGTTCTTTTTGATATTGTGATATGTTTTTTCTTGACTTATGGGAATGTGTAGACCGTATGTATGTTATGTATGTTAAGGTGACGGTTATGAAATTATGATGTGTTTTTTCTTGGATTGATTCAATTTTCTGTTGTTATGTCAGATGGTGCATTATTTGATGCATCACAATATGCATTCTTTGGTAAAGATGTTGCTGAGGAAGTTGAGTTGGGGGGTTTAGATGATGAGAAAGATTATACCCCTTCATGTGAGTTCAACGAGGAGGAGTTTTTTCACAATGCTGAAAAGGTGGTTTTTTCAATCTCCAAAGCCTATTTTATTTTCTTCAAGTTTTATGTTGCTACTATGTTTTAAGTTATAAAGTTTTTGATCCCTTGGTTATGATTTGACTGTTTACGTTTTCTTCATTTCCTTGTCAAGTTGTTTTATTCATTTTAATATTCAAATGTTGCTAATTATTAGATTATAGCTATAGTTCATTTACCCAACTGTTACTTTTGAATAATCTTTCGTTCATACATATCCATTTTGCCATAGCATCAATGCTCCAACTGTTGTACTTGATCGTCTTTCATTCATATCCATATTGGCAAAGCATTTTGCCAAAACTTTGACTGTGTCCATAATTTGTTGTAGTTTTTATAACAAAAACAATCTGGTCAATCGTTGATGTAAATTATCGATATTTTATAATTCAATAACAAATGTGTTGTCTGCTTTGATTGCCGACTAATTCTGCTTTCTGTGTGTTCTGCCAAAAGGAAAAAATGGTTATCTTTGTAATCTTACTCTGTTGAGTGATTTAATATTGAAGAGATGGTGCTGTGTATTTATACCAACTAACTGTTATTTCCACATTTCAGGTGGATGATGTAAGATCTCCTTTTGATGTTGATGATCTCACTACAACTTTTTTGAAGGTATAGATGGGAAAACATGACATTTACTACTTTCTCAAAATGATGAATTAGTATCTTGTTGACTGTTTCATTTCGTTACTGTTTTTTAATTTTGATTGGGATGCTTTCACTTAAAACTAGAATAAGTATGTACTGAGTGTATTTTTTATAGTAAAAAATAAAATAGATGGGATAGAAGAAAGAAACAATTAGGGAAGGATAAGGAATTCTCTAAAACAGATATCTTAACACAAGATGAAAATATAACATGTGCCAAAGTTATTCAATCATTGTGTTTGTGTCTGAGGGAAACTACTTTAAACATCTGTGAACTAAACATATGAACTGAATACCGATGAGATGTCATAAGCACAATTATATCCCATTGCATGTAGTGAGGATTCAGGTGTATTAGTGCTATTGTTTGTTATAGTGAGAGCACAACTTTTATCGTAGTCATTTTGATTGATAATACAGAGCTGTCTTTCTATCTTGCTTGTAGAAGCAGGTTAATAGCTTACTGTTAGTTGAATTGCATTTAAATTTGATGTTTATTTTTCTTCTTGCCATTCTTTGATTGTGAATCTGAATCTGATTATAGAGGACCAATTTCACTAAAATGTAAAATATGACAGAGAACAACAAAGGACAAACTTTTGTAAGATGTTTGATGGACAAACTGTTATTTTTTGTATTTTAGATAACTTATAGGTGAGAAAAAAATTGTGCCGTGGTTTTGTGATGGACAAGAATTTCATTTTTTGTCCTATCCCCCCAATTTGTTCTGTTCTATGAACAGTTTTAAAATTGAACACTGTACAACTGAAGTTCTCCTATATCCTGTCCCTTATTTTTTAACAAATCAAACGCACCCTAAATGACTTCATAAACATCAAGCAGCCTAAAAACATTATACTCTGTTTGAGTACAATTTTAAAAATTATTTTTTAAAAATATTGAAAACAAGAAAACTTGTTTGAGTGTGTTCTAACTAAGAACACAAAAAATAGCTAGAGTTGCGTTTGTTTCATCTTTTCTTTTTGTATTCATTTTAATTCTCACCTTATGTGCTTCATCCAACACTTTGTAGCTGTTTGTGGTGATCAAGTATTGCAACCTGACACCAATTGTCCTTGCACCCTGACACCCTCCATGGCCTATATTCCTCCACTGTTACCACCTAACACCCTCTACCACAAGAACCTCCTTATACCCTCCACTCCTATTGCTAGTGACCTTCCACCATTGCCATCACTGCATCCTTGCACCCTTCACTGAAATTGCTGCCATTATTAGGATATCGGCTGAATGGGAGTTTGTTAGGATTTGAAATTTGAGATAGGGAGTTATTTAGGGAAATTATTAGTTAATGGGGTAGCTAGGGAAGTTATTGTTAAAAATCACTGCCATTATTAGGGAAGTATTTTATTTGTGTTATCCTTTATTTGAATGTTTGGAAAAATTAACAAATTTTGTTTGTGATTCAAAAGTTATTTGATATTTTCATTGCACTCTGTATGTAGTATTTGATTTTAAGATTCAGTTATGATATGGAAATAATATTGGTCTCTTGAATCATGATGCCATCTGTTTTATGTAAACTGATATTAATATTGAACATCTTGATATATTACAGCTGAACAAAATTGTTAGTGGACCAAAAAGTGCTGGAGTTATTGGTGATCGGCTGTCAAGAGAAAGTGAGTAACCAATTATATAATAAATTCAGCTATTTGCTTGTTTTTTATGAAATAAGCTGTTATATATCAAGTGTGACCTCAAGTATTAAAATCTTGTGTTGTCAAAGAAATTGTACCATTATTTTCTAATAACCTACTGAAAATTCTTTATTTTAATTCTTTACCCTATACCTATTAAATCATTTGCAGCACTCACCTAAAAAGTTACTTTTTAACTTGACCTGTTTTCTCCCCCCTCCCTCTATTCAGGACACACCTACCTAGGTATGTAGAGTTGGAAATGGTTAATAAGCCATTTTGAATCTTGGAAATCAAGGGGAGTTTGGGTTCCAGTGACTTTACCAAGTACCATCAAGGGGACTTTTAAAAAAAAAAAAGTAGTTGCAGTTTCTTCTTTCTTTCTACTATTATTTTTTATCAAGTGTTTTCTTGGGTTCTTGTGCTATAAAATTTTCTGGCCTCTATGTACATGCATAGACATTATTAAGAAATCTCAAGCTGTGTTAACAACTTGTTATGCAAAATCACATATCTTTGCAAGTGAAAATTTTTGTGTGAGTGCTGCAAGATAGCTTATATTTTTAATGGTCTTTTGAGTGGAGAAGCTTTCACTTCCCTAAAGAAAGGGCCATATAAATGTTAGGTCATTGGTTTTTAATAACGACGGTAATAGTGGTAGAAGGGAGCAACGCTGTTCAATATATGATATTTCATCCGTGAAATTGGAGTGTTCTGTGATCATTCACAAGGTCTGTAGGTGTGTAATTTTTTTTCTTCTGAAGCTTGCTAGTCTTAGAGGCATAAGATTAGACATACATCAGTCAGGTTGATGAATAATTTGTTAGATAGCATTTTAGAGTTTGGACTCGGACATAATGCTTCTAAGTTAAATTTGAATTTATGCTTTATAGCTGCACTATATCCCCTTTTCTGCAATGGAATCTTGTTTTATTTGCTAATTCTTTTTGTTTTGGGTATTCTTGACTTAATTATTTATTTTCATATATTTTATACAGATTCTTCTGCATCTGAATGGTCACAGAGGGATGATGCTCCCTTCTGGGCTGACCATCACACTTATGACAGTGAAGGTTCTCAGGATGCCAAGAGATGGTCATCACATCCACATTCTTCAGTCACTCATCTACAAGAATCAAAGCCCTTATACAGAACGTCATCATATCCTGATCAGCAACTGCAACACCAACTCCAACATCGCTCTAGTGAACCTGTTCCTAACTGGTTTGATCAGCAGTTTTATGATAGTGAAACTCCTGATGATGACAAGAGATGGTCATCACATCCACATTCCTCCAGTTCACACATAGAAGGACCAAAGCCCTTGTATAGGACAACTTCATATCCTGACAAGGGACAAGACTTCAGTTCACACATAGACGGACTGAAGCCCTTGTATAGGACAACTTCATATCCTGACAAGCAACAAGAGCTTCCTCGTTTTTCGAGTGAACCATCATTGCCACCAAAATCTTCGTTTACATCTTATCCTCCCCCTGGTGGTAGGTCTCAACAATCTTCTCCAAATTACAGTACAGGCCAGTTGAACATTCCATTTGTTGGGGGACCTCACACTGCATTGTCATCACAAAATCGATCTCATTTGTTCAATTCTGCATTACACTTGGGCGAATCAAAATATGAGCCACATTTTAGTGGAAATTTGGCTCAATTTAATACTGGCTCTCTCCTCAATAATCGAATCCAGAATCAGTGGGTCAACCAAACAGGGTTGTATCCTGGAGATAATTCAAATCTCCTGAATAATATGTTGCAGCAACAACTATACCATCATAATGGATCATTGTCTCCCCACTTACTGACTCAGTTGCAGCAACAGCAGCACAGATTGCATCATCCTGTTCAGCAGTCAGCAGGCTTTATGTCTGGCTTACAGCCTAATTTATTTAATCAACATCATTCGTCTGGATCATCTATTGGTAGAAAATATGAACTTGGTATTAGTGATGTTAGAGAGCATAGACAAAAATCAACTCGTAGAAATCGGTTCTCTCAACAGGCATCTAATGCCAGTAGCCAGAAGATTGATAGTGGTTCATTACAGTTCAGGTCCAAGTATATGACTAGCGATGAAATTGAGAGTATTCTTAAAATGCAGCTTGTTGCCGTGACTCATTGTAATGACCCCTATATTGATGACTATTATCACCAAGCTCGTCTTGCAAAAAAACCTTCTGGGGTTAAATTCAAACTTTCATTTTGTCCAACTAAAATAAAGGATCTTTCTTCACGTGCCCGTGCCAATACTGAGCCACACAGTTTTCTTCAGGTTGACGCTTTAGGGAGGGTTTCATACGTGCCCATTCGTCAACCTCGCCCTCTTTTTGAAGTTGATCCTCCAAACTCCTCTGCAAGTAGTGGCTCTGAGCGAGTTATTTCAGAGAAGTCCCTTGAGCAGGAGCCTATGTTTGCAGCCAGAATCACAATTGAGGATGGTCTCTGTCTTCTTCTCGATATAGATGATATTGATCGATTCCTTAAGTGCAATTTGCTACAAGATGGTGGAACTCAATTCTTACGAAGAAGGAATGTCCTTTTGCAAGGATTAGCAACTTCACTTCGTCTCGTGGATCCACTTGCAAAGAATGGACACAAAGCTGGGCTTTCTGATAAGGATGACCTCATTTTCGTACGATTAGCATCTATTTCCAAGGGACGGAAGCTCCTAGCGAAGTATCTTCGGTTGCTTGTTCCTGGTAGTGAGCTTATGCGGATTGGCTGCATGGCTATATTTCGTCATTTAAGATTCTTATTTGGTAGTATCCCCTCTGATTCAGCAGCAGCAGAGACTACAAGTGATCTTGCTATGGTTGTTTGTCAGTGTGTCAAAGGAATGGATCTTGGCTCTCTTGGTGCTTGTCTTGCAGCAGTGGTTTGCTCATCGGAGCAGCCTCCTCTGCGTCCCCTTGGAAGCCCTGCGGGAGATAGTGCTTCCCTTGTTTTAGTATCTGTTCTTGAGAGCGCTACTGAACTTCTAACTGATCCTCAAGCTGCCGCTAACAATAAATTGGGAAATCGATCATTTTGGCAGGCCTCTTTTGATGAATTTTTTGGCCTCCTCACAAAGTATTGCATGAACAAGTACCAGAATATCATTCAATCACTGGCTATACAAGGGGACCAAAATATGGCTGCAATTGGATCAGATGCTGCTCAAGCAGTTAGTAAGGAAATGCCCGTTGATCTCTTACGTGCAAGTCTTCCTCACACCAATGATCGGCAGAGAAAGTTATTACTAGATTTTGCTCAGCGCTCTACACCAGTGGTTGGATTTAACAGGTATGCTGGGAGCAGTAGTAGTCATGTGAACTCGGAGACGGTACTTAGTTGATAGCATAGAGATTTCTTCTGATGATAATGGTTTTTGGGTTTAATGTCACATACCTTGCATCTGTTCAAGTACATTTTGTAGCAACCTAAAACTGGAAAATGCAAGTTGCATCTGTGGCGGCGATACTGATGATTTCATGAGAATGTGTTGGCATTTGTGATATATTTTTACTTTGAGGCTCTTCATATATCATCATGAAATACTGTACTCAGCTTGATTTGTTCCTCATGTCTTTTATTTTGTTTATGACGGGGGAGCTTATTTAATTACTCCATGTGGCTGGCTGGTAGACATTCTAGTGTACAGGTTTAGGCAGATATTTTATAAACTCCATGTTTCCCAGATTCTCTGAGAAACAAACAAACATGTTGACCAGTTGGTGGTGGTGCTGAAATACATAGGAACTAATAGTTAAGAATAATAATTCATGTTGACCAGTTGATGGTGGTGCTGAAATACATAGTTCCCTAAATTTTTAATTTATAGATTATGTCTTTGCTCAATGAGAGACCGTTTAGTTGTATCCTATGTGTTTTTCTTGACACATTTTATAAGTATTAATCTATAATCATAAAGTAAGGGGGGGTATTTATAGTACTACAGTTACTACTGTTACATGTATGAAAAATATTTAAGCTATTATTCTAAGTTGACATTTTAGATAGATAATTTATATTACTATGTTTTTTTTTTGACTAAAATTTATATTACTATGTTAAGTTGACATTTTAGATATATATTTCAACGTAATAGTAAAACATATGTTTCATATAATTCTAGCATTATTGAGGGTTTTATAATGGATTTTCTAATTTCTGATAACACTCCGTTTGAAATATCAATCACGGTGCTATATTGAAGTCTTGTAGAGGAGAATATGATGGGACATGTGGCCTCGTTAAAAATATTTTTAGAGAAAATTCATTGGGATAAAAAACCTTAGTAAGGGGAAAAGAGTACAACATTATGCTCCCTCAACCAAACATAGATAGTTCTTCTTCAAAGATCTTGAAGGTGACACATTCCAATACTTTTGTGCGTGCTTCTTGAAAATTGATGTAGGAAGTGTCTTTGTGAAGAGAACCCCCATATTATCACTTAGACAGGGCCGCAACTGAGAATTTAGAGGTTCCGGACAAATAATTAATATGGATCTCTAATAAAAATTTTGTATAAAAATAAAGTAATAAACAATATTTTTTAAGAAATATCATCTATTTAAATTACAAATAACATCCTCACTTTGGGTATGGAGCAACTTTAAATCATTGGGTCAGCTATCCCACCCATCGAGGTGTCTCCAATCTAGCGAGGATTAGTCACTGCGTTCGGCGGTGGATACCCCGGTCTCGACAAAAAAAAAATTACAAATAACATAAAAAACTTCAAAAATAGTCATTTATATGTATAATTAATATAAACAAAAGCTATTGTTTGGATCTCTTGTACTTAAATTAGTAATTGATTAGACTTTTTATTTCAACTAAGTGGTATAATTATTAAATTTTAATTTTTTTTAAGACCCTTATTTTTTAGAGGCCAGGGGACATAGCCTTACTTGCTCGGCCTCAAATACGGCTCTGTCACTTGAACGAATATATTGAATATCAACCTCTTCGAGTTTTTGTGTGAATGAGAAAAACTTTGGAGAGATGTGTTTAGTTCTATCATTTTTTTTGAAATATTCTTTCATCTGGTAACATGCAACATTGTCCTCACATAAAAATGTTGGATTCTTATCAGCTGGAAAGCCAGATGCTCCTTGAATATGTCGAGTTACTGATCTTAACCATCTACACTATGTGCTTGCTTCATGAGGGCAATTATTTCATCATAACTTCAAGAAGTTTATACAAATGTTTGCTTTTGAGATCTCCATGATATTGCAGTGTCAATATATGTTATATCCAGTATGTGATTTAGCACTATGTTGATCTGACAAATATCTTGCATCTGTAGCAAGCAAAGCTGCTTTTGTTAGAGCCGTAAAAATGGAGTGACCGGCAAACCCGAATAAATGTAAGGCTTGGACTCTAAAATATGAGTCTAGCCCGAAAGCCCGCTACCCGAGAAAAACAAAATAACCACAAAAAATTTAAATTAAAACTAAACTACGTATCCTACAATGACTTAATATAATGGTTTGATCGGTTAACATTAATTCGTAGACTAAATTATATATGACTGTATTTGATTATTAAAATATGACGATTTGCAATTGTTTCATAACTCATTGTGTAAAACTTCACAATTTATTTTATTTCACATTTAAAATCTTATTCTAAAGTTGCACATCATGTCATAAACTTGCATTCTTCACAATTTCTTTTATAATCAGTTAATCACCCATCATCGTGTGTTTTTTTCCTTCATAATCATGTAAACTAATTTTAAATTTTATTTTAGTAGACAATTTTATATTATTTTTTATTAAAAAAAACAAATTAAAAAATAATATGGGCTGCCCGTCAAGCCCGTGGCCCGTGTATAGGGCCGGACTCTTGTAGTATTTTTAAAGCCCATAATAAAAAATGAGTTTTTGACCCGGCCCAATAAACCTGAAATTCAATCGGCCCGGTCCTTTTTGACAGCTCTAGCTTTTGTATTGTTAGAATAAACAAATCAAAAATCACACATACTTCATAAATGTTTTTTTTTTTTTGACATAACGTACCTCAGATGTCAAAATATATGTTTTTGTTATGAAACTATTCTAAACAATATCAAGAATAGGGATAGAGAGAAAAGGAGAAAAGAGAAATAGTGGAGAAAATTGTATTATTCTCTTAGGTGTGTGTTTTACATATGAGTCCTATTTACATGACACTACATTGGGTCATAGATATGGGCCTATGACTAATGGCAATGGGCATCCATATTATTATTCACAACACTCCCCCTTGGATGTCTATTAAGGATACGGCTCATTAAAATCTTACTAAAATAAAATCCAATGGAAAAAAGATTCTAGTAAAAGAAAAAGAGTACAACATCCTATGTGTATAAATCTGCCTCGTTAAAAATTTTACCAGGAAAACCCAATGGGACAAAACCATGGTGAAGGGAAAAAGAGTGCAGAACACATTTATTTCTCCTCCTCATAAAGACAATTGTATCTGAAACGAAGAAGGCCAAATAATCTTCAGCGGTAGTTGTCCAAAAACGTTACTTGAAGTTGACTTTGTAGAAAGATTTCTTTATCATAATTTTCCTCAACTTAGCGGTGCTTGAGATATTATCTCAACAAAAGTGCATTCTCAACTTGCTTGTTGTAGTGCTAGAATTTCCACATGATTGAATGATATTGTTATTAACGTACATGTTATTTGTTTGATTCTGTTTGTATTTGCTAATATAGACAAAATTAAAATACCACAACATGTATAGCTAAAAAAATACATTAGTGTCGTCAATTGAGTTAAGATATGGTACTTCAGGACCAATTCAAGTTGTTCATTATTTTCTCGAGACATGACATGATCTTTGTTCACGTCAAGTGACTTCACAATCATTATAGTACAACAAATTAGATTTGTTAATATCAAGTTGTTTCAATACATTTGCTATTCAAGTTTTTTGATGCACAAAATCTTATTTTAACAATAAATTTATAATTACGAAACAAACTTAGTGCATCCAATATATTTTATTTCAAACTTTTCTTTAATTGAGAGATTTTAAAAACTCTTCAAGAGTACTGATAATATTTATATAGCAAATGATATTTCACATCAGATAGTAATATATGGTACTTCAGGACCAAATAGAAATCAACAATTATATGATATTTCATCATTTTGTCTAGCTCTGAAAAGACATTTGTTCACAATTAGTGATATTACGGCAATTAGAGTACACAACTCATGATTTTTCCACATAGAATTGTTATATATAATTCATGATTCGCAAGAGTATTATTCTTCAAATATTCACTTTGTTATCTCAAACAAAGATTTACTCTTCTTACATATTTTATCTCAAATAAATATTCAGCAACAATATTATATAACATGTCGATGAATTTCAAATGGATTAAGTAATCTCTTCAAGAGCATGAATTGTTATGCCACAATAAAATTAAATCATTCAAGAAATTTTATAAAACTATCACTAACAAAGGAGCCATAAAGATATATTATAATACATCTTTTATAAATAAATTGAGTCTTTCATGTACTACTAAACTTAATCAAGTATGATAATATACTTGGATTCACTTCAGATGAATACATCACTTTGAAAGAAATAATAGATTTCTAACAATAATCTTTAACACCAAACCAAACTATATATCATATATATTTTCATGATCTTAATTTTATTTTCGTGCGAAAACTCATTCATATATAATTATTTTCACCTTCAAGTGTATATATGGACTACTGGTCCAAATACATTTCACTTTACAAAGCTTGGTTAGTTGCACATCATTTGTGTCTATCAATATAAACAATCTATAATCTTTAATAGATTTTGGTTCATGATCCTCATTATCTCTTATCACATGTAACATTATATTATATACAAAGACATCGTCAACGTTGACTTTATTTCGGTTTCACCGTATTTCATTTTTGACATAATTTATCGAGCTCTCTTTATTTTCATAAATTTCAGGTACCTGATAAGTTATTTTAAAACTATTAAATCCATATGTCAAATAATATACTTTTGAATTTTCATAACCTCACTAGGTCATCTTTATTTTAGCTCATTTTCTTGTGTGAGGATTTTTATCACGGGAACCGACTTTCTTATCACGCTTCATGCGCGTTTGGACTCATTTGCAATATAATATATGAGATTGTCCAACATGGACATCTATTTTGATTGGAGCATTAGCAGCTTGATAATTGATTTCATAAATTTTGCAAATGATTCATCTTATGAACATCATGTTCAAACTATTTTATACGAGGATCAAGATGAGATAACATATTCATAGTAATTTATTCATTTGAACTTCTGGTTCATATTTTCAGCTGCTCATTATATCTCCCTAATGTTGGAAAAACTAATTCATAAATTGATAATTAGCCTTCTAGGCTATAAACTACTCTCCAATTTCTGACTCAAGATAATTGGAGATTCATATAAAATATATTTTCCCAATTCCTTAAAAAATATCATCTTAGTGTATTATATTGGAGCAATATAAATATACACAACACATCCAAAAATATACTAAGACGAAAAATATTAAGTTATTAATCTAAAATTGTAAATTAAGGGGAAGACTTGCATATAATAATTTGTTGGCTTGATGCGTATAAATATCTCACGATATGTGATTGAGTGTTCCCAAAATATTAGCTAGAAGTTATGATCTCATAAGTATCAACCACAATGAACTTTAGACGTCTAAAAAATGGATCTTCAAGTCCATTTTTTTTATGAATATATATTCTACAAGACATTTAATATCAATTTTAATTGGCATACGATACTTAGCAAATACTCTCTCCGTCTCAAAATAATTGTCATTTTAGCATTTTTTATTTGTCCCAAAATAATTGTCACTTTAGAATATCAATGCAACATTAATTACTTTTTTCCATTTTTATACCCTTATTTATTAAATTTCATCTCACTTAACTACTCCACTAACTATAATTAATAAGGGTATTATAGTAAATCATACAAATTTTACCATTAAAATTAACAGAACTAATCATTTCCTTAAAACTTGTGCATAAACCTTAAACGACAATCATTTTGAGACGGAGGGAGTAATACTTTCTAGAAAAGGAGGTCTTAAAAAAATAGTTGAGAAAACAATCTCACAAACTTTTGGCTGTGAGGTGACAATAAACAGATTATCAACTTTCTTAAGGAACTAGTAATGCACAAAAGCTATTACGTTGAAGAAGCTTCTGGCTCTTCAATACATTTTTTTTACATCATAATAAATCCGGGATAACCCAACCGGTACTGCCAACAATAACTTATTATTATTTGTAAACGTCTGGTTTACAATAATACGTGTTTCGATTGCACTAATGTAGGTGTAGCACAAATTAGAGAAAAATTGATAACTTTGTCTCTACACTAATTTAAGCTTATATTCACTTATATTTTTTGTTCCTTAATGTAACAATACATTAAGGCGCTCTTCTGGAGCCTTCAATAAGTTTTGTGTTTCTAGATATAATATATATTTTTCTTGCATCACTATCGGCAAGAAATATATTTTCACTTAAATAGATAAACAAAAAATATACTTATGTGTTAAACGAAACTCATCAAACCAACACATCTAATAAATAATATATAATACTACTTGATATCTAAATGAGAGGGAATCATATAATTTTTTTTAAACGAAACAATTCAAAAAAAATAGTAATATTACAAATTAATGGTAATATAAAATAGTAATATTACTTGATATCTAAATTAATAGTAGATAAAAAAAAAATAATGGTAATATAAAATTGATTCTGTAACCGAACTTACTTAAGACCAATTCATATAGAGTTAAGGGTATGTTTGGTTTCACTTTAGATAGAATTGATTTTGGGAGAATTGATTTTGATAGAATTGATTTTATCAGAATTGACTTTAGTAGAATTGATTTATGTTTGGATACAATTATATAAAAGTGAGTTGAAAGATAAATTTCAGTGTAAAAATCATACTTAAAACCAGAAGCTACAAATTCTAACTTCTTGCAGAATCAATTCTAGAGGTAGAATCAATTCTGCTTTAGTATAACCAAACACCATAAAATCAATCCAGAATCAATTCTACACCTCTAGAATTGCTTTTGACTCCTTCAAAAACTAAACCAAACACACACACTTATATTTGTTTGGTGCTGACAAAAAAATATGTTTATATTCGAAAGACATACATTTGTTGTGCCAAATTATATTTTGTAGGGTTTTTATTTTTAAGTTTAATCACACAAATACACAGTGGCGGAGCCAGAATATTTTTTTGGGGTGGGCGACTAAAACATATTCCCTCCGTTTTAAAATAAATGTCACAATTGGCCAGTTTATATATGTCAATGTATGTTATATGAATTGAGATAAATTGAACAACATCATATATGTTAATATTTATTTTTATATATTAATCAAAATATATGGTCAAAGTGTATGAATAGTGTGCAAGTAACTCAAACGACATTTATTTTGAAACGGAAGAAGTATTATAATATTACCAGTTATAATTTTTTATATTATCATATCTGAGTTCAATTTTTCAGCAATCTCATCGTCTTCAATATAAACATTCATGGAGCTTTTGAGAAAATCAACTCTCATATGTTATGCAGCATTGCTTTTAAAACTTTTATCGTTGAAAAGTTACGTTCAGTGGTTGCTGTTGACATGGGAAAAGTCAAAATAAGTTGTAGTACTCGATCAATCAATAAATACAAATTTGATTTATTTATGTCTTTTAATTTTCGACATAATTCACTAATAGTGGACAAATTCTAAAAGACTATTTTTATTTATTAGCAAAAAAACCCAATATATAATAATATGTATATATATTCTCTATAAAAAATAATAACACATATGTCATATAGTACATATATACTACTATTACTAATATAAAAAAATATTTGAGTGGGTGGGCTATAGCCCACCTTGGCCCTAAAATCCTCCGCCCCTGCAAATACATATAAAATATGAATAGAGGTTTGTCAAGTTGATAAAGAGTCAATTTATTTTCATATACGTTGATTCAATTTTCGCCGCACACATGTTCACCATTATCGTGTATTTGAGGTAGAGCGAAGAGGGCGACCATTCTGAGTCCAAAAAATGAATCTAAATTTGAGGTCAAAATAAATTTCTTTTAGAGGTCCATTAAGCCCAACAAAAAAGTCTCTCTCTCTCTCTCTCTCTCTCTCTCTCTATTACGTACGATCATTGTGTCAGATATTAAATAATGTTGATATATTCAACTGATATCAAAATTCGTGTATGAAAAATAGTTTTATTTTGGAGAAGTTGAATTAGAGATTTAGATAAGTCATATGAGTATTAATTAATATCAAAATTCTTTTTTTTAAGCAGATTAATATTAAAATTCTAATCAATTATATATATACATAAGTCATAACTACGAGAAAAGTACTTTCAACAAAAAGACATCCAAAAGAATCCTTCAATAAGGGAAAATTAGAATATAGGGGTCTGAGAGCATATTAGAGGACGAATTGAGCATTCTTTTGTCGAAAAGTTGAAATTTTTTCTCTCCCCCCCCCCCCCACACTTCTCTAATTCTCCCTCTAAAATCCCAAATTACCCTTCATTTTGGAACGTAGATCCGAAGGTAAGGTTCGGGATTTAGAACCCAAAGTAAACTTCGGGATCTAGATTCCAAAATTTTGCCTACACTCCCCAAAACCCCGCACAAACTTCGTAAAATTTCGGGATCTAGATCCTGAACCTTACTTCGGATTTTATATCCCAAACTTTTTGTAAAAACTCCCCAATTCATATTTAAGGGCAAAATCGGTAGTTAAGGGGGAAAGAGAATGTAGAGAGGGGGAGATGATGAGAAATTTTCAAAAGTTGAGCATTATTTTTTCAAGAATTTAAGAATCAACAAATGGGCCATTGCAATAGCCCATCCATGATTTTCAGCCCACTAGCCCATAAACAACCAAAATATTACCAAAAATCCAACGGTCATAAAACCGAAACAAAATTATAGAATAAATTTTTTTTCATATGTGAGTCCCAGTCAAACTAGCCGTTACAAAAAAATCGAGTCTCCTTCAACTATAATTATACTCTCAATTTTCCCAAATTTTCTCAATAAATTCTCAATCCCTTTCATCCCAGTCAAACTAGCCGTTACAAAAAATCCCAGTCTCCTTCAACTATAAATACACTCTCAATTTTCTCAAATTTTCTCAACAAATTCTCAATCCCTTTCATTTTTCATCATTCTAATCGCCTATTCAAATCGCCGATTAAAATCGCCACCACTTTCTCTGGCGAACATGGCTTCCACCACCACCAGAGCAACAACAATGACTCCATCATGTGCTTGTAGATCCAAACCTCAACAAACTGCAAATATAAACCCTAATACTACCCCCTTTTTGCTCAACGAAAAAGTCTCCTTATTTTTACTTGTTCTTCTCCTCTTTGGTAAGGTAACGTCAAAAAATTCCGTTTAAATATTTGGCAATGTTTCGGTTGAAACATTTCTTTCTTCTAAATTGTTCTCTTTGTTCGGAATATGTTCTTTCTCTTGAGAACAAGAAGAAGAACCGGAACAAAAATTTGGGTTCAATTTGTTTGACTCTTTTTCTTTAACCTAATAATAATAAACAGTGATAAAAAAAAAGTTTAGTCAAAGATTTGGTCTTTAGGCTGCAACATTATTATTAATCATTATTTAAATATAAATTTGATGTATTACCTTATTTTCTTTACAAACATCTTCCAACCCTGCATCATTGAGGGGAACGATATTCTGCACTTCCGACATTTTTGGTGAAGATCGAGGTTCTCATCTTTCATCTTCTTGAAGATTGTTCTCATCTTTATCCTCAATTTCTAAAGTGAACCTCGATCTTCACCAAAGATGTCGGAAGTGCAGAATGTCGTTCCCCTCAATGATGGAGGGTTGGAAGATATTTGTAAAGAAAATAAGGTGATACATCAAATTTATATTTAAATAATAATTTATGATAATGTTGTAGCATAAAAAAAATCAAATCTTTGACTAAACTTTTTCTTTATCACTATTTATCATTTTTAGGTTGAAGAAAAAGAGCCAAACAAATTGAATATAAATTTTTGTCTCGGTTCTTCTTCTTGTTATCAAGAGAAAGAACATATTGAGAACAAAGAGAACAATTTGGAAGAAATAAATGTTTCAACCGAAACATTGCCAAATATTCAAACGGAATTTTTTGACATCAACATACCAAAGAGAAGTAGAACAAGTAAAAATAAAGTGATGCAAGAAGCACTTATTTATGGCGCATCTAAGCGAGGATCAAGAAGTTCTACACAAACTATTGTATTCGACCCTGGCATTCATGTTCATGAATTCCAAACAGAGGCATCTCTTTATTAATTACAATAGAACTCGAGGTCGAGTTCTTCATAAGAAGAGGAGTCTGATGCAGGAGCAATTCAACGTATCTACGGCTTATTAGATTTTATTTTATTATATGTTATTTAGCTTGTTTTAATTTCAATATTATTAGATAAGTTAGTGATTATCCTATTAAATAGGACAATAATTTTTTAGATAATAATCTTTTAGATTTAGATTTAAGTTAGAACAAAAAAAAACATGCACAAACTCGATTTGGCATTTGAACACTACAAACACACGTTTAAAGTCGCATACATGATTTTCCTCTTTTTCAAGATGTTTGGCAAACTGATAGAAATTTGATTTTACTCTCTCAAACTCGATTTTGGATGAAGCTACTATTTGGAGCTTCTACGGTGAATGAAATCGATTTTGACAAAATTGAAAGTGCATATGGCTGGTTTTGTCATCTATCACTGCCATGTTCCCATGTTACCCCTCCCTCCTCTGTGCGGCTGGAACTTATTTAACAGTTAGGTTGAAGAGGACAAAGTATAATTGGGCTATACTGTGTTTGCCACCCGGCCCATTTAAATGTTCTTTATCTTGTTTGTTTTATGTAGTACTATTTTATTGTTGTGGCTACTAGCATATGATAGGTGAAGTCTAGGGTGAGGGAGCTATTTAAGTCCCTCACCGGTGAACCACTCAAATATTACCGTTAGATGTGATTGCTTCATATTAATGGCCTAGATCTATTAAAAATTAAAAAGAGAACATGTTCAATGTCCACACACAACCACATCTCTTCTTCATCACAATTCACAACATTTCAATTGGCCTGAACTTCACCTGCGCAAACTTCAATGAATCGCCGACGCCGACTACCCCACCACCAACCACCATTATCGTTGAATCTTTCTTCAATTTCTCAAGAATCTTAAATTAGTTTTGAAATTTTTTAAGAATCAAAGACAAAATCACATGGTGAATTGGATAATTTATCTCTTCCCTCTTCTTCGAAACTTTGGTGGAGATTTTGTGAAGCTTCGTCGTCGCCGGAAATCAGAAGAGTTTGGATCCGTTTCGGTTTTGAGTTTTTTCAATAGTTTGCATGATGGATTGGTTTCAAAATTCAATCTTTGAGGGGTTTGTTCCAGATTTTGAAACTTCAGGGTTGATTCATGATTCTACGGTCATGGAAAAAAAAAATCAAAGTGTTTGTTGTTGAGTATGTTACTGTTTGAGTAGTAAAAAGAAGAGGGGTGAAACGATTGTGTGTGGACAGTTGTAAATATTCTCTTTTTTAATTTTGATAGATCTAGGCTATTGATTACATCTAACGGTAATATTTGAGTGGTTCACCGGTGAGGGACTTAATAGCTCCCTCACCTTAGACTTCACCGCATATGATAAAGCCTCTTCATTTCTAGTCATATTTGCAACTTAAGTGCATACATTTTTCTAAATTTGATATCTCAAGTATCTTCAATCCTTCTGAAATTTTCATATATATATATATTACTATTAAATGATTCATATAAATAATCAGAAACAATATCCATAATTTCATAAAAAAAAACTTTCACGTGACATATTATAAAGTCATGCACATATACAAATAATTTTTACGTGGCATCTTTCAAAGTCATACAAATATGCAAATAACTTTCACGTGACATGCACATATACAAATAACTTTCACGTGTCATCTTCCAAAATCATGCATATATACAAATAACTTTTACGTGGCATATTTCAAAGTCCTGCACATATGCAAATAACTTTTACGTGGCGTCTTTCAAAAACATGCTCATATATAAATAACTTTCACCTGTCATCTTCCAAAACTATACACGTATACAAATAACTTTTACGTGACATCCTCCAAAACCATACACATATCCAAATAACTTTTACGTGACATCCTTCAAAATCACACACATATACAAATTTATTCAATCATGCAAACAATTTAAACATAAATTTTGACTAAAAAATTAACTTCAAATATTAAACAAAATAAAATTTAAAATAGAAATAGAAGTGTTTAAAAAAGTTATTGCAATACAACCTTTAGGTCTAAAATGAAGTATTAATTAAAATCTCTTCCTCTTCTCTTCTCTTCTCTTTCATTTCTTTAAATAACAAAAACCCAACCAAATTTTCACCCTCGCCGGAACCACCCACTCTCCTCCGACCACACCGCTCTCTTCCTCCGACCCTCGCCGGAACCATCCAGATCTGCACCCGCTCATCTTCTCCGACCCTCTTCCCTCCTCTGCGGAACGGAAGGTTTTATTCCGTTTTCGAACGGTCATCCAATCCGCTCATTCCGTCAGCAACACCGGCCCACCCACCTCCGGCCATCACTATCCTGGTTCGCTTCCATGTTTGCTTTTTTCTTATTCTTTTTCTTCTTTTTTTTTTACGATTTTTTGTTTTCCACTGTGGTACGTTGGGGTTGAGAAGATCGATCCATTACAGAGGAAGCGGTTAAGACTAGTTTTTTAATTTTGGGTTTTTTTGGGGTTGAAAAAAATCTTTGAATTTAGGTTTTTCCTTACTCATAAAATGATGGGTTGATGAATATTCAAGTTCTTGAATTAATTTATGTTTGAATAGTTGGAAGGGTTTAGGATTATGAAGCACAAACACTCTTCGGATTAGGTGTTTCTCGGTGTGGGGTGCATGTCGTGTCCAACACCGATAGTTACAATTACTTTGAATTATATTTTTTTTTATCAGTGTGGAAGTGTCAATGTCCGTGTGGTGTATGGTGTCCGTGTCAGTTTCTGTGCTTTATAGGTTTAGGAGGATGGAGGGACAAAGATGTGTATGAAATGCATGTGTTGTGTTGTGTTGATTAGAAAGTGAAGAGCGGGTAGTGGATTTTATGTAGGAGGGGATTCTTAGGGATGATTGGTATTGATTGTTACTTTTTGAAATTTTCTATTGATTTGTGGTTGTGCCCTTTAAGGTTTATTACTGCTGTGAACTTGTGAGTCATGACTGATTTGTAATCTCTGGTTTTCATGATTTCCTGTTTTGGGTGTTATTTTGTGACTGAATTTTGAGGACTCGTTTAGGGATGATAATTGGGATTTGAGTTAATTATGCCTTAATGTATCTTTGCATTGTTTATTATGCCAATTTGTGTATTGTTTTTCTAGCATTAGTTCTCTTAGCTTATTGTTCATATGTTATTTTTCTTTTTCGAGAATGGTATTTCTATGTATGGAGTTGATGAAATGGAAAATGAGTGGCGTGGAAGCTGAAAATGTGACTTAGGATTGAGGTTGAATCTAACTCGACTCCACAACCCTCATGGATAGACATGTGGAGTGTGTCGCCCTATAACACGTGTCCTAACATTTTAGAATTTGAATTGGATTTTACTCAATATTGGAAAATTAACTTGTAATTTGAAAATGATGTACGTACTATGAATGAACTGTGATGATAGCTATTGATACACTGTAGGGTTTATGCCATTTGTGAACTAGTGTTTTTAAATGGTTGTCATGGCTCTGCCATGCAGAGTTTTGGACAACCGCCAGAGGCATTTTGTGTAGGAATGCCCTCCATGGCCGTGCCATAGGCCGCAATGGCGTGTTTATATGGTGGAGTTTTGGCCTTCTGCTATCCACCGTTGACAACATTGCGGCGAACTTGTGACTAATTTGTGAGCTCTCTGGTTAGCATTAATAGAATCTGACTATCCGAGTGATTTCCTGTTTTGTGTATTATTTGTATTTGTATGTTGAATTTTGAGGTATAATTAGAAGATGGTAATCAGGATTTTGTTTATTATACCCATTTGAATTTTGTTTTTCTAGCTTTGGTTATTGTAACTTGTTGATCATATGTTACGCGAATCCTATTTTTATACGTTGAGTTCATGTATGCCTCTTCTTTTTTAGGTACAATGGGCACCAAAAGACAGCGCCCAACTAATAAAGTCAGTACTTTCCGAGCTCCTGCCCCTGTTGCTAATGCTCCTGCGCCTCCTCCTGATTTGGTTGACATAGTAGCACGTTTGGACCGTATCGAGGCGCGCCAACAGCGTATTGAGGCAAGCCAGCAACGTATTGAAGCAAGCCAAGAGCGTATCGAAACTGCTGTCCACCAGCGCTTTGATGAGCTCTTCCGTATTATGGATGGTCAAATCCCCCAACCTCCAACTCAGTGATCCGTAGTATTTTTAGGTTGTGTGGATCTCAGGGAAGTGTTGTTCTTTTTCTTTTAGATGATGGTACTTTTTATTTGCTACTTGTTAACATTGAGGACAATATTTGGTTTAAATGTAGGTGGAGTACCAATTAAATCAAAACTTTGCCAATTCAGTTTATTTGCACTACAATTGGGAAATGTGAATAATTAGGTAAAATATATGACTGAATTTTTGGAATGACTGACTATTAAGCTGATATTAAGATCTTTAGAAAATTAGAAGGGTACTTCATTGCTTACGGGTGGTTGTTTTGCTAAGCGGTATCTCTGTAGTTGTGGTCCTAGATGAATTAACCCTGTTTGGTTGCATTTGTTTTTCCTAACACCTTAGCTATAGAACTTTAGATTTGAGCCTTATTGAATGGGTCTTCATTTTGAGATAAATAATTTGTAGAATTGGTGTGTGTGTGTGTGTGAGTGATATCTTTACCGGTTGATGTGTTCTAGAACTTGGTTTGATATCTTGTTGAGACTACAATTATTCACATGCATGCTTGAATATTAGGCTAGTATGACTGATTCTTTTGGATCTCCAGAGTTGTTTATATACAATGCGTCCCTTGTTGAACTGTCATTATTTAAGCTTCGTGGAAATTTCTGGTTGAATATATATTGGTAATTCTTTGTAGAATGGTTGAGGTATTTAATGACATGTTGAATAATCTTTGAATGTTATTTATGTGGTGATGGACTGAGATATATGAAAACAAAAAATAAATGAAAATAATAAAAGAGATAAAGGGAGAAAATATGGGCGGATTCTACAGAGGACGACCACCTTGATACGTGGTCTACAGAGTACATAAACTCTAACGACACCGCTCAGAAGTAGAAACCCAAGGTCCTCCTTGTCCTTATGGTTGAGACAATGACCTGATTAGTGTCGTTTCAACAAAACAAAAAAAAAAAAGGAAAAACGATTATGATGAATTTTAAGGATAAAGAGAACTGTAAACTTCTACTTTTGGAAAACAACATCTATCATCGTCAAAATTTTGAACGATTTTCAAGTACTAGTTTATAGTGTACCATCTATCAATGTGCTCCTTCGTAGAATTTGCTGAAGATATGTCCATTGGGAATGAATGGTAGAAGTTGAGAGTTGTAATGATGCAGTGCATTGAGATTCACTTATTCTAGTTTCGGCTTTCGACAAGAAAAAATCTAGTTTCGGCCAAATTTTGATTTGTATGATTCAATCATGAGCTATTTTCATTCTTGTTATTCTTCCCTCTCTTTCACAATAGATGTCCTATTTGGTTTTTCACACTTTTAAAAAAAATGATAAGTTTTATTGTCAAAAAAAAAATAAAAATGATAAGTTTTGTCGATTTCATTAATAAAATGAGTTTGTTAGCTAAAATGTTCTTAATTATAGTTAGTTGTCGAGTACTTCCCTCCACACCAAAATATGTCGGTTTTGGAAGAAAAAAAATTTGTACTAAAATATATTAAAATATATGTCTAATTACATTACCAATGAAATATTTAATGTTTTTTTTTCTTCATATTACTGTATATCCTTAACTATTTGTTTCTTTTTCTTTTTTCGATTCTACAAGTTTTTTTTTCTCATATCATTAATGAAGGATAATTTTGTAAAATAACTCATAATTTCTTTTTTTCATACAACATTAATTATATTTCTTTATTTGTGTAATATGGTCAAAACAACATATATTTCGATATGGAGGTAGTAATTTGGTGAGTTGAAATGAGTAATAAATGATGTGTCTTGATTTTTTGAAAGGACAAATAATTTGAGACGAAAAATAATACCTTTATTTCTTTTCACAATTTCTAAAGAAATCATTTCTATTATAGGAAATCCTTTTGGTTCTTGTTGTGCATATGAAAATGAGATTGATAATCAAGCCTATCTTAACATACTTGCCTTGTAAATTTTTGGAGTGATCTCTTGGGAAGCCTATTTTATTTATCTATTTTCTAAAGTAGTATTAATTTTACTTGGTAACAAGGAGATTCTAAACTTTTGAAGTATTATTTTCTATTATAGTATTATTTTTTTGTTATGTTCTCTGCCTATATGTCACTTGTATTACCTAAATATTTCCATTCAGCCTCTCTGTTTCTACTTACACCATGCTAACAAATATTTTTATATTGTAAATTTGTGATGGATATGAGACTAGGAAACATGAGAGATCAGAGATGGCATCATGATTTGATCTTGATCATCAGTTTCCATTTTTTAATTGTTTTTTTACTGTTATATTGAGTATTGTAGTATTATCTATCTTTTCTCTAACTATCGTGATTTGTTGTAAGTGATTTTTTTCCCTTCTATACATAAGAACTGTAAAAATATGCCTTAAAATCAAATTATTTTGAAGATATTTTTGCAAAATTTTGTTTATTTTTTAAACTAGACATGAAAAAAAACATAAAAAACCTTCTTACTAATACACATTCATTGTTTAATAATGTGATTTTTAATTTGAGATATTAATTTATTGTTCACCCATCTATCTTTGTTTCTCATGTGAACTTCATATCTTGTAACCATAAAACATAAATTATTGGCAAATATCATAATTGTAGAAAGACGGCTAAATAGTAAATTAGCTAATTCCACTTGAAAATCTGCATATTTGAAAGTAGTTGTACACACTTGAGGTGTTAGTTCAAAGTACGGAGTTCAAATTCTATTAAAGACACTTGTAAAATGACTATTTTGTCAATAATTAAATGTACTTGTACATACAAAGAATTACCACAAGTGATACAAGTTAGTATAAAATAAAACAATTTATGGAGTACAATGCAGATTCATTACTTATACCATTAAAGTACGCTAAGATACAATTGTACTTCACTTTTGAAAGAAATATTGGTACAAGTACAACATAATATCAATTTACATTGCGAACTGACCAAAAAGTAGAACAATAACATTTTTTAACTGATCAACTTTTCACAATTTTGGTACAATTTAATGTGCTCAAACTAAAACTAAAATCAAACTACATAATATGGGTTAACAGTTAACACCTACTCATCAATGTAAAATGACACGTCATAACAAATTAAATTGTGGTAAAAATTCTAAAACTTAGGAAACTCAGGAACTAAAATTCAGTTCAACTAAAATAGAGGGACAAAAAATACATTAAATTCAAACAATTTTTTTCCATATTACCAATTTTCATTGTGATTATGTGGATGTGGATTGTATTTGGTCAAAATAGCAAGTATTTCAGTTTACAATAAGACAAATAAAATATAATTTTTTTTACAAAAGCCACAACTAAAATTCGAACCAAGAGAGTACAGTCCTGTTATATTTTGAAGGGATGACTAAAATTCAACAATGTTATAATGACAGAAAAAAAAAACTAATAACCCATGTACTCCGTGTCATTTGTACATCTTAATTAAAAATGTTAGTTATATATTTTGCATCCGAATTCACAGAATATTGGACACAATACAATCAGAATTTCATATACAACACATGTGCCTCATTTATAGGATGCTACTTTTGATATATTTTCCAGATACAAATTGCTATAACACAGGGTTATATATGTTTTAGTCTATACAAAATCATGTTCTTTTAGTCCCGTGAGCTTAGTTCAGTTGGTAGGACATTGCATTATATATGCAAGGGGCTGGGTTCGAACATCGGTCATTCCACTTATCCACCTTAAGGGTGGAATTTCTAGCCACTAGTTGACCCGCAAAAAAATATCATGTTCTTTCAAGTTTAGTCTCCTATTAAATTTTAATGGTATTTTTAGTCCTTCATAATAATGTATGTAGAATCTGACATAGTACCTCACAGTTTAATCATAAGCACTAAGTCTTCAGAAGTGCCTGAATCATGTTTCTTGCCTCAAACCGAGCATGTGGGCACGAGACTTCTTTAGCCCATATATTCTGCATGGGTTCCATATTCACCATTTGTGTAAGGTATTCATTCTTCAACTGTGTAGCTTCCTCTGAATCCATCACACTAGCAACTACATTCTGCACAGATCAGATCAGTTTCAAAACCTTATTTAGCCAAACATAGAAGTCAAATAAAATCAGTGAGAAGATGCAAGAAGGAAAATAGTAGGATTGTTTTCTCTATTTTCTAAAAGATGATAAACCAATATTATTGCACCTGTGTATTGGTTAAACGTACCCATGTTCTTCCCACACATGCATTGAAGATCATGTACTTGATTAGGCTTTCGTCAGAACTGTTAAGAGCATCACCGGAAGCAACAGTTACAACAAGATCTTGGTAAGGAGAATCAATAAATGATGCACGGTTTTTCACAGTAATTCTCTTGTACTTCTTCAAAATCCTGCCAAGATGACAACATGTGGTAGGTTCTCCTTGCAATCTCAACAAGGTTGCTGCCCTCTCGGCGTTAGCCCAGCAACAGCATGATGATGACCCATCATCTGCATGAAACATGATGTTAAGATAAAAGATGAGGGGAATTTAATTTAGTAAGAGAAATTAGTTGATTAGTTTGACAGAATTAGCATACATAATAAATAGGATATCGTTCTTTCAATATAATTATTCTTTGTAAAAAACGGACATCTATCACCCAACAAGCTGGTTTTGTGGATTTGAGTAAAGCACAATTCAAATTCTACTAGTCAAAACTCAAAACCTAAAGGAGTGACAAGGAAATAGAGACTCAAGCAAGCTAAAAAGTGGACGCAAGAATCGAGATATGAGTAAAAATTGATTCATACAAGGATGTCTACTCTACAGAACACATGATAATAAAAATCTCAAAAAAACCTATAGTCCATGGATATTCAGGATATAAAAAGTGATTGAGTACTATTAGCTGTCTTCCTTTTAGTAACATGTTGAAATAATTTAATTATTAATGCAAATAACTTACCTAACACAAAACAAGCAAGTGGAATGTCCAAAAGAATCCCCTTAGAATTAATTTTTGTTTCTGCATATAAATTTGTAGTCTTCATCTCTAGAACTAAGACAATAACGCCAACAACCTGTTCACCACAAACGGGAAAAATTAATTTACTTTGACACTTGAGAGCATAAATATTCACAGTTATGTAGAAAGAAATACCCTGCATCGAAGCACTATTTGCTTTTGACTTGGGCACTGAGGCAATTGGGAAATCAAACAGGAGAAAGAATCCTGACATGCACTATATACATCTTTTAGAGGCCTTAAAGTGGACAGCCTGTCACTGCATTGTTCATCGAATACTTCTATCGAATTTATTTCTATAAACGACAAAGGCAGTAACATAAATTTTTGGGCCCTGCAGAATAAAAGACCAGAAATCAAATTTGTTGAAAAAATTAAACAATTTATGGTGCCACTGGAAAGATGAATCCCTCATATACGCACAATATCGTAATCAGTGAGAATTTCTTTTACAAATAGTTCTGCACTCAACTGCCAATTTTACGACTCCCTTTAACAGTGCAGTGAAACAAGAACAGGAAATTATTTTCGGTTAAGGTGTCCAATACATACCTTGCATCAAGGATTCGATGAAATGTTGCAGTAACACCAGGTCCAAAACCAGTAGGAAAAGCATGTTTACTTATAAAACCATAAATATTCACCTAACAAGAAATAAATGGCATGATTAAGTTGCAACAAAAGAATAGAATATAAATATATAAAGAGTACAATGGTGTTGCAGTTACATCTTACAATATTATTATGCACTGAAACATGAATGCAGAAACTTCCTCTAGTCCCAACAAGGTCTTTCATTTGAAGAACATCAAGGCTTGAGCATGAATTGCACAAACTAGAGGTGAGGTCATGGATGTCAACTACATTTCCCTTGAGAGAAATTAACTTTCCATCGGGAAACAAGCACTTTGAACTCTGATGCCCAGAATAAAAATTAGGCCAAGCCACTAAAGTCCCAGTATTGAAAGAAATGTTTCCGTTCTGTTCTGATGTTGCGAATTTCTGGATTTGATCATCTTCTGATTTGATAATATCATCTTCCAGGAGACCTGTAAGGTTGACAGGTAGATAAAGACCAACATCCGAACAGAAACCTGAAGAATCATCATTGGAACTCAGCAGTTGCTGTTTAATTTGAACTTTAGGCAAAACCCCATCAGTGGCATCAGGTGAAGAACCTTCTACAGATGCACATACTGATTTATTATTAAAAAGAACGTCGTCAGAAATAAGTGCAAGGCTCCAGATATGTTTTCCATAGTCAATAACAAATTTAGCAGTACCACTGCTACCAAAATCAGCATCATTTGTGGTACTGAAGCAATCTTTTGCCTTATGTTTTATAACGTAATAACCACCAATTTGCAACAACTGAAAAGAAGTAGAAAGGGAATTAATATTTGATACGCCGGTTCACATTGATAACACAAAGGGGGAGCACCTAGGTAAGCAAGTTAAAGAGAGTAAGAAAATTACCTGATACTTTAAAAATCCATCAGATGAGAATTCAAGCAAAACTTTCCTTGGAGTAGAAGGTTTTGAATTAAAACACACATCTTTCCCAACTGATGTAGAGCGCAACATAGCTGGGCAAACCAAATTCTCCTTTTTAAGGCCTCTAAATGTAACCATACAAGATATATCAGGGGAACTCAAATTGTTACAATTTGTGGTCTTCCTAAAAGTATTAGAGCAAGCATTCAGCTGATAGACAGAAGTGTGAAACTCATCCTTTGATGTATTGACTGATTTCTCAACAAGTTTCTGCCTCTTAATAGAAACTTGCTCTTCATTATTACCACTGAAACAATATTTTGGAAGTTCTATTGTCTTGTCCCCATAAACATCGCATGGATGTGATATTCCAGGCTTCCCATCAAGCAATAAAATGTAAGGCAAAAGTATAGCTTCAACAAAAGTACTTGACTTATTGGATCTCACATTATTTGAATGCTGCAAAAAGTGACATAGGGGCAGCATTAGCAGTCAGCAACTCAGCATTGCAATTTTTTTACATGTGTACATACTATAAAAGAAAAGTAGAACGTGCTGATACTAGCCATAGAGCATTTTAAAATGGGCATTGCAAATCATACTAAAGTTAGAGAGATTAAAACAAACATATTCTTTTTATACTATTAATTCTTTGCAAGGTCACATCAACATGTATTTGAATGGATTTGAAACAATTAAGCAGCTCTTCTCACTGGCTATGCTTATTTATTTGTCTCTAGACATTGATAATATCCCGCAATGATGTTTCATTGAATTAAAAGTAAGTAAAGGAACATAGGTCTTGTTAGATATAAAAATCATTCTGAGGCATATAAAATAGTTTAATCTCAGCAGAAGATTTGAGTTAGTGTGTGTGTGTCATACATGCATCAAGTGAAGCTGGCAAATTTTCAATCCTACAGTCATATTTGAGATTAAAAAAAAAATCATATCCAGGCATCCTCCCTAACAGGATATCTGTTCTGAAAGGGTCAACACTATCAATTGCATACCATTAGTATAAAGCTTATATCAACTCTATTAACTGATGCTATAATATTTACATCTGCAACTCCTCTCTATTTTAGTTTTACTATGCGACTGCTCAAGTGAAAATAATTTTAGCTTGTTAAACAATTATCAATTGCAATTTCTGACTGAATATAGATTTTAGAGTTATAACATACCTTTTCTTGTGGAGGAAACTTGTGAGATACCTTAAGCAAATGGTAGGATCCAGATTCAAGAATCTTAGTTTCATTCTTACTATTGATGCAAGGGTAAAGGGGAAAACTTCTGCATTTAACATTCTTCCAAAGACAGTAAACAGAAATTGATGTGCAAAATTCTCTTCCCACTTGGATACAATTAAAGACCATTCTGCACGATAATGATTCATGAAATTCAAACTGATCCACATGTTGGTCAACACCATCCACAATAACATCATAATTTGTCACCTGGAAATCCAAAATAATAAGATGTTGAAATACAAACTTCTGCATACATATAACTTTTCTGGGAAATTATACCATTACCAAAGTCATCTGCGACCTATATAATATGTGAACAACTACCAATTGAGTTTCACAAGAGAAAAATAGGGAAAAATGCAGATGCAAAGAGAAATGTGACCTCAAATATATCATTGGAATTCCAAGTCAAGGGAAGGTCTGGTATAAGAACATCAATGCCACCAGTCGCATCAACCAGCTGCAGTCTTCGAGTCAATGGATCAATCTGAATATTTTTAAAGCAAGATCACGAGGACTCTAATATAAGTAGTAGACATGCAAATACTACCAACATAAGATTTCTGTTTACAAAAATTGTACTGCTCCAGTTTTAAAAGATCAAAGAAAATATTCATGTGACACAGTACTATGAACAAATCAGAACTAATAAAGCAGTTGCAAAATGCAGCTTACTTGCAAATGTAGAGATAAGAGATAAACTAAACTAACCTGTAGATATCCGAGTAAAACAACGCCTATATCTTCACTTGAAATGATCCTTCTGCCTGATCGACCATTATATGTGGCTCGACGAGATAAAATACTTATATGATTGCCAAGAGGCAATAACTTACAAGGGCTTTCTGACTTTAACATTCTTTGTAATGTGTTTATACAGTGGTGGATGAAGATAGACATTGGTACTACCTGTAAAAACATCATAGACATAGTAATATAAATATATTATGTATATCCTTCAAAGTCTAGTAACAAAATATCTTCTCCCAGAAAAAGACGATGACCAAACATTTTTTTCTCTCTTTTTAGGGTGAAATAATGAATATGTTCTGCCGAGTATTTAATATAAATAAGTACAAATAAGATACCAATTTCAGAAAACCGCAATCCATTTCTCTACCGCATCCATTAAAGTCATGTCTACACAGCCCCATAAAAGCACCATGCTGCCAAAATAAAGCATTACAACTAAACTAATGGAGCTAATTTGGTGTCGACAAAGTTTTCCCAACCACTAACTTTAGTAACATACCTGAGTTTGAAACACTGAAGGAGGTAACAGTGAACTAACATGCATCTGAGCTAGCCCTTCTTGCTGGTAAAACCTTGCAATAACAGCTTATCAGAATTGAAACAGAACATAAAACATCAGCAAGCTAAGAAATCCTTGAACCCAAATGGTCATGTAGCTTACATGTTTTGATCCCAAAATCTCCTTGTCTGATAAGATACCGCTATGAGCAAACTTTTTACGTAAGCTTGAGACAAGAAGCAATACCCTGACAAGCAAAAATAATAAACATTCCAGCAATCTTTGAAACTTCCAAATTGAATAGTTTAAAAGGAAATCAACTATGTAATACCAGAGTCTTGCTGAAAATGGTAATGACTGAATGAATTTTCCTAGCATACTTGTAGACTGCAAAACTACATTACACCTGCAATACTATACTGAATTATGAATTTATCGCCGGACTATTAATAAGTGAGAATTATTTAAGGAACAACTCTTATTAATATATTATCAATTGAAAGGCATATGACAAATCAGGACATGGCCATAAATGACTTCAGTTAGATGCAGTTGTTGCATTGGTCTATCCTTCCAAGTGGAAAAATCAAGGATGATAATATGTATAGAAAACAAAATTAATAACTTATCATTAACGACGAGAAACAACCAAATGCAGCCATAGTTTGATCATTCATGCAATGGTAACTTGAAGAAAAATAAAGAAAGCACAACAATTGTAGCAACACATACACAGTTTCAAGTGGGGAGAAGGATTTCACGATAATGCTAGTCTTGACGCATGCCCCAAGAATAACAACTTTAGTCCACGAAAACTTTGGATCCACAAAATGGACATTTCTCACAGATATCTACAAGATGCGGCCAAAGATTGCATAAGAAAGTCGTCATTGAACATGTCAGACATATAAAACAACGAATTCACTTCACTTACAATGGAGCCAACTCTTAAACCATGTATCATAGTATGTAGTTGATCCGTTAAAAGAAGCCACACATCATTATCCAACTCCAAAGCCATCCCATTCATGTGAACACCTCTAATTACACCAGTATAACAACCACACTCACCCTTCCCTTTAACTTCTCCCTTCAACCTTGGCACCGATTTCTCAAAACGTGGACAAACACGCAAAACCGTCTCATCCAAAGTCAAATACATCAAACAAGACTCCTCTTTCGTTAAACAAACTAACTTCTTCTTCAACCCCAAAACCACAACGCGGTTACCAAACAACTTAGTCATTACAGGATGAAATGAAGATGCATTGCCACAAAAATACAAAATCTCCATTTTAGTAAAAGAATGACCATCCATATTCTCAATTTCAAAAGAACCATTGTTTACATTGTTTACTAACTCCCTAGAATTACATAACCTACACTCACAACACAATAATTCTACTAAAAACCCTAAAAACTTCACCTGAGAACTCGAATTCGTATCTGTATCACAGCTTCCATTCGCAGGCGTGGTGCACGGAACAATTGAAATAGGACCAACTGATTTCACTATTCCATGAACAGCTCTAAAATACTTACCACCATTATTGCAACTAGGAAAATTCGGAGTAACATTCGGAGTAACAGTGAGGAAATTGGTTAGGTTTGATTCGTCGTTGGGATTAGAAAAGCGCCAATTAATGATTTCCAATAAGGCGGTTTTGGTTGGGGTATTACCGGGGTGTTTGAAGGGGATGAAATTCCAGGCGGTGATTTGGATTTGTTTGTTAACAGCGGGGAGGCGGAAGGAGAGGATGTCGCAGCATATTGTGACGGAACCGTCGGTGAATTTGAAACAGGAGCAAGGGAAATGGGAGGAGGAGGAGTGGGTAGGGAGGGTTAGGGTACCGGTGAGGATGGTTGGGCGGGGGAGGGTTGTGAGGATGCGGTGGTCGGTGGAGGGAAGGCGCGGTGGCGGAGGGGGTGTGGGTAGAAAGGGGAGAGTGGCGGAGGCGGTTACAGGGCGAGGGAAATGGAGAAGGTCTGACAGCGTTATCGCCGGTGAGTGTTCCATCGGCATTTGCCGCGCCAAGGTGTGATTGTTTCTCTTTTATTATAATTGTAATAATTTGACAGAAGCGGGAACAAAATATTTTTAAAAAGAAATAATAATTTTTTTTTGTAGTGGAGACTGAGAATCCGGAAAAAACTAATTAAACCGATGAACCAGATTAAACTGAATTGAAAATTAATCGATTTAGTTAAATTTAGAATACAAAAAGAATTGAATTGAACAATATTAGATTAGTTTAGTTCGGATCTCAGAAAAAATTGAACTACTTTGGTTTGAAGACTTACCACGGTCTATTTGAAATTAACTATGGTAGTGGCAAACTCAATTGAATAAAAATTCAGTTTTTGACCTTCCTCGTGACATTTCATTAAGGAAACAAATGAGTGATATACTAAAATCTTTTATGAAATTTTAAAATTTGTTAAATATCCCTTTGAAATTTAGAAATAGACAAATAACCCCTAAAATTGTAAAACGCCAATCAAATTATCTCTTGCTCCGTTTATTTTGTCTATTTTGATGACATGGTCGTTAACTGCATAAGTGACACATATCAACGTGGCACCACATCACATGAAAGAGGGGTAATTGACTAAAATTTGTAAAATTAGAATGCTAATTGACTAGAATACCGTTAAATTTAACCCTCTAATTTTGCAAACTTTAGTCAATTACCCCCGTGAATGTGTATCATGATCAATTCTCTCTTCTCATGTAACGTGGCGCCACGTTAGCAAGTATCACGTATGCAGTTAACGTCCATGTCATATCACTCAATTTCCCCTTCATTCAATTTTTAGACCTTTCAAGAGTTGACTCCACTAACTCAAATGTTATACCATGTCTCATATGACGTGGCACTACGTTAACAAGTGTTACGTAGTTAACAATCATGTCTTCAAAAGAAATATTTGATTGAAGTTTTATAATTTTAGAAGATATTTATTTATTTTAAAATTTTAAAAGAATATTTGACAAATTTTTAAATTTCAAAAAAAGTAGTATTTGACATTTCAGTATTTCACTCCTAAAAATTTCATTTTAAAATTTCCTTTTTATTTGATTTTATACCATAAAGGGGGTTATTGGATTGAGATTTCAAGGGATTTTGAGGGATTATTTTGACAAAAAAAGTCTTGAAGATTTTAAAAGACTTTGTGGGATTATATTGATTTTGTGAGATTTTATGAGATTCTTAACATAGGATTTTGTGGGATTATATTACAAAAAAAAAAAGTTTTGATTAAAAATTTTGATTGAATAACTATGGATTGCAAAAAAAAAAAATCTTGATTGAATAACACAAGACTTTTAAAATCCATTAAAATCCCTCAAAATCCTAATCCAATAACCCCCAAAATATTAATAATAATAATGGGTTGTTCTTAACAATTGAGAAGTACGGAGTAACAAGTAACAACAATCACATTTTAATTTCTCCTCTCCCTCTCTTCCTCACTGACGCCTTATCACTCTCTCATCACTCAAACCCATTCCTATTCTATCTTCTTCTTCCCAACTAAAGTTTCAAATCTTTAACTTTTGCACGTGATTATTCTCCCTTCCAAATGGGATTGAAAGATATATTGTGCTAAAAGGATTGAAAGATATATTGTGCTAAACGCAAGATTCTGCAAGATTTTACAAAATTTTAGGGAAAATTTCGTAAAACGCACTGAGAGTTTGAACCCTAGTCCCTGCATATTACATGCAATGTTCCTACCAACTGAACTAAGCTCACAGGGACGGGTAAAACTATATATTATGGAGGGTTACAAATTACAAAAGAGAATATATAGAGAAACATAAAATACTAAACTATCCATAGTCCCTTAGTCTAAATATACCAAAAGGATTAAAATTTCTCTTCTACTTCACATGAGGTAGAAATTGCTGTCATAGAGTAGGTGCTAGTGTAGGCTGTTTTAGAAGTTGTTTCCCCCTCAAGAATCTCTCTTCTAAAATAAAATGCTGGTCTTCTTGGTAAGGTTGTAAGTTCATATTTGTTGGTTAACATTAATATAACATCGGACATCGTAGGTCGATCACTTGCATATTGTTCAACACATAAGAGACCAACATGAATGCACCTTTGCACTTCCTCAGGAACAAATGTGTCATTTAATGATGGATCCAATAACTGTAGATACTCACCATCATTCCATAGTTCCCATGCCTGTATTATTAATTTAATCAATTTGAGAACAATAAATAATATTTTAAATTTTTTGATTAAGATTTAAGACAAGTTTGACGACATACATGTCCTATTAGATTTAGTGGGCGATCAGCATCATAGAAGCTATTGTTTTTTCTTCCACAAACAATTTCAAGTAGCAACACTCCAAAACTATATACATCAGACTTTGTTGAACAAATTCCTTCCATCGCATACTCTGGAGACATGTATCCACTGCGGTGCCAAAAAATATTTAATAACTTCAAAATAAAATTTGTTTATATAACCTTCAATAAAACATTAGGGAAACAAATATAGTTATGAACACTTACTATGTCCCAACAATCCTGTTTGTGTTTACTACAGATTCTTGTAGTGTAAACATTCTTGCCATGCCAAAATCAGAAATTTTTGGATTCATATTCTCATCAAGAAGTATGTTGCTAGCTTTCAAGTCTCTATGAATGATTTTGAGTCTTGAGTACTTATGAAGATAGAGTATTCCTTGAGAGATTCCTTCTATAATGTTGAAGCGCTTTTTCCAATCTAGGAACTTCTTCTTTGTTGAATCTTCCAAGCGAAAAAATAATAATTCATGTTAGAGTACAATGACTAATTTTAGTAATTAAATATGAAAATTTTAAGTGCAAACCTAAAAATTCATATTTAATTCATCTCTTGGTACTCTGTTTTACAGCAATTGTGCACCGAAATATTGAAAACAAAATTTTATGCATTTGTTTTCAAAACGATTACATACACATATTACTTACCAAATAGGTAGAAATCCAAACTTTTGTTTGGCATATATTCATAAATTAGAATTCTCTCTTCTTCATGAATGCAACAACCAAGTAGTTGTACAAGATTTGTGTGTTGAAGTTCACATATTAGTACCAATTCATTTTTGAACTCCACAATTCCTTGTCCTGAAGTTTTTGCAAGTCTTTTTACAGCAACTTCTTGCCCTGTAGGCAAGATTCCCTGAAGTGGTTGGTTAAAGGAAAATTATCAAATATCTAAGGAAAGATTTAAAAGATCTTCACAATTATATTGTGATAGCAATATTACCTCATTAGCTACATTTTTTTTTAAACATGAAGATGGTAGCATAAATTGTACTACTAGAAAATATTGAAATTGAGGCAGATTTAGAGATGAAAAAAATGCAAACGTCGTCTCTAAAAATATGATTTAGAGACACCAAATTAAACAATAATTATTTTTATCTCTAATTTTGTTGTTATTTTAAGCAAAACTATCAATGTATAATTTCAAAAATTTAAAGTCACACCTTATAAACTGGTCCATAGCCACCCTGTCCTAACTTATTTTCTGGGGAAAAGTCTATAGTTGCTTCCATAATTAATGCATAATTAAAAACTTTAATATCATGACCCTTAAGTTCATCCTCAATATCTTTGATACCATAGGATTCATTAGAACCTGCTAAATCTTGCATCTTAGATTCCTTTCTTTTACTTTTCTTATCTGCATAGCCAAAAAAATAAAAGAAAATAAGATAAATGGAGAAAATAAATGAATTTGATTTAAAAAATAAAAAATTGATAAAGAGATTCTATTTTAGAAGTATGTCAAGTACCTTTAAAACCATATTTTTGTTTTATTATTGCTAGGCAGATGAGGAATAGGCATATAATGAGTAGAGCAGCTGGTATTGCTGCAATTATCCATATCCTCCTTTTTTTACCTGGATTGACAATTTTACACAACAAATTTGAATATTAATCGTTGCTTCTTTAATTTTTCTATTATGCAGATTTCCTTTTTGTTTGCATAAAAATAGTTTTAGCATATATTTGTCTAAAACTTTTATTTGATTGAAGTATGTCTTAAATTTTCTTTTTCAATTATAACAATTTAGTTGTATTTGTAGAAAAAGTTTTTTTTTTTATGATTCATAAAAGTTGGGTGATCCTTATATTACATAATAATAAACTTACTTACCATGGTGTGCTACTACTATCTTTGGGGCTACCTTTGGGGCTTCCTTTATTGGCTTTACCAAGAGATAAAAGTCATCATCATCATAAAATTTAACATCTTTGCTTGAACTCCATGAATAGAATATACATCCAGTTCCATTATCATACAATTCTTTGAATCCAGTGCAATTACAATTTCTCCAACATATTACCTTGCAATCACTGTAATCATAAAACCCATTATCTCGAATCGTTGAAGTTGCATTAGACTCTAAATTGGGAGTACCAGTCTTTTTTTGAAACACCTCACCTTCATCTCTACAAGTTGGTATATCCTCCCATTTTTGGCACCCTCCATCAATATTATAACCATAACACAAATCTGCATTAGCAATGTCTCCTTCATCACTTTTTAACTGCCCCATCGACAATAGTACCCATCCTATATACTTCTTATAATTCTGATGATCTTTAAGTTTTAAAGCGAAAGAATCTTCATCCTTGTTAGAGACAATAACATACTGATACATATGTTGAACATTGGCCGGAATGTTCTCGAATAATCCATTGCTTCCAAGTTTACCACTTTTCCAGTATACTTTGCCGCTTTTCTTAATGTTCAATTGGCCTTCCGACCCTTCCCATTCAAGACTAAATTTACCCAATGTTGTGATTGACCTAGTTGACGGCGAAACTAGTGACCAATTATGTCCTGTTTTACGATTAACGCCTAATTTCATTGTTGGAATCAAAGTGTATGTGGGGTAATCAAAACTCTGCCACAACAAACTCTTTGTTCCATTGGGATAAATTTGTTGAAGTACAAAGTTACCTGTGTCTAATATAGTGGCCACAGTGTTGTTAAGTGGTTGTGGTGGAGAGTAAATGATTATTGGTTTTCCAATTTTGGATTTAATTTTGAGCACACCAAAGTTGTCCAGTGATAGAACCGGTGAATCCAAGTTAATCGGATGAGTTATATCATACAACCAAGCTAGATCATATTCAACCTTCCAAGTAGCAATATTCAAGTATTTTTGCTCGTTATTATAACCAACAATACCAGTAAAACTTATATAAAATTTGCCTTGTTTAGAAACTAGAACGAATGACTCATCCCCTGGTTTCAAACTATCATTTTGTGCTTTTACTACATGAGTTCTAGTAGTAGTAATACTCCACCATAAGCATGATAAGTACATGATCAACACAATTTGTTTCTCTATTTTATAGCTAACCATGATGGATCAATTGGCTTTCTATTACAAAAAGAATATAAAATTGAGCTCTTAAAAATATATATAATTATTTAATTTTAATACTAGAAGAAATACTTACCAAAAGAGAAGGGTTGTTTAAGTTTCAAAGCTTACAATGCATTGCACATCTTTGAACTCCTACTTCTTTAGATAGGAAATTTGCAATCTCATCAATCCAATGTTATCTTTATTTTCCACTACAAAATGTTCCACAAGAGTCATTTTCTCCGACATTTCTTTCTTTTTCAAAGAAATGAAAAATATGAGTCTAAAACACAATTATTGAAGTATGAGTAACGTGGAAAGTTTATAACATTGCTGACCATTTTGTTTATATTTTTAGATTAAAATTCATATATAAAAAAAAAATTCTCATTCTGCTATAATATTGTCAAAAAGCTACTTTTTATTTTATTTTTAACCCTATATATCCAAAAGTTAAATTATTGGCTGTTGCATGAAAAATGTATAGATTAAAAGATTAAGATAGATAAATAGATCGATAGATAGATAGATAATCTAATCAGATTGTTAGATTAATCGATTTAATAGATAGATAATCTATTAAGTTAAATAATCCATCAGTAATGATTTATAATTATGAATATGATGACTGGTTCAAAATTTGTTAATGATGGTGATCAATGTTGTATAGGTTTTCGTTCACAAACTCTAGCTCAACTGACAAAAAATATCGAAATTGCTAGATCGGACGTTCATGACCGAGGTTTGAATGCCAGTACCAACACTTTATATTTGCGAGTTTATAATAATTTGTCATTTCATCTACATATATGCAAAAATAATGTTGTATGAGTGTTCAAAATAACTGCGGAACCAAACCGAACAACTAACCAAAAATAACGTCACACGAGTTCATGAACTAAATCTATATATATTTTTTTTTGACAAGCTGGACATATATTGTAATCACAGTTCTGTAACCAGAACTGAATTTCAAATAACTAAATTGAACTATTAACCAATCATGTTTGCAACATCTTCACTTTCACAAAAAGTAAATTATTGGGTTTTTTTTTAATGTTCTAGTGTAATATATACTGTAAATTCTAGGCTTTGCTTTGGTTCATGCACTTCCTAAAAGACAGTAACCTCATAAAGCAAACGTGTAACAGTGATCATGCTTGCTTATTCTTGAAAGAAGTCCTAAAATTATCTGGTTATGGGAATTTCAAATTTGGATTGATTTTGGTTCAGTTCAAAATAATGAACCAGTTCAAAATAATGAACCGGTTCACCGAACTGTCATGACAGTTTGGTTTAGTTCTGAACAAGGTGCTAACAGTACAGTTCGATTTTTCTGAACTGTTGCAACAATTTTATTCAGTTCGATTTGATTCTCTCTCTGAATCAAACCATAAACAATCCTATCTCAAATGCATCCTTTAATGTTCTAGTAGTAGTAATTATTTCCAAAAGGTCTTTTATTTTTAATGTCAATTATTTAATTTCATTACTTCAATTTCAATGTAATAATTCTAATATTGGTGTTTCTTTTGCTCTCATGCTGAAGTGATGGACATTATTTGCTTTCAAGAAACCTCACATGATTGCTGGGACTATCGGTAACAGATGGAGAAATTACATGCATTTTCTTTCTCAAATGCATTTTATAGTCACTCACATTTTTAGAGAAGGGAATTGTTGTGGCAAGGCCAACATTGGTTTGTCTATAGATAGTTTCACTTCTTATGTGGCTTATTTGAAGAATGCAAACATAGTTGAGATGTTTTAATTTTCAATACTGTGACGTTATAAGTTTGACCATCACTCATCTTTCTATTATTGTATAAAAGTAATCTTTTCCTTTTCCCTTTAGAGAAAAGAAAGTGCTATATAAAGGTATTCTAGTGCAACATTTTGTAGTATGAAATATAAAAAGTATGGTTAACAATGTTATAAACTTTCGACGTTACTCATATATACTTCAATAATTGTGTTAAAGTAGACTCATATTTTTTTTCTTTTCTTTTAAAAAAAGAAGTGTTTGAGAAAATGACTCTTGTGGAACATTTTGTAGTGGAAAATAAAGTTAACATTGGAGAAAATGACTCTTGTGGAAAATAGTGATGAAGGGTGCCAAAGATGGGAGGACGTACCAACTTGTAGAGATGAAGGTGAGGTGTTTCAAAAGAAGAGTGGTACTCCCAATTTAGACTCTAATGCAAGTTCAGAAATTGAAGATAATTCGCTTTACGATTACAGTGATTGCAAGGATTTGTTGGAGAGATTGTGATTGTACTGAATTCAAAAAATTATATGATAATGGTACTGGATGTATATTCTATTCATGGAATTCAACCAAAGATGTCAATTTTGATCATAATGATGATTATGATTTTTATCTCTTGGTAAAGCCAACAAAGGTAGCTTTAGCACACCATGGTAAGTAAGTTTACAATTATGTCATACAAGGATCACCCAACTTTTATGAATCTACTTTCAAAGTTTGTCTGTTAGAAAATCATTTTTTTTCATTGCCTTAAAAATAACTTTTATAAAAACTTCTTCACATGCAATAAAAGAATTATGCAAATATATAATATTTGTCTCATTTTCTTCTTTGTTGGTATACTTACTATATGTTATAAATTGAATAAGTAGGCGTACCATGGTTCAAACCTCAGTTCTGCATATAATTTGCAATGTCCTTATACCAACTGAGCTATACTCATGGGGACTCAAAAATAATTTTTCTACGAAATTATAAAAATTGATGATAAAAAAAGTTTTAGACAAATATATGCTAAAACTATTTTTATGCAAACACAAAGGAAATCTGCATAATAGTGCATGCCCAAAAATAGAAAATTTATAAAGGTAATCATTAATATTCAAATTTGTTGGGTAAAATTGTTAAAGCAGGTAAAAAAAGGAGGAGGATATGGATAATTGCAGTAATAGGAGCTGTTTTACTCATAATATGCCTATTCCTTATGTGCCTAGTAATAAAGAAACAAAAATATGGTCTTAAAGGTACTTGAACACTTAAGAACTAGAATCTCTTTATCAATTTTTAAAAAAAACTAAAATAAAATTCACATTTATTTTCTCTCTTTAGCTATATTTTCTTTATTGTTTTGTCTATGCAGTTAAGAAAAGTAAAAAAAAAAGAATCTAAGATGCAAGATTTGGTAGCTTCTAAAGAATCATATGGCATCAAAGATCTTGAGGATGAACTCAAGGGTCATGATATAAAAGTTTTTAACTATGCATTAAATATGGAAGCAACTATGGACTTTTCCCTAGAAAATAAGTTAGGAGAGGGTGGCTATGGACCAGTTTATAAGGTGTGACTTTAATTTTTTGTAATTATACATTAATAGTTTTGTTTAAAATAATGACAAAATTAGAGATAAAAATATTTACCATCTAATTTCATGTCTCTGACACTTAAAGAACAAAATTAGAGTCGATGTTTGTATTTTTTTTTCATCTCTAAATCTTCGTCTCAATTTCAAATTTTTCTAGTAGCTAATGAGGTAATATTACGATCACAATATAATTGTGGAGATCTTTTAAATGTTTCCTTAGATATTTGATGATTTTCCTTTTACCACTTCAGCGAATTTTGCCTACAGGGCAAGAAGTTGCTGTAAAAAGACTTGCAAAAACTTCAGGACAAGGAATTGTGGAATTCAAAAATGAATTGGTACTAATATGTGAACTTCAACACACAAATCTTGTACAACTACTTGGTTGTTGCATTCATGAAGAAGAGAGAATTCTAATTTATGAATATATGCCAAACAAAAGTTTGGATTTCTACCTATTTTGCTAAGTAATATGTGTATGTAATGGTGTTGAAAACTGTTAGAAATAATATAAAATCATTGATGTGGCCTTTCCTAAAAGCTTAAGCTTTTGGGATAATCGGTCATCTGACATGGTATCAAAGCATTCACATATTTTTTCTAATATGGTATCACGAGCCCTAGGTTAGGGTTAGGGTGCTACTATAAAGCTTTCCACAACTAGTGCTGTTTTTTTCTTCTCTGTCCAACCCGTTTATTTACCCGACCCGTTCTCATACTTGTTTAGCCTATCATGGCCAGCGATGATGAACAACTAACAGGCAGCGGCAACAAAAATAACGGCAGTAACAAAAACGGTGGCAAGAAAAATAATGGCGGCAACAAAAACAGCGGCGGCAATGGTGATATCGATTTCAACACAAGTTCCAAAGACCAAGAGGGCTCCTCATCCTCCCTCAAGGTCGATATTCCTAAATTGAATGGGGACAATTACAATGAATGGTCTCAAACTGTTCGCTTGTTTTTGGACGGCAAACAAAAGCTTGGTTTTTTGACGGGGACAAAAGCTGAACCAGAAAAGTCAGACCCACTTCACCAACAATGGAAGTCTGAAAACTCCTTGATTATTGCGTGGTTAATAAGCTCTATGGCACCTGGAATAGGCAAGCCATTTATGTTCTTACCTTCTGCAAAGGATGTGTGGGAAGCTGTTAAGGAAACATACGGTGATATCCAAAACGCCTCTCAAATCTTTGGATTAAAATCAAAGTTATGGCATGCTAAACAAGGTGATAAGAATGTAACATCTTATTACAATGAGCTGGTGGCCCTGTGGCAAGAATTGGATCTCTGTTATGATGACAACTGGAAGTGTACAGAAGACAGTGTTATATTCCTCAAGAGGCAAGAAAATGATCGTGTTTTCATGTTTCTTGCTGGGCTGAATAAAGATCTTGATGAAGTAAAAGGTCGAATTTTGGGAAAGGTACCATTGCCAACTCTGCGTGAAACCTTTGCAGAAATCAAAAGGGAAGAGGGACGCCAAGGAATTATGATGGGCAAGACACCTCGAAGCTCTGAATCTGAAGGTTCAGCCCTGGCTACTAGAAACCTAGAGGAGGAAAACAATTCAGACAAAGTTCCTTACTGTGATCACTGCAAGATCAAATGGCATACGCGTGAAAATTGTTGGAAGCTCAAAGGCAAACCTCCGAACTGGAAACCTTCGAACTGGAAGAAGAAAGGTGGTCGTGCATTTCAGGCTAGTAATTCTGATCAGGGGCAGCAATCCTCTTCAACTCAGCCTTCAATCACTCCGGAACAACTAGAGAAAATAGACAAATTCTTCAAATTCCTCGAGTCTCAAACTCCTTCTTGTTCTGTAGCAAAAAAAGGTAACTCTGCGTTTCTAAGTGTCAGTCCCAATCATACTTGGATAGTAGATTCAGGTGCATCTGATCACATGACAGGTGAATCTACCGTGTTCTCTTCATATAGTCCATGTGCAGGTAATCAAAAAATAAAAATTGCAGATGGCTCTTTTTCAGCCATTGCAGGTAAAGGGTCAGTTGTGTTGTCTCCAATGCTAACTCTTAAAGATGTTCTTCGTGTTCCAAACTTGTCTTGTAGTTTAATGTCCATCAGTAAATTAGCCAAAGATACAAATTGTCAAACTAATTTTTTCCGATCTCACTGTGTCTTTCAGGATTTGAACTCGGGGAAGAGGATTGGCAGCGCTAATGAGAGTGGAGGACTCTACTACTTTGACGTTGGATCTACATCACAACTACCTTTTAAAACAATAAGTTCCTGCTTTAAGTCTTTTTCTGTTTTGAATAATAATGATGACAATATTATACTATGGCATTTACGATTAGGTCATCCTAGTTTTGGTTATTTAAAACATTTGTTTCCTAAGTTATTTCATAATAAGGATATTTCTTTATTTAAATGTGAAGCATGTGAATTTGCTAAACATCATCGTTCTCATTTTTCAATACAGCCTTATAAACCATCAAAACCTTTTTCAATTATCCACGGTGATGTTTGGGGCCCTAACCGTACAAGTACGCTTTCTCTCAAAAAATGGTTTATCACATTTATTGATGACCATTCAAGAGTATGTTGGGTGTACTTGTTAAAGGGGAAATCTGATGTTTGTCAGGCTGTAAAAGATTTTTTTACAATGGTGCAAAATCAATATCAAACTAATATTCAAGTCTTTAGAAGTGATAATGGCAAAGAATATTTTAACACTACTTTGAGTGATTTTTTTCTAAAAAATGGAGTGATACATCAAAGTTCATGTCCTAACACCCCTCAACAAAATGGAGTTGCAGAAAGAAAAAATAGACATTTACTAGAGGTAGCTAGAGCTTTACTCTTCTCAAGTAAAGTACCAAACTACTTGTGGGGTGAGGCTGTTTTAACTGCTGCGTATTTGATTAATAGAATGCCTTCAAAAGTCCTTAACTTTCAAACTCCAATTAATACTTTCAAAGAATGTTTTCCTAGTATTCGTGTTTCAACTGATTTGACATTAAAATTTTTTGGTTGCATAGCCTTTGTTCATGAACATAAGAATGTTGGAAAACTTGAACCACGTGCTATAAAATGTGTTTTTGTTGGCTACTCGCCAACCCAGAAGGGATATAAATGTTTTGATCCTAAAAACAAGAAAATGTTTGTCACAATGGACGTTACATTCTTTGAAAAACAACCTTTTTTTAATAATACTCATCTTCAGGAGGGGAATTTTAATGAAGACTCATTTACAACTGAGGATATGACTTTTTTTGAGGATATGACTTTTTCTAATAATTTGTCTTTCCCTGAATCACAACCTTCTAAGACTTATACTTCTGCACCAACAGAAAAGGGCCATGATTCCTTATGTGATCCTACTCCTATTATGAGTACGGAACCCGGTGAATCCGAGCCTACATTCTCTCATAAAGAAAACAATGAGAATTTTGAAACCAATGATAATGATGATCTAAATAAAATGCCACAAAATAATGAGTCATCTAAAGAGAATAGGTTTGAAGTAGGAAACAAGATTTGGAAAGGACAGGTTTTTGTGAGAAAGAACCACAAAGAAAGTGATGAGTCCACATCTCCTCGCTATCATGAATCTGAACTGGGAATTGATCATCCCCCAAAAAAGGGGAAAGGTAAGTCTATCTCTGTTTCTGAGAGTCATATTTTGTATCCTGATATAGATGATCCTATAGCCGTTAGAAAACCAGTTAGAACTTGCACTAAACACCCTATGTCCAATTTTATATCATATTCAAATTTGTCTTCATCTTTTTCTGCCTTCACCTCAAAATTGTCTAGTGTAGAGATTCCAAAAAATGTACAGGTTGCTCTAGAAGTTCCAAAGTGGAGGGAAGCTGTACTTGAAGAGATGAAAGCTCTTGAGAAGAACAAAACTTGGAGTGTAATGACACTACCAGATGGCAAGAAGACAGTTGGGTGCAAATGGGTGTTCACTGTGAAATATAATTCAGATGGGTCAATTGAAAGGTACAAAGCCCGCCTGGTGGCTAAGGGTTTTACACAAACATATGGGATAGACTACTCAGAGACATTTGCTCCTGTTGCAAAATTGAACACCGTCAGAATTCTCTTATCTCTTGCTGCGAACTTGGATTGGCCCCTACATCAGTTGGATGTCAAGAATGCCTTTCTCAATGGTGATTTAGAAGAAGAAGTATATATGGACATTCCTCCCGGATTTGAAGACAAGTTTGGAACAAATGTATGCAAACTAAACAAGTCTTTGTATGGATTAAAGCAGTCCCCTAGAGCTTGGTTTGAAAAATTCACCCAGTCCATGAAGAAACAAGGATACGTTCAAGGACAGGCTGACCACACCTTGTTCACAAAGTTCTCTCAAGATGGAAAAATTGCTATCCTGATTGTTTATGTTGATGACATCGTCCTTACTGGAAATGATACAGTTGAAATGGCAAGAGTAAAAGAAAAGTTAGCTATCGACTTTGAAATTAAGGACTTAGGATCCATGCGGTATTTTCTTGGTATGGAGGTTGCTCGATCAAATGATGGTATTGTAGTTTCACAGCAGAAATACATTCTAGATTTATTGAAAGAAACAGGTATGAGTGGATGTCGACCAACAGATACTCCCATGGACCCTAATGCAAAACTTTGGGAAAAAGGTAGTAATCCTGTTGACACTGTGAGATACCAGAGACTGGTTGGAAAACTGATATATTTGTCGCACACTAGACCTGACATCGCCTTCTCAGTTAGTGTGGTAAGTCAATTTATGCATTCTCCTTTTGAGGAACACCTTGAGGCAGTCTATAGGATACTGAAATATTTGAAGGCAAATCCTGGAAAGGGATTATTTTTTAAGAAGACTAGTGAAAGAAATGTGTGTATCTTTACCGATGCTGATTGGGCAGGTTCAGTCACTGATAGACGATCAACCTCTGGATATTGTACCTATGTTTGGGGTAATCTTGTGACATGGAGGAGCAAGAAACAAGGAGTTGTAGCAAGAAGTAGTGCAGAAGCCGAGTTTAGAGCTATGGCTCAAGGTATTTGTGAAGGGTTATGGATCCATAGAGTCCTAGAAGAACTTAAGATGAAAATTGAGCTTCCGTTAAGATTATACTCTGACAGTAAGGCTGCTATTAGCATAGCTCATAACCCAGTTCAACATGACAGAACCAAACATATTGAGATTGACCGACATTTCATTAAAGAAAAGTTGGATGCTGGAATCATATGTCTTCCATTTGTAACTTCAAATCAACAAACTGCTGATATCTTCACCAAAAGTTTGGCAAGACCCACCTTTGAGCACTTGATAGGCAAGTTGGGCATGATAGATATCTATGCACCAACTTGAGGGGGGGTGTTGGAAAATATAATATTTAGTCTTTTTTTTATTATTTCTAGTAGATTTTAGATTTTTTTATTATTGAGTTATATTTTCTTTTGTAATATTTTTCTCCAAAGATTAAGGAGAGAATTAATCTTGTACTCTCTATTTAAACCAGCATGAGGCTGAAGAATAAAGAATCAAAACATTCGCATATTTTTTCTAATATTTTGTTTTCAATCTGGAGAATCAAAGAATAAAGAAAATTTTGTTTTCAATATTTCGGTGCACAATTGCTGTAAAACAGAGTACCAAGAGATGAATTAAATATGAATTTTTAGGTTTGCACTTAAAATTTTCATATTTAATTACTAAAATTAGTCATTGTACTCTAACATGAATTATTATGTTTCCGCTTGGAAGATTCAACAAAAAAGAAGCTCCTAGATTGGAAAAAGCACTTCAACATTATAGAAGGAATCTCTCAAGGAATACTCTATCTTCATAAGTACTCAAGACTCAAAATCATTCATAGAGACTTGAAAGCTAGCAACATACTTCTTGATGAGAATATGAATCCAAAAATTTCTGATTTTGGCATGGCAAGAATGTTTACACTACAAGAATCTGTAGTAAACACAAACAGGATTGTTGGGACATAGTAAGTGTTATGAACTTTATTTGTTTCCCTAATGTTTTTATTGATGATTACATATGCAAAATTTGAGTTTATTAAATAAATTTTGGCACCGCAGTGGATACATGTCTCCAGAGTACGCGATGGAAGGAATTTGTTCAATCAAGTCTGATGTATATAGTTTTGGAGTGTTACTACTTGAAATTGTTTGCGGAAGAAAAAACAATAGCTTCTATGATGTTGATCGCCCACTAAATCTAATAGGACATGTATGTTGTTAAATTTGTCTAAATCGTATTTTTAAAATATTATTCATTGTTCCGAATTTGATTAAATTACTAATTTAGGCATGGGAGCTATGGAATGATGGTGAGTATCTACAGTTAATGGATCCATCAATAAATGACACATTTGTTCCTTAGGAAGTGCAAACGTGCATTCATGTTGGTCTCTTATGTGTTGAACAATATGCAAGTGATCGACCTACGATGTCTGATGTTATATCAATGTTAACAAACAAATATGAACTTACAACCTTACCAAGAAGACCAGCATTTTATTTTAGAAGAGAGATCCTTGAGGGCGAAACAACTTCTAAAGCGGCCGACACTGATACCTATTCTATGACAGCAATTTCTACCTCATGTGAAGTAGAAGGGAAATTTTTAAGCAATCAATACACACACACATTCATTTGAAACAAATGTTGTTAATTGAAGTGACAAAAAATGCAAAAGGCAAAATGTATAATCAACAAAAAATTGGCTTGATTATGTGTGTTTGATTGTGAAAGATACTCATTTTTTGTGTGTAATTTATTTTCCTAAAATGGTCCTTATACCATGTGACTATGGAGAAAAAACACTTCTGCTGATGGGTTTTCACACAGTGGCAATTTTAAAGTCTTGATGAATTTTGCCTATGCATTCTCACATCGTTGACACACCTCTTTCATCCAAAATCTTAAGGTATTAGGTTAATGTATTTCTCTTACTTATGTTGCTCAACTTCAACTCTGTCAACCAATGTAAGACTTAACTCACACTTGATAGATGTCAAGACATAAATATGTCATCCATTTTACATGAATTTTTATCGTCAAAGTGTTCTATTATTTGGATACACATATGTATAAAAGGGAAAACATTTGGTGCATTACAATATATATATTATTGTTTTTGCCACATGCCCACATTAGATTGACAAATTCCATATTAAGGGACATAATTGACTGATGTATAATATGATATTAAGGAATCTTTGACATATTTTTCATTATTTTGGATCAATATGAAAACTCAATCTTTACAGTAGTAATAATTATGATGGCTTGATTTATGTGTTTTCTAAAGAGTCAATGAGTTGTTTTTCACATGGATGATAATTTGAATAAACTATATATAGTGTGAGGAATGTATTATTATGACATAAAGCAGTGCGGTCTTCTTTTCATTAGAAAAATGAACCATAAAGCTCCTTTAATCACAGATTGGTCATTACATTCCCACATGCAATTGCTATCTTTACTAATCCAAAACTTTATTTCAGATTAGTCTTCCATCATTTAAGCACTAATTCTGTAATCAGTAATCACTTAAACATGGTTTACATTGAAAAAGTGAAACCTCAAGTTTTACTTCTTATCTTATGTGTATGGTTGAGTATCCATGTAAAAGCAAAAAATGATAGTTTGAAGCCAGGTGATACACTTAATTCGACAATGACGTTGTGTTCTAAACAAGGTACATATTGCATGAATTTTGATGAAAATCTTTATCTCAGCATATTTTCCAACGCGAATTGGAACGTGTGGATCGCTAACAGAAACCAACCTGTTGACGATAATAGCTCAGCAGTTCTATCATTAGACTACTCCGGTGTGCTCAAAATTGAATACTCTCGAAATAAGAAACCGACAATCCTATACAATTCAACTCAACCTTTCAGCAATAGTAGTACTGTTGTTGCCACCTTGTTCGATACGGGTAACTTTGTGTTGCAAGATATTCAAACGAATATTGTGTTATGGCAAAGTTTTGATCATCCAACCGATAGTTTACTCCCTGAGATGAAATTAGGCGTGAATCATAAAACCGGTGAAATTTGGTCGCTGATTTCAAGCATTAGTGACTCAATCCCATCTCCTGGTCCATTCAGGCTTGAATGGGAGCCCAGGAGACAAGAATTGGTCATCAAGCGTAGAGAAAAAGTTTATTGGACAAGCGGAATCGAAGAACTCGTGAAAAACGATACATTTGAGTTAATATTTGGTGAAAACTTTGAGTACAAAATTGTGTCCTCTAAGGATGAAGAGTACTTCACATACAAAACTCCAAATGAGCAGCTTACTGTATGGACCCTATTAGAAACCGGGCAACTGATAAACAGGGAAGGAGGTGACATAGCAAGGGCTGATTTGTGTTACGGGCATAACACTAATGATGGTTGCGAAAAGTGGGATGAAGCGGAGATACCTACTTGCAGGAATCCGGGGGATAAGTTTGATAGCAAGCCAGGTTACGATAACGAAAATATGGTATATGATGTAACAAATGCTAGTTATGGTATAAGTGATTGCCAACGTATTTGTTGGAGTAATTGTAGCTGCATTGGATTCAAAATCTATAATGATAATGGAACTGGTTGTTTTTTCTTGGTATCAACTAAAGGTCTTAACCTTACAAGTAGTGGTTCTTACTTGTTTTCGATTCTAGTTAAGGACACCAATCACAAAGGTATGTATCAGAGGATGGTCAATACATTGAAATACATCCATTACTATTTAAAACAAACATTTAGATTTAGTACATTAATTACTATTTAATATTATTCCTGAATCCTGATTGAATGTTATGATAATATTTAATTCATCTTCCAACCTTATGTAATGGGAAATTTTTTGATTTTTGATGTTATGATATATCTATGACATCTTCTTATTGTACAATCTCACTGCTAAATAGGATTTAGATCCGCTACAACCAAATGCAGAGTGCAACAGTTGTATGTAGATGATATTTACTTGTCCCGGCTAAGAATTTGATCTGTACAGGGCACTGGAGATGGTCGGAAATAAAATGTCTCTGGTTATTTGATGGGTGGCTTCAAGCACTCCAACGTTCTAGGAGTAACTAAGAGTTTGGGTGGAGTGAGAGGTAATGGAGGATGTGCCTTTTTGAGAGAGATGAGTCTTTATTTATAGGCTTGCTAAGAGGGAGGTCCTGATGGGAATTTTCCCCAGCCATGAGTGGACATAGGAATTGTACCTTTATGAGAATGAGTTCAACATATGCCTCGGCCCAGCCCGGAATATGTATTTTGGTCGTTAGATTAATCCAATGACCGACGAGTAGCTGGGCCTAAAAGTAAGTTAAGGGCAACACTAGATCAGGTCGATTGACAGGGCCAATGACCTAGCTTACTTCAGGCCCAAGTTAGACGGAACACTTTTATAAACATACTGACTTGCATTAAAAAATTATAAAATATACTTTAAATAGAATGTCATATAAAGTTAGATTCTATAAAAGTTCATGTTAGATATGAAAATAGAACTTAATCTTATTAGTCTACTTGCAAAATCTACATCACTCGCTAATCGAGTGGTGTAGACTTTTGTAAATGTATCGTAAAGAAGGCTTTTTAACAAGCTATCAGACCATGACAGACTTTCGAAAAGTCAGATCAGACATTAAAAACCGACCCTATGACAAATAATAGTTTAAACTTAGGTCTTACATTTATAATGTAGGCTAGGCTCAAGCCTTGCAATCCCAATTAGTAGTAATGCAATTGGATACATAAGGAATGGTTTCGAAAATTAGCTCAAATTATGGCCTAAGTTTTATCACAACATTCTGCATAATTGTAGTAACATGAATGAACAAAACAAGTAATTCATTGATATTAGAATTGAGAGTTGGGTCTTCTTATAAAGATATATTTAAGACCATCTCGCAACCCCGATGTGGGACTTCTTAACACACACCCTCACACCCAGCACTATTGGGAGTAAGGTCTAACTATGATATAAATGGTGGATGACCCGATCAAAAAACTGATTGCAGGCGGCCATGTTACCATTTCATAATCGAGAGTAAGGTCTAACTCAACACTACAAAACTGACTTGTAAGGTGAGGATTGCCCTCACTTATAAACATATATTGAGGCCATCTCGCAACCGATATGAGACTTCTTAACAATTGAAATAACTAAAATCAGTTCCATGTTTTAGTATCGGTTAGAATTAAGTAAATTTGTAGATATTCATTTAACAGTACACCTTCATATATTGCTTGTTAACATTCTCAGAGTATACAACTTCTTAGGTTAATGCTAATTCATTAGACATTCAATGTATTTATTTATTGTAACACCATTATGAATAGAAGTTGGGTGATACTAGTATTGACACATAGAATTTACAGAAATTACAGTATCCAAGAAAGGTAACAATAACAATAACAACAAGTTGATTTGGATTTGTGCTGGTATGGGGACTGCTCTACTCATTATCAGCCTTTCGATTCTATTTCGAGCCTTAAGGAAACGAAAATATATGCTTCGAGGTAATTACATTTTTCTCTAAAAACATTTTTAACACTATTATCATAAAATATATTTCATTTTTCACCTTAATATAAACAGAGAAGGAAAGAATGAGAATGCAGGTTGAGATTGAAGATCTTGAAGGTTCTAGGCAATACTCTGATGACAATGATCTAGATGGTGATTTATACAATGGAGATGACTTAAAAGTGTTTAGCTATTCAACAATAACTATGGCTACAAATGGTTTTTCATTAGAAAACAAGTTAGGACAAGGTGGCTTTGGACCTGTTTTTAAGGTGACTCTTTTATTTATAGTTTTGCTGAAATAAAATAATTACATTATGATTGATGAAACAGTTGAGGTTATGCATTTATTTTTATTTTTTTTGGTATCAACCCTTTGGTTCCTAGGAGAAGGGAGCCTTAGTAGTCCAGAGTTTCGGCTGTCTGGCCAAGAAATTGTTCTAACAATGTCTTGGTTATTCATTTATCTGTTTTATTAATAATGATTTTATGTTCAATTCAGGGAATCTTACCTTCAGGACAAGAAGTAGCTGTGAAGAAACTTTCAAAAACTTCTGGACAAGGAGTTACCGAGTTTCGAAATGAATTAACACTCATATCTAAGTTGCAGCATACAAATCTTGTTCAGCTTATTGGTCATTGCATTCATGAACAAGAGAGACTGTTGATCTATGAGTATATGATCAACAAAAGCTTGGACTTCTTTTTATTTGGTGAGATATATAACTTATAAGTTTGATACAATCTCTTAAAGGTTGTGTATTGATGTGTATGTATGTGTGTGTGTGTGTGTGTGTGTGTCTGCCTCAAGAATAAAATAAAACAAACTATCCATTCATAAGTTGCATGCACCAAACTAAGGATTATGGTCTTAGATTGTGGTTGTCATTGAGGTTGTTATAGCGTGAAATATTTTTTAATTTTCACAAATTATACTAAGGGGCACTACTGTGCTACTACGCTATTTACCCAACAATAATATAGTCCCAGTTTGCTCTGTAAATAGTCATTGATAGATGCTTGATACACAAAGTTTAGAGACGGTTAAAAGTAAGATTTTTCAATGGATCTAAAGTATTTAGCTATTTGGAGTTATGACATTTTAATATTTAGAGAAAATTTAAATGAACATTTTAATATTTAAATCATTGAATGTGGTTGCGTTGCAGCCGTACATTGGATGCGGTTGTTGAGCAGTTACGTTGTTATATTGCAGCACCTACCGCATTAGCAATACTACGGTCGCAATTTCAGTTGTAAGCTGCAATTTGTAACTATGCTAAGGTTATTGTTTCTTGCATAAATTTTATATTATGATAAATAGTTCTCTTAGAAATTGGGTTGGGCCTAACTCAACCGGCTTGTAAGATGAAGATTGCATCTTGGTGCGTGGATATAAATGGTGGGGGCCCAATAACACAAACCTGATAGCAAGCGGCTTAATGGATCTTGGAGAGACTCTGATACCATCTAAGAATTTGGGTTGGGCCTAACTCAACCCTACAAAATTGGCTTATAAAGTGATGATTACTTCAATTTATAAACCTTTGTCCAAGCCATCTCACTTACATCCAATGTGGGACGTCTTAATAACTTCATTTTATCTATGAAAACAAAATTAAAATTTAGAAGAGAAATTTAAGTTTCTTTGTGTAGAGAAATAACAGTTAATAATATCAGTAATGTTACCAATGTACCTATTTTGTATATCTAACTTGAATTATGGTTGTTTCATGTTTATTATAACGATTTTTTCTCATGATATTGTATTTCTTTTTTCTTTTTGCTTGTGTAGATGCCACTAGAAGAAAGTTGCTAGATTGGAACAAACGCTTTAGCATAATAGAAGGAATTGCTCAAGGATTGCTATACCTTCACAAATACTCAAGACTCAGAATTATTCACAGAGATTTGAAGGCTAGTAATATTCTCCTCGATGAAAATATGAACCCCAAAATTTCTGATTTTGGTGTGGCAAGAATGTTCACGAAACAAGAAACCGAAGCAAATACCAACAGAATTGTTGGGACATAGTGAGTTTTTCGTGTTGTCTTTTACTTCTAAATTATACTGATAACTATGTAAACTGAATTTATTTTTTGTTTTGTAGTGGTTACATGTCTCCAGAGTATGCAATGGAAGGAGTTTTTTCTACAAAGTCAGATGTATATAGTTTCGGAGTGCTTCTCCTTGAGATTATCTGCGGCGAAAAAAACAATAGCTTCTACAGTGAAGACAGACCACTTAATCTAGTAGGACACGTATGTGATCATTTATCTTTTTACTATTTCTAAGTGATCGATGCATACAAGTTGATTGAGTTTTGACATAAAAATTAATTATTGATTTCATAGGCATGGGAGTTATGGAAAGAAGGAGTGGTTTTTCAGTTGGTGGATCCATTACTAAATGGGTCGTTTTCAGAGGATGAAGTGCTAAGATGTGTACATGCTGGTTTATTATGCGTAGAAGAAAATGCAGACGATCGTCCCAACATGTCCAATGTTATATCAATGTTAACAAATGAAATCAAAGTCGATGTTTTGCCTAAGAAACCAGCATACTATGGTGGAACAAGAGTTTTCGAGGAAGAAACGTTTGGCGAAGATTTAGGTGAGGATTCCACATATGAAAACTCTCATTCACATGTACAATCAATATAGATAGATACAGGGAAGAAATTACCAAAGTTATCAAATAGTAATTGTTTACACTGTGGTTGTACTGATATGTGAATGTGACTGATAGCATTAAAATGCTTTATTAGTTTTGTCTTCTTGACCATTGATCCTTTGCAAAGACATTGAATGTATTTGACATATGATTGGTTTTGTTATGTTTAGAGAAAATAGAGATATTCTAGGAATTTGAATTTTGATTAACATAATTTATTTGTAATTTATAAGTATAATCAAACTCGTTACTCTGATCATTGTTGTAAATTACCTCTAATCATTGTTGCAAATGTTATATGCAAAATTTTATTGATTCAAAATATCATCTGGATATTCGAATAAGCATAGGTAGCAAATAAGCGAGTTTGAGATACATCAAAGGGATTCGAATAACAAGACTTGCACGCCAAGAGAGGTTTCCCACCAAAATTCAAATTCAAACATCAGAAGAAATTTGAAGCGAACGGTTTTTGAAGGACAACTGTCCTACACGTGGCATACATGCAAAATCTGCACTTATGCTTTCAAATCTTAAAGTTTTTGCATTTACTTTGCTGTAATTCTCATTCTTGCCACTTATGTTATGCATTTTATTCTACTTTTGCATTTTTTATCTTCTTGCAAAAATTTCAATTAATTTACATTTTAACAAGGCATTTACATTCCTTTCAAATTGGCTTGTCATTTCAATTTTATTGTTTTTATATCTTTTTTTTAATTCCTTTATTTTGTAAGTCATTGGATCATCGAAGGGGAGCCTGATACTTAACTCACACTTGAGGAGTTTCACTAAGTTGGATCAACACATTGGACTAAGAACAACTACACATGTGACTTTGACACAGACATTGAGTTAATGGGTCTACAAGAACATTCCTCCATACCCTAAAAGCATTTGGCGCATTACAACATATATTATTTTTTTACCATATTAAATTGACAAAGTCCATATTAAGGGACAGAATTGACTGATGGATAATATGATATTAAGGAATCTTTGACATATTTTTCACTATTTTTGGGTCAATATGAAAACTCAATCTTTACAGTGTAATAATTTATGTCTAGTTGATTTATGTGATTTTTAAAGAGTCAATGAGTTGTTTTTCACATGGATGATAAGTTGAATAAACTATATATAGTGTTAGGGCATAAAGCAGTGCGGTCTTCTTTTGATTAGAAAAATGAACCACAAAGCTACTTTGACGACAGATTGGTCATTACATTCCCACATGCAATTTCCATCTTTGCTAATCCAAAATTTAATTTCAGATTAATCTTAGTTCTCACATTCAAGCATTAATTCTGTAATCACTCAAACATGGTTTACATTGAAAAAGTGAAACCTCAAATTTTGCTTCTTATCTTGTGTATCTGGTGGAGTATCCATATAAAAGCAGAAAATGATAGTTTGAAGCCAGGTGATACACTGAATTCCACGACAACGCTGTGTTCTAAACAAGGTACATATTGCATGAATTTTGACGAAACTCTTTATCTCAGCATATTTTCCAATGCGGATTGGATCGTGTGGATTGCTAACAGAAACCAACCTGTTGATGATGATAATAATAATTCAGCAGTTCTATCATTAGACTACTCTGGTGTGCTCAAAATTGAGTATTCTGGAAAAAAGAAACCGACGATTCTATACAATTCAACTCGATTTTTTAGCAATAGTACTATTGTTGCAACCTTGTTCGATACAGGTAACTTTAAGCTGCAAGATATTCAAACGAAGACTGTGTTATGGCAAAGTTTTGATCATCCAACTGATAGTTTGCTTCCTGGGATGAAATTAGGCGTGAATCATAAAACTGGTGAAAATTGGTCCCTGGTTTCAAGAATTAGTGACTCAATCCTATCTCCTGGTCCATTCAGGCTTGAATGGGAACCCAGGAGACAAGAATTGGTCATCAAGCGTAGAGAAAAAATTTATTGGACAAGCGGAAAACTCATGGAAAACGGTACATTTGAGTATATATCCGGTGAAAATATCGAGTACAAAATTGTGTCCACTAAAGATGAAGAGTACTTCACATACAAAACTCCAAATGATAAGCTTACCGTATGGACTCTATTAGAAACCGGGCAACTGATAAACAGGGAAGGAGGTGATATAGCAAGGGCTGATTCGTGTTATGGATATAACACTAATGATGGATGCCAAAAGTGGGATGAAGCCGAGATACCTATTTGCAGAAATCCGGACGATAAGTTTGATAGCAAGCCAGGTTATGGTAACAAAAATATGGTATATGATGTAACAAATGTTAGTTATGGTATAAGTGATTGTCAAGCTATTTGTTGGAGCAACTGTAGCTGCATTGGATTCAAAATCTTTAATGACAATGGAACTGGTTGTGTTTTCTTGGTATCAACTAAAGGTCTTAACCTTGCAAGCAGTGGTTATTACTTGTTTTCGATTCTAGTTAAGGACACCGATCACAAAGGTATGTATGTCCCTAATAACTAGTAAAAGATACATTTAGATTTAGTTCATCGATCACTAGATTGCTTGTTAATATTCTAAGAGATGAGTATACAACTTCTTAGGTTAGTTCTAATTCATTAGGCGTTACTTGATGTCAGAACTGACCCCCGAATCAGATTAAACTGGTGGTGAAAACCCACACGTAATAATTAATTAGGCATTTAATGTATTTATTGTAACACCATCATGAATAGAAGTTGGGTTATATGAGTATTAACACATAGAGTTTTACAGAAACTACAGTACCCCTGGAAGGTAAAAGTAACAAGAAGTTGATTTGGATTTGTGCTGGAATGGGGACTGCCCTACTCATTATCAGCCTTTCGATTCTATTTCGAGCCTTAAGAAAACGAAAATATATGCTTCGAGGTAATTAATTTTTTCGCTAATTTTTTTTAACACTGTTATAATAAAATATATTTCATTTTTCACCTTAATATGCACAGAGAAGGAAAGAATGAAAATACAGACTGAGATTCAAGATCTTGAAGGTTCTAGGAAATACTCTGACGACGATGATCTAGACGGTGATTTAAGCAATGGAGATGACTTAAAAGTGTTTAGCTATTCAACAATAACTATGGCGACAGATGGCTTTTCATTAGAAAACAAGTTAGGACAAGGTGGCTTTGGACCTGTTTTTAAGGTGACCCTTTTTTTTTAGTTTTGCTGAAATAAAATAATTACATTATGATCGATGAAACAGTTGAAGTTACGCATTTATCGGTTTTTTGGTATTAACCCTCTGATTCCTAGGAGAAGGGAGCCCTAGTAGTCCAAAGTTCGGCTGTTTGGCCAAGAAATTTTCCAACAATGTCTTGGTGGTACATTTATCGGTTTTATTAATAATGATTTTATGTTCAATTCAGGGAACTCTACCTACAGGGCAAGAAGTAGCTGTGAAGAAACTTTCAAAAACTTCTGGACAAGGAGTTACGGAGTTTCGAAATGAATTAACACTTATATCTAAGTTGCAGCATACAAATCTGGTTCAACTAATTGGTCATTGCATTCATGAACAAGAGAGACTGCTGATCTATGAGTATATGATCAACAAAAGTTTGGACTTCTTTTTATTTGGTGAGATATATCAGTAATGTTACCTATATACCTAATTTTTTTGTATATCTAACATGAATTATGTTCGTGTTTATTATAACGCTTTTTTCGCATGACATTGTATTTCTTTTTTCATTTTGCTTGTGAAGATGCTACTAGAAGAAATTTGCTAGATTGGAATAAACGCTTTAGCATAATAGAAGGTATTGCTCAAGGATTGTTATACCTTCACAAATACTCAAGACTCCGAATTATCCACAGAGATTTGAAGGCTAGTAATATTCTCCTCGATGAAAATATGAACCCGAAAATTTCTGATTTTGGTGTGGCAAGAATGTTCACGAAACAAGAAACCGAAGCAAATACCAATAGAATTGTTGGGACATAGTGAGTTTTTCGTGTTCTCTTTTGCTTCTAAATTCTACTGATAATTGCGTAAAATGAATTTATTTTTTGTTTCGTAGTGGTTACATGTCTCCAGAGTATGCGATGGAAGGCGTTTTTTCTACAAAGTCTGATGTATATAGTTTCGGAGTGCTTCTCCTTGAAATTATCAGTGGCGAAAAAAATAATAGCTTCTATAGTGAAGATAGACCGCTTAATCTAGTAGGACATGTATGCGATGATTTCTCTCTTTACTCTTTCTAAGCGATGCATATATGTTAATTGAGTTTTGACATGAAAATTAATTATTGATTTCATAGGCATGGGAGTTATGGAAAGAAGGTGTGGTTTTTCAGTTGGTGGATCCATTATTAAATGAGTCATTTTCGGAGGATGAAGTGCTAAGATGCGTACATGCTGGTTTATTATGCGTAGAAGAAAATGCAGACGATCGTCCCAACATGTCTAATGTTATATCAATGTTAACAAACGAAATCAAAGTCGATATTTTGCCTAAAAAACCAGCATACTATGGTAGAACAAGAGTTTTCGAGGAAGAAACGTTTGACGAAGATTTAGGTTTGGATTCTACATATGAAAACTCTCATTCACATGCAGAATCAATATAGATAGATGCAGGGGTGTACTAATATGTGATTGATAGCATTAAAATTTTTATTGGTTTTGTCTTCTTGAGCATTGATCCATTGGGAAGATATTGAATGTATTTGACATATGATTGGTTTTGTTATGATTAGAGGAAATTTGGATATTCTAGGAATCTTGAATTTGGATTGACACGATTTATTTATTTTTTATCAGTAAGAATCAAACTCTATCTTAAATTTACAACACTCGCACACCTCAATGTGAATCAACCACTTGTGTTAGACCTCGATTGTACTTATCATATTATTTAGACACGCGTAATTTAGACAATGAGATACTATATGCAAGATGTGAATCATAAGAAATATAAAGATTTTGAGAGACAAATTACATGTTCAGATCATCTCTAAAAGGGACACCCAATAGTACATCAACAAAATAAAGAATGTTCGTCGATGATAAAAATATTTGGTGGATTACTATATACATATTAATTTTTTACTACATTGGATTGACTAAATAGATATTAAGGAGCTGAATTGATTTATTTTTCTTTAAAATATAGAACGACTATGTTCTTTAATCACTTTTCTTAGAATACAAGCAAGAGTCTTCAGAAACCAATAAAAAAGAATAAGAAAAGAAGCTAGAGTTTTTAAAATTTAAATGGTTGTTTTGCACATGGAGGATAAAATAAACTATAAATAGTATAGGACATATATTATTATGGCATAAAGTAGTCCTTTCTTCTTTTGATTATAAAAATTATTGCCAAAATCTAATTGCATGTGATATGATATATCTTTACTAATCCAAAATCTAATTGCAGATTAAGGTTCTCACATTACAGCATTAACTCTGTGACTTAAACATGATACTTTACAGTGAACAATGGAAACCTCTTGTTTTACTTATCTTCTTGTACTTGTGCACTACTAGTACTTCTACTATCCATGTCAAAGCACAAACAACTGCTAGTTTTTTGAAGGCGGGAGATACACTAGATTCTTTTTCCTTGCTGTGTTCTACGTATTGCATGAGTTTTGACGCAGGTCCTGAAAACATCCCCGCTTATCTCCGCATATATGCGCCTCAAGAAATAAACGATTGGGTAGTGTGGGTTGCTAATAGAAACCAACCTGTTCAAAGGAATTCTGTAGTTTTATTACTAGACCATTCTGGTTTACTCAAAATTGAACCTAAATTTGGCGAACCAATAATCCTTTACGCTTCACCTAAACCTCTTAAAAATAGTACTATTGTTGCCACCTTGTTGGATACAGGTAACTTTGTGTTACAAGATATTCAGAAGAAGATTGTGTTGTGGCAAAGTTTTGATCATCCAACTGATAGTTTACTCCCCGGGATGAAATTAGGCGTGAATCATAAAACCGGTGAAAATTGGTCGCTGGTTTCAAGAATTAGCGACTCAATCCTATCTCCTGGTCCATTCAGGCTTGAATGGGAGCCAAGGAGACAAGAATTGGTCGTCAAGCGTATAGAAAAAGTTTATTGGACAAGTGGAGAATTGATGAAAAACGGTACATTCGAGTATATATCAGGTGAAAATTTTCAGTACAAAACTGTGTCCACTAAGGATGAAGAGTACTTCACATACACAACTCCAAATAAAGACCTTACTATATGGACTTTATTAGAAACAGGAAAACTTATAAACAGGATAGGAAGTGAGATAGCAAGTGCTGATTTGTGTAATGGGTATGACTCTAATAGGGGGTGCCAAAAGTGGGATGTAGCAGATATACCAAGTTGTAGGAATCCTAATGATATGTTTGATAGCAAATCAGGTTACCCTAATTATAAATTGTTACACAATATGACAAATGCTAGTTATGGTATAAGTGATTGTCAAGCTAATTGCTACAGTAACTGCAGCTGCTTTGGATTCAAAACCTTTTATGATAATGGAACTGGTTGTGTCTTTTTGGAATCAACTAAAGGTCTTAACCTTGCAATCACTGTTGATTACTCATTTTACATTCTAGTACAGAACACTGATCACAAAGGTATGTATGTATGTCTCTACCTACATTTTTAGGCCAAATTACTCTTTTGGTCCCTTAAAGAAATTTTTGGCTTCACTTTGATCGCTTAATGAATAATAAACGTTTCGCCTGAGTCCCTTAATGATATCTCCGTTAGTTAAAAAGGTCTTTTCTATTGAATTTTAACCTCCAATTGTATAAGGTGGACCAACACTTAATATATTTTACTTTAGGCATTGTATTTATTGTAACATCATTATGAATAGAAGTTGAGTGAGTATTGACACATAGAATTTACAGAAATAACAATATCCCAGGAAGGTAAAAATAACAACAGGTTGATTTGGATTTTTGCTGGAATGGGAACTGCTCTACTCATTATCAGCCTTTTGATTCTATTTCGAGCCTTAAGGAAACGAAAATATATGCTTCAAGGTAATTACATTTTTCTCTAAAAATATTTAATACTGTTAACTTATAACAAAATATATTTCACTTTTCACCTTAATATAACAGAGATGGAAAGAATGAGAATGCAGATTGAGATTCAAGATCTTGAAGGTTCTAGGAAATACTCTGATGACGATGATCTAGAAGGCGAGTTAATCAACGGAGATGACTTAAAACTGTTTAGCTATTCAACAATAACTGTGGCTACAAATGGCTTTTCATCAGAAAACAAGTTAGGACAAGGTGGCTTTGGACCTGTTTTTAAGGTGACCCTTTATTTTTAGTTTTGCTGAGATAAAATAATTACATTATGATTGATGAAACAGTTGAAGTTATGCATTTATCGGTTTTTTGGTATTAACCCTCTGATTCCTAGGAGAAGGGAGCCCTAGTAGTCCAAAGTTCGGCTGTTTGGCCAAGAAATTTTCCAACAATGTCTTGGTGGTACATTTATCTTTTTTTATTAATAATGATGTTATGTTCAATTCAGGGAATCTTACCTTCAGGACAAGAACTAGCTGTGAAGAAACTTTCAAAAACTTCTGGACAAGGAGTTACCGAATTTCGAAATGAATTAACACTCATATCTAAGCTGCAGCATACAAATCTGGTTCAACTAATTGGTCATTGCATTCATGAACAAGAGCGATTGTTGATCTACGAGTATATGATCAACAAAAGCTTGAACTTCTTATTATTTGGTGAGATATATCAGTAATGTTACCTATGTACCTATTTTGTATATCTAACATGAATTATGGTTGTTTTATGTTTACTAGTATAACACTTTTTTCGCATGACATTGTATTTATTTTTTCTTTTTTCTTCGGAAGATGCGACTAGAAGAAAGTTGCTAGATTGGAACAAACGCTTCAGCATAATAGAAGGAATTGCTCAAGGATTACTATACCTTCACAAATACTCGAGACTCAGAATTATCCACAGAGATTTGAAGGCTAGTAATATTCTACTCGATGAAAATATGAACCCCAAAATTTCTGATTTTGGCGTGGCAAGAATGTTCACGAAACAAGAAACCGAAGCAAATACCAACAGAATCGTTGGGACATAGTGAGTTTTTCGTGTTCCCTTTTGCTTCTAATTCTACTGATAAATGTGTAAGCTAAATTTATTTTTTGTTTCGTAGTGGTTACATGTCTCCAGAGTATGCGATGGAAGGAGTCTTTTCTACGAAGTCTGATGTGTATAGTTTCGGAGTGCTGCTCCTTGAAATTATCAGTGGCGAAAAAAACAATAGCTTTTATAGTGAAGACAGACCACTTAATCTAGTAGGACATGTATGTGATCATTTCTCTCTTTACTCTTTCTAAGCGATCGATGCATACAAGTTAATTGAGTTTTGATTTTTGACTTGAAAATTAATTATTGATTACATAGGCATGGGAGTTATGGAAAGGAGGAGTAATTTTTCAGTTGGTAGATCCATTACTAAATGAGTCGTTTTCGGAGGATGAAGTGTTAAGATGCGTACATGCTGGTTTATTATGCGTAGAAGGAAATGCAGACAATCGTCCTAACATGTCCAATGTTATATCAATGTTAACAAACGAAATCAAAGTCGATGTTTTGCCTAAAAAACCAGCATACTATGGTAGAACAAGAGTTTTCGAGGAAGAAACGTTTGACGAAGATTTAGGTTTGGATTCTACATATGAAAACTCTCATTCACATGTGCAATTAGTATAGATAGATAGCATTAAAATGTTTTGTTGGTTTTGTCTTCTTGAGCATTGATCTACTGGGAAGACATTGAATGTATTTGACATATGACTGGTTGTGTTATGATTAGAGGAAATATGAATATTCTAGGAATTTTGAATTTTGAGTAACATAATTTATCTTTTTTTTTTTATTCAATAAGAATCGAACTCGGTACCCTGGATTTACAACATTATTCACACCACGTTGTGCATCAACCAATAGTAAATCAACAAAATAAATAACGTTCATCGATCATAAAAATGTTTGGTGAATTGCAATATACATATTAATTTTTTTTATCAGTATATACATATTAATTGTTTACTACATTGGATTGACTAAATATATATTAAGGGACAGAATCGATTTATTTTTCAATAAAAGAAATAGAACGACTATGTTCCTTCATCACTTTGCTTAGAATACAAGTAAGAATCTTCATAAACTAATAAAAAAAAGAAGGAAAAAATGAAGAGTTTTTATTAAATGTTTTTTTTTTGAATAAATATTAAATGGTTGTTTTGCTTTGCACATGGATGATAAAATAAACTAAAAATAGTGAGACATATATTATTATGGCATAAAGTAGGCCTGTCTTCTTTTGATTAGAAAAATTAAAGCCAAAGCTCCTTTAATGACAATTTGGTCATCCAATTCCCACATGCATATGATATAATTGCAGATTAATCGTTCAGAAGTCCTAGCTCAACTGATAGAAAATGCCGAAATTGTTAAGTCGGACGTCTATGACATGGGTTCGAACCCCGGTCATTCCACTTTTGTGTGTGAGTTTATTGGTAGCTTTGCCATCTCATCTATATACCAAAAAAAATTGCAAATTAATCTTCTTCCCACATTGAAGCATTAACTCTATGACTTAAACATGGCACTTAAGAGTGAACAAGGGAAACCTCATAATTTTACTTCTCTTCTTGTGCTTGTGGTTGGGGACTACTAGTACTTCCAGTTCTATCCATTTCAAAGCACAAAAAATTGATGGTTTAACCCTTTTAGTTAATTCATTCTTTTGGTGCAATGTTCCTCTAATTATACTTTTCAACTAACACCGAAGTTTAATTAAGCTCATAATTACTTACAAAAAATGGTTGGAAATAGGTAAAAAGAGTTTAAATGATTAATTTGTTAGCGAAAACTAATATAATTTTTATAATAGTGAAAATTAATATTTATAAATAGATAGGGTTTTTACTTTAAATTGCTTATAAAATAAATCAATAAATATTTAAAATATATAAGTAAAATAATTATTTTAAACCTTTTTTTTTTTAACACATTATTTTTTAGCACTTATCAGTTCCCAAACACGTTTACTAGTTTTTAAATTTCAAAATCTAAAATAGCTTTTGAGAATTAAATCAAAATGATCATATAAATCTTTTGCATTTTGACCACACCGACAACTTTAGGAGAATTTATTTTCACATAAAGTGTCTGTTTAATCTGTAAAATATAAATACTAGATAAAACAATATATGACTGTATAAGACAAAACAACACATCACAAATATTTAAAGTATTGAACAAATTTTATTATCTGTAATGTTTGGTGGAGTAAATGTTGTTTTGATGTTTAAGACAACTTATATTGAGAATAAAAAGTTATCTAATTATATATTCAGTAGAGACAATAATATCGTATGATCTTTTAACCCCTAACAATTTGTTTAATAGAGCAAACACACCAAAAGAGAAGTGATCCTCATTGTGGTAATTAACCTCAAAGTATTGTCATAATATTTTTCTTTATAAGAAATAAAAGGAATAGGAGGTTTCGATTTTTTGGTAGGTAGGAAGATTAGAATTAGAATATAGATAGACTTTAGTTACTAAATGACAAACATGAGTTGACCGCGTGGCCTAATGGATAAGGCGCTCGCCTCCGGAGCGGGAGATTGTGGGTTCGAGTCCCATCGCGGTCGTTTTCAATACATGACGTATTTTTTTTGTTTTTTTTATACTTATAATATTTATTTTTCTGTACACGTGCTTAAATATATACTGTTTTTTATGAGAAGGATTGAATATATTATTTTAGTCCGCATAGACATTAAATATACTTTCATTTTGCAATAATTTGTGAAGTTAATTATATTTTGTAATTCATTCAAAAAAACAATTATAATTGTAATTATATACTTGTTTTTTAGTTTAATTTGTATACTTCAATAATATAAAACTTTTTTTAATATATATTCAATCAAATCACGTCATGTGAATATTTGTTGAAATATTTTAGAAACTTTTCTGTAAAAGTGATACTATAGTACAATTTGATTAAATGTCTATAACATATTTTAAACAATAGGTGCATTGCAATTAAACTCTTTTTTAAATTAAACAAAAAATGATAACATTAGTTTTTTTTACTTAGGTGGCTTAGTGATTATAAGTGGGTGTATCTGAGTTGAAACCCAGATCTTACGAATCTCGCGAAACTAATTCATGGATATTTTCATTAAATATAGGCTACGAAATTAAACGAACTCTCCTAAGCATGTAAATTTCGGAGATGTCATAAATAGGAGACTTTGAAGAAGAAGTCTGTATAATATGAACATTAAAAAAATTCATGGTTAGAGTAAAATTAGTCAACCAATCAACACACTTGTTTCTTTCACGCTAAAAATATTGTATTTGAACTTACTAATTCAAATTTATGAATCAAAACAGACATGGTTCCGTTGGTCTTGCAATTCCCTCTAATCATGTCAAACAACACTTTTGAATCACTCTCCACTACTAGGTGGATAATCCATGTGAATGTACATTGCCCACACCTCTATTTGGAGGGTGTCACAACCGTCAATCTTCCTCGCAAAGTATTTTAAATATCTGTCATTTGTATTGCGCAACAAATATACGCCGTATCTATGTTAGTTGTTAGTGTACAGTTAAAATATTGTCACTTTTTTTCTCTTTTGTCAAGATTCAAATCTAGGAGCTCCACTAACTCCTTAACCCTTAACTCAACCGATCAGCTTAACCAGTTGAGCTACCCATCTCCTGGATGAAATAACTTATTTCGACAAACTAATTCAATTAATTTATACCTTAAAAAACTTATTTTTTTTTCTTCCACATGTACCCTTTTAATCTTACTTAAACAAAATTAAATATTAATTATTTGTGTATAATTTCAGACAAATATAAAATTATGTGATATGAGACACATCAAAATTAACGGTTTGTGTGAAATTTTTTAAACAACATTAATCTTTATGTGTCTGAATAACATATTAAATGATTTTAAATTTATTTGAAACTTTACACAAATAATATATATGATATAAACTTTCAATCCAATAATGTATTTTATAAAATTTATATCAATTAAAATATTATTAAATAGTATAGGAATAAATACCGTCAAATTTTAAAAGAATACACAAATTACTAACCTATAACATTTCATAACTTTAAATATATTCAATTAAAATTCAATTAACTAACTTATCTATCAATTGTCCCATGAGCTTAGCTCAATTGGTTGGACATTGTGAACATTTGTGCACCGGGGTTCGAACTCGGTATGCCCACTTATTCACCTTTAAAAAGTCTGACCAAACAAAAAAAACTTATCTATCAATTAATTTATAAGTTATCCTTTACTTTTTGTCAAATATGAACAATAAAAATAAGTAATTTGTCCCAACTAAAATACTAACCACTTGAGTTCTAAGATTAAAATAAGAGAAGAGAAAGAGGAGTAACTAAACTAAATAAGTAATGAAATTCAATCACACTAGAAACAAAAAAGTTGCAGAAAAAGCGGCGCAGAAACAAACACACACAGAGCAATTTTTAGTGAGAGAAAGTTCCCCAGAAGAAGAGCGAGAAACTGAAGAAAGAAAGTGCCGTCATTTTCTTCGAAAACTCGATAGATAGATTCTCACTCACTCACTCACCGCGTGAATTTCATTTCACCACTCAAACTAAAATCTCTTCTTTTTTCAACCTTCCTTTCTCAGGTACCAAGATTCATTCTTTTTCTTCTTCTATTAACTCAAATAACCCTAACTTCTTCATAATCATTATTATCTTCTGTTAATTATTTAATTAATTTAGGATTATTATTCTTATTATTTAACAATAACACATTATTATTATTATGAAAATGAAATTCAGCAATCAGTATTATATTAATTGAATTCAATGTATACTAGCATACATTTAATGTGTGTAATTTATTTCAGAATCTATTCAGAAACTTTTCACTTTTGTTTTCAGCTGAATTTCCCATATTAGATTGGTGCATGGTTATTCCCAAATCAAATTAGGTTAGCTGAAGAGTTTCTGGTATTAGACGAGTATTAGACGAATGAATGTTTTAACGAAATTGGTTATCGATTCTTGAAATTCGCAGTTTATGATTTATTATGATGTTGTACAAATTAGTACTTCGTTTTAATGTTATTCGACAAAATATCGATGTATTTCTTGAGCTTATTGTCTTTGTTCCATTATGTTCGCAGGAAATTATACGGTTAAAGTTGCAACCTTTGTAACGAAAAATCACTGGTATTTCTTGAGGGTTATAAAGTTTTGTGATTCTTCACGTTTCTGCATGGTGGTGTCTACGGCATTACTGGAAGTTTAGAATTTGGTTTTTTACTTGGTCAGTATTGTAGTGCTGTTAAGAAGAAAAAAATGGCATGATGGAACAATCAGGATTTGAGGAACAGCGTCGATGCAATACCATGGAATCTACAAATGTGGAAATCCAGCCTGGATCTCAGTCAATAACGCAGAACTATTTGGACAGCATGGGTGCTAGTAAATCAGATGTTAAACAAGTACGGAATTATTCAATACAAACTGGTGAGGAATTTGCTCTTGAATTTATGAGAGACAGGGTAAATATCGTGAAGCCTGTATTGTCAAATGTCGGTGATTCCAATTCTACAACTAATGGTATGGAACTGAAAGGTGTTTTAGGCATCAATCATGCAGAATCAATTCGATCAACAGCAAGAACTCCGTTGAATCAAGACAGTGGTCAATCAAGGATAATGAAGTGTCTCTGTAGCTTTGGTGGTAGAATATTACCAAGGCCAAGTGATGGGAAACTAAGGTATGTGGGAGGTCAGACACGTATTCTTCGTCTGAGAAAAGACATATCTTGGCCGGAGCTTAGGCAGAGAGCATTGTTAATCTACAATCTGGTTCATATACTAAAGTATCAACTTCCTGGGGAAGATCTGGATGCTTTGGTATCTGTATCATCTGATGAGGATTTACAGAATATGATGGAGGAGTATAAACTTATAGAAGATACAGATCCCGCGCAAAAGCTTAGGATTTTTTTGTTTTCAATGAGTGATTTAAAAGATGCTCAGATCGCTCTCAGCAGCATTGGTGATGATTCTAAGTACCAGTATGTTTTTGCTGTTAATGGCATGGACTTGGGATCACGAAACAACTCCACCCCACTTGGTGTCAGCTTTTCAGCCAATGGTATACATGAATTTGACAAAAAAGCTATCGAAAGGGAGACTAGTACTGTTGCTGCAGACACTCCATTGGCTACCCAATCTTCACAGCAAGTATTACCGACATCTATATGTGTCCAGAATGCTCCCTCGACTAACAAATCTGACATTCCATTGGATACCCAGTCTTCACAGCAAGTATTACCGACGCCTATAGGTGTCAGGAATGCTCACATGACTAATAAATCTGACACTCCATTGGATGCCCACTCTTCGCAGCAAGTACTACCTATGTCTATAGGTGTCAGGAGTGCTCACTTGAATAATAAAACTGACACTCCATTAGATGCCCACTCTTCACAGCGAATATCACCAACGTCTATAGGTGTTAAGAGTGCTCCCTTGACCAACAGATCTGACACTCCATTGGATACCCAATCTTCACAGCAAGTATTACCGGCGTCTATAGGTGTCAGAAATACTCCCTTGACTAACAAACCTGACACTCCATTGGATACACAGTCTTCACAGCATGTATTACCGACATCTATAAGCGTCAGGAATGCTCCCTTGACTAACCAACCTGACACTCCATTGGATTCCCAGTCTTCACAGCAAGTATTACCGACGTCTATAGGTGTCAGGAATGCTCCATTGAATAACAAATCTGACACTCCATTGGCTACCCAGCCTTCACAGCAAGCATTACCGACGTCTCCAAATGCTTATGAAACTGATCAGCTGACTTATGGTGATCAAGTGATGCAAACTGCGAAAATTAGTTGTCAATATGCTGTTCACCCTGGTCTTCATCCCTCTCATAACCCTGTTGTTGGAGAGGCTCCTATTTCTATGGCTCCTCATCTTTTGAACAATCAACCAGGGATTCTCAATGAAGACCATCCACCTAGTGGAGTACAAATACAAAAATCTGAACTATCTAGCTCACCGGTGGAAAAGATTTGTGATAATTCAGAAAAACAAGGGAGTGGCCATGATGATGTTCTATCCTTGGAAACCCCAGCCCTGTCTCTGCCACCACAGCCCCTTGATGATTACTTGAAAAATAATGGTCCTGAAGCATCAACTGTAGTTACCATGCCTGAGGGGCATCTACCTTCGTTCCCTTGCACGAAAAAAGTTCCGCAACAGGATTGTGAAGAGGCCTCTTCTACATCTAGCAGTTCACTTGTTCCTAATTATGTTGACTCCCACTCCAATGCAATTGATTTGAGTTGTCTTCATCCTCCTCCAGTTCCTAAAAGAGTTTACTATTCAGAAAGAATTCCGAGGGAGCAAGTAGATGTCCTGAACCGATCCTCAAAGTCAGATGATGCACACAGCTCACAGTTTCATGTGTCAGATTTGGTTTCTGATATCAAGCCAGAGGGTCCAGTAACAGAATCTGGTAACAACTTGCATGATGGTAATCTGTTAGATGCAGATGAGAAACCAAGTATTTCTGCAAAGCCTTCTCCTGCAGATGACCATACCGTTGACAATGGGTTTGGAACCCATCAAATGAATAAACTTTTGCTTGATACAAACGGCGAGATAAAGTCAAACCTATCTGAGCACATGCATCCCGAGTTGAAGCAAGTTGTACTGAGTAACGAAGGAATGAAAGACGTTGAAACTAAAGATAACCATATCAAGCCCTTGGTTGATGAAACTGAAGCTAAATGTAGTAAATCAGATCTTCCTGCTCTTCATCATATTTCCTCTACTGAGCGCCTTGATGTTATAGCATCCAATCTTCCAGAGATTGATTGGGGTGAAACCTATGGGAAGGAATCTAATGATAACCACGTGGTGCAAGAACTACCTGTTTCTTTAGCTGGGAATATAGCCAATGATGTTTCTCCAGATTTTGCCCCAAATGTTTCAGAGCAAGTACAAGGTGACATTCTAATTGATATCGATGATCGATTCCCCCGTGAATTGCTTTCTGATATGTATTCTAAAGCAATACTCCAAGAAGACCCCAGTCTGCACCCACTACCCACAGACGGAATAGGCTATAGTGTAAATATGGAAAATCACAAACCTACAAGTTGGTCATACTTTGACAAGTTAAGACAAGGGCTTGACAATGTTTCTCTTATTGATCAAGATCATCTTGGTTTTTCACATCATGGTACACCTCAAACAACTGATCATGGGGATTCCCACCTCAATTTTGGTGAAGAAAATCAGGACTTACATAGAAGGATTGGAACAGAAACCAAACGTATGCAACTTGATGGTATGTTGGAAAATCTAGGAGCAGCACAAGAGTCTGAGTACGAGGTAATGATTTTAATTTTAATTTTAATTTTTTTTATATTTCAGTATCTGTCTATATATGGTTTTTCCCTGACAATAGTTCTTATGCTTTAACTTAGGATGGCAAGTTTGAAACCAAAAACTGTAATCTATCTCCACTTGATCCTTCTTCAGGAGATTTTGATTTCGGTTCAGTGCAGGTAAAAGTTTTATTATTTCCCTTGAACATTCTTATTTGATCTGGTTTTCTGCTCTGTAGAAATTTCTGATCTACTTTGGTAATGCACTAAGTACGCCTTTAATGGGTTTAGGAGTATTGTATCGAGAAAACATCAATTTATCACCCATTAAAGGTATAATTGTTTATGTTTTCAGCAAAATGAACTCTCCTCTCCAAAAACTTCTTTTCACCTGCTGGCAAATTAGTGTCTGGTTATATGACTTTTCTAAACGGAACTTTGTCTTATATATATATATGCTAACAGAATAAGTTGTAGAGGTACGGGTATGATTTACAAATATGACAATTTTATAAAAAAAAGTAGTACATGGGTATGGCAATATTTAAACGTTACATGTTTGTATAAACGTTTTTAAGAAGATATTGAATATTTCTATTGTTTTGCTGCAATTGGTAGGTCATTAAGAATGAAGATCTTGAAGAGTTGAAGGAACTAGGTTCTGGTACATTTGGGACTGTGTATCATGGAAAATGGAGAGGATCAGATGTTGCTATCAAACGAATAAAGAAGAGCTGCTTCACCGGTCGATCATCTGAGCAAGAGAGACTGGTAACTTGTCATCCAATGTCTGTTTGATAGCATGTTCTAGTTTCATTTTCTTTAAAATGAAATAGAGAGTGCTTTTTATTGTTTTGATTGTTTGGAAGTTATATAATGATAAGCTTATATTTTGAGGCAAGTAAATTTATATTTGCATCTTTTCTCAGACTGCTGAGTTCTGGCGAGAAGCTGACATTCTTTCAAAGCTTCATCATCCAAATGTGGTTGCATTTTACGGTGTAGTCCAAGATGGACCAGGAGGAACGATGGCTACTGTTACAGAATTCATGGTGGATGGTTCTCTTAGGCATGTATTACTTCGCAAGGATAGGTAATGTGTTTAAAATGCTTCTAAATTTCTATTACCATGAAGCACTATTTAAGATCGACGCCTACTACTGCATCAAATATGATGAAAACTAGTTTCTATAATAACTTGATTTTTTGGGTGGAAGGCACACCTATTTGTTTGGATAGCTTTCATTATTTGATAGATGCTTAAGTGATAAACATCACTACCACTCAGTTTACTTTGTGAAAACGTTTACAATTTCCAATTTCCTAAATTGTCTTAATTTTACTTGTTAACAAGGAGATACAACTAGACTCTTGAAGTGAACAATGATGTGCATTTTTTGGAAACAATAATGCCAAAAAGTTGTTTTCATTATTTTCAAAGATGCATCATCTCTAACTAGTGTTTCTTCTACTTGCCACCACAATTGTTTATTTCTTCTTCTTATTAGCAAGTTAAAATAAACACATATTTTAGAAAATGAAAACAGAAAATGTTTTTGCAAAGCAAACGGGGCCTTATTGTGTCGGCAACATGTTCAAGTAATGAATTTCATGTCCTGTTTTCCTATTAGTTTGGCTTAAGAAGTTTTTTTTTTCAGGTACCTTGATCTTCGTAAAAGGCTGATAATTGCAATGGATGCAGCCTTTGGAATGGAATATTTACACTCAAAAAACATTGTGCATTTCGACTTAAAATGTGACAATTTGCTTGTTAACTTGAAAGATCCTTTACGGCCAATATGCAAGGTATCAAATATCAATACTGGTGTAATCTTCGATTAACTTGATACATCAAAAAAATTCCATCTTAAGAAGAAACATCAAATTTCTTTCCCAGGTTGGTGATTTTGGCTTGTCAAAAATTAAACGAAATACCTTAGTTACTGGTGGTGTGCGGGGAACTCTACCTTGGATGGCACCAGAGCTGCTTAATGGAAACAGCAACAAGGTCTCAGAAAAGGTAATAACTTGAAGTTATCTCACTCTAATGAAATGATTTTCTGCAATCCATTAAGGAAATTTAAAATTTTCATGAATCCACCTTTTACGATTTTCTCCAATATGCTATGACACAATTGAAATTCAACTAGATAAGTTGTATTGGTGTCTCTTCTTGATGTTGGAATTTCCTTCATCTCATAACTTTAAGTAATATATTTATGTTCATTCACTCAAACTTTGGAAATATAATTATGTTCATTTAACCAATTATGATCTTAGACATTCATATTATGTTCAACTGACCATTTTTAATCTTACACATTCACATTTTCCTTTTTTTTTTCTTCTTTTCTTTCTATTACCGACAAAAATCTAATGTTCATATATTATATTTGGACTTTACCTCTAAAAAATAACTGGCAAGGAAAGTCTCAAAATCTTTTTTATTTTCACCTTATTTGTTTTCCATGTCTGTTTTACCTTCTTGTGAGGTTGCCGATATTGATTGCTGCATTTGCATTTTAATCTTGTAGGTTGATGTATTCTCCTTTGGCATAGTTTTATGGGAAATTTTAACTGGTGAGGAGCCGTATGCCAATATGCACTATGGTGCAATTATAGGTAATATTTTTTTCTCATGCTTGTCTTTTAGTTTTTTGTTGAAGAGCTATGTAGTCTTTTTGCATCATTTTCAACTTGTTTCCACTTTATATTGAAACAACAACATGCTTGATGGTAGAGTAAAGTCTTTCTGTGTTAATTTTCGTTTTCATTCTCTTTGCTCTAAAATATTGATGGAGGGAAAATAGAGAAAAAAATATAAGAGTCTTCTCTTCTCTCGGCTCGCATGTTTAATTGAATTGGAAAAGGGGAGAGTAAAGAACATAAACATAAATTAGAGTTTGATAGTTGAGTAGGATAGGCGTCTATTCCCGAAGGAGTTCTATTGTTTTATCAGAAGATTACCCTCTGTAGAGCAGCATTCTTCAATATTTCTCTTATAACATTAAGCAGTATTGTCAAATAGCTGTTATCGTGGTGCTATAGTGTAGCGGAATTTTAACTAGCTGCTATTGTTATACAGTACGCAATTTAGTACAGTTGCTAGGTTCCACGATCTGTGGTTGACAAAACTGCCATCAAAGTCAATATAAAAATCCTTGTTAAAAAAAAAAAGTCAATATAAAAATCAATTAGCTAGTCTATTTTATTTTGCATTCAAAGAAGCTTATGACAAAATATTTGAGTCTTAGAATTGGGAGTTGGGCCTAACCCAACCCTACCAAATTGGCTTGTAAGGTGAAGATTGCCTCTACTTATAAACCCATGTATAGGCCATCTCACTTCCGATGTAGGACTCTTCAACAATGAGATAGCTGTTGAAGTTAGTATTAGTTGTCATTAATATTTGTCTCCTCTGCATGTAGGTGGGATTGTAAATAACACATTGCGGCCAACCATTCCAAGCCACTGCGATCTCGAATGGAGAACACTGATGGAGCAATGTTGGGCACCGAATCCTATTGTCAGGCCTTCCTTCACAGAAATTGCAAGTCGCTTGCGCATAATGTCTGCAGCAGCTAGTCAAACTAAGCCACAGGCAAACAAGCCATCTAAATGAGTCAGAGATAGCATTATTATTGCTATTCATGATTTCAATTTAATTTATTTAATGGGTGCTCTAGGAAAGTTGTAGCAGGGTTGGTGCTAACCTTTAGGTTTTAATTTTTTTTTCTTCTTTCTAATAGATTAGATATATACATAATAATCTAATACTATGCCAGGAAAAGTACTTGTTGTACACCAATGCTTCAATACAAGTGCAAAAGTCTCATTTTCGTTTACTCAGTCTTATTTTTATGATTTTCATGGAATGGTTGATGGATTAGTCAGCTCTGTGCTTACATCCCTAACTGTATGACAGTCAGGAAAAAATTATAAGCTACTTCATATTAATCTAAGATATTAAGAATACACAGTTAATTTGATTGATTTTAACATAATCCTCTTTGTTGAATGGATATATCGGTGTTCAAAATGTTGTACTTACACCAGGTTCCTTTCAAGATGACTTCTAATTATCAACAATCTATTAGTATTATTTATTTTTCAAAGAATAAATAATCAAGTAGTGAGAAAAGAGCCAGAATTATTTCCATTTTACTTTTAATAGAGTACAGTTTAGACTGACTGATTAATCCATATAAAAGCAGCTTGGGGAGTAGAAAATGAGACTTAGATGCTTTTTGGTCTATTATCACTGATTCATGTTTTCACTTTTCTATTTTTGTTTTCAGAATTAGTCTTTTTTAAACCACACAATTTTAATCCACCACATTTAACAGTACCATCTTATATAATTTAATAGGAATGTTGATGTGTTATTGAAGTCATGATGTTTATTGAAACAAATAATGGAAATGAATAAGTACATGATCATTCTACTCCCTTTTTCTTGGATCTGGATTCTAGATTCCCTGCTGTAAAAAAAGCACTCATTTACTGCAGTAAACTATCTCGACTGTTAATCTGAGATGAATGGCTCATATTAGTACAAAATTACAGCTATCAATTTATGAGAAACTTGCCACTTGCCAAGCAGAAGCCATCATAATAGGCCTTCCTTTCCAACCAAGTAAAAGACAACCCTTTTCACATGACAATGTATATCCATCACAATCATAAACAGAAAGCATCATTCTAGCTTGACTTGTACACTTGAGTGGCATTACATGAAATCCTGCTCTTCCTAATTGTCTTCTCCATTGATCTACTCTTTCATGTCTCTCCATTCTATCAGGACCTTCATAAGCAACAATGTTACTAATTTCTTCTGCAAAATGTGCTCTCTCTATTTTCATCCTAATAGGACTATTTCTTGGCATACAAGCTTCAAGGGAATCAAATATTGCTGAGTAATAGTGAAGTGATTCCAAAAACCTCCCTAGAAAGAAAGGTCCGTTGTGGTTTGTGTCTTGTTCTACAACTGTGAGTGCAATTGGACTTAGCTTCTTGATTGATTGAAGAATTGCCTTTAGATAGCCTCTACTTTCTTTTACATATTTGTGCAATTTCAAGATGCTATTAACAAATAATGATTCGCCTTCTCTCAAGTTGAGGTTCTCAATTGTAAGAAAAGAAGGAGTAGCCGACTCTGATATTATGCGAAATTCAAGGACTATTCCCAGTGAGATTGCTTCCTCCACAAGCAAGTTCATGCTAGTGTGAAGTTTCGTGTTGTTTTCTTCGTTCGTACTGAATCCTGTTATCCTGATCTTTGGAGGCCCTTCGGGCCTTGATGCAAGGTTCCTTATAAGGGAAGGCCATTGAAGAGTATGCTCCATTCCTAAATCAATTATGTGTATTGAGGTTTTACCTTTTGATCCTTGGCATATAGCTTCATTTGCAGCCATGAAACCAAAAGTAATATATGGTGTTGTTTGGTAAAGAAGTTGAAAAGCTTCCAACTTATTTTCCCTAGTGATCAAAGAAACATCATTCGAAGCACTTGTTGTGAGTGCACCATTTGAAAATGCATTATTATGAGGATAAAATGATAACCTACACTTCAATCCTTTGGCAAAACAGTAAGAGACTCTTTGCAATGAATCTCCTGAAGGATTCGCCATAGCCAAAATTTTGCTGATTAACAAATTTGCCTGATGGTTGTCTCTGCAGCCTACGGCCTCAGCACAAGCCAGCAATGTATGGACCAAGTCAAGACCTTGGTTCATACCGAGACTTACTCGTGCTTCTGGTATAGCATCAAAAGTGCCGTTCATTTCAACTTCTTGATCTTCCTCTATTGTGATTGTGGTATTTTCACATATCTCTAATTCTTCATCCTCCATTGTGGTTGGAACATAACCAATGGCATCATTCACCACCATGGAGTATACATCAACATCATCATCACCATCTTCATTCACCACAAAGTGATCAAAACTTTGATGATTATGATGACGATTCTCTTCTTGATCTTCACACCGATCCATGTTGATGAAGCTATCAACAAAGTCATCAACTTCTGAAGAAGCTAATAAACAAGGAGTTGTGTTAGTATCAAAAGTACACAATTCAATATCATCAAGTATTGTTTCTTGGTCATGGCATTCTCCTCCTTGATCTTGCTCCATTCTTGCAGGACAAAACCTTCTTATGGGGAAATCATGGTTGACACTTTCATTCATATAGAAAGAGAGTAACATGTTTAAGTCTTCCATAGATATGCTTGAGGTATTTCAAGCTTGGAAGAAAATGAATATTAAAGTGATTTTGTGACTTTAATGAACATAAGGTAGTTTCACTATTTAAATCTCAACATAGAGGTTCAAAATTAGATTTCAAGATGCAAAATGAATACTCAGCAATGGTATTCTTAAAGAATAATACCAAGATTCCCTTAGCCGGGAGAAAAGCTTTATTAATAGTTTATTCTTTTAGTTTATTAATAATTTTATTCTTTATTAATGTAAAGGTTTTATATTTTTTTTGTCATTAACCCTTTGGTATCAAGTGAAAATGGCCTCAATAATATAGAGGTTGGGAGGAAAGTAAGGGAAGTTTGATGGATGATTATTTTAGTCAAGATTTAAATTTGAATTCTTTTGTACGATTTATTCTCAAATGATACTTATTAACTATTTGAGTTTAATAACTTGATTATATATTTCACAATTTAATAAATGAAACAAAATTTTCAACATAAAATTATGGGTTAAATATATTTATAGTTTCGTAAAATATCTATTTTATTTTAATCTCTATTTTTTATAAATAACATTAATTTAATCTCTAAACAATCTTCTCTCGAATTTGAAGTGAAGTTAAAACCACTTTCTATAGATCAAAGATGAATTTGGACTCCTTAAACAAATAGTTGGAGATTCAATTTCTAACTCTTTTGCATGGAGAAAATTCCATTAAGAAGAAGAAAAAAAAAACATATCTTGTATATCCCACTGATTCTCAACAAAAACTAATCATTTATAAACAACGGTAAAAAACTTAATACTAGTAATTAATAACACAGTACAAAAAAACTAGTATCCATAAGTTCAATACGTATCAACTTCATTCGTTGAAAGTTGAAATATTTTTTTATTACTCAAATCATTGTAGGTTACCAAATATGACACTGTTTATGTTCTCAAAACTAATTATTTACCATAAATACAATCATGTTGCTTGTCAACATAAAAAATTTCAACAAAATCTTATATTGGTTATCGACTACCAAACAGCAAATTAACTATTTAATAATGTGTAACAAGAATGGAATGCAAACACAAAAATTAAAATGTACTAGCAAACTACATATATAAGAAGTCAATTCATCCTTTGTCACATCTATTCAATGTGATTTCAACTAAACAGATTAATTGAGTAACTTCAAGTTGATTAAACTAAGGTAATATTTCTTGGAAAATCGACTTATAAGGTTATTATAAATGTCAATGTAACTTAAATAACTTAATAGCAAACGATTTTTTTTAGTATATAGACAAAATGATAAAGTTATCATAAACTCATACACATAAACGAGGGACCCGGGATTTAAACTCAGATTATGATGATGTTTGACTTAACAATTTCGGCAACTTTTCATCAATTAAACTATGATTTATGGACTAACGTAATAGTAAACGATTTAATTAGATTTTTTTAGAATTGGCAAACGATCTAACATATCTAAAATATATATGAGAACATAATATTCTAATTTTTTACACAATTCTATAAAATTGGTATGTATAGAGTTAGATTTAATCCAAATTTTATCTTATAATTATTTTTTTAGTAATTGTAAGAAATTGGGTCCCATATTCCAAACTCCATTAATAACACTAGCATTTGCCATATTTCAATAATGTACGTGTCAATGTCACAATGCTATGGATTGTAGCTTGTAGGAGGTAGAAGTCATGTCCATACATGATGAGTTTCAGTTAGCAAAATATAACAAGAGGTTGTAAATAATGTTAGGCCCTTCCACCATTCCTGTAAGAGAACATCTTTTTGCGGTTTTTATGACCTACATGCATGTGGCTGTTGACCAAATATTTGAGCTACATGTGCCCAAGATCAAGCCATAAAGGAAAAACAGTAGTCAAAGTTTGGTTAAGTTATAAAATCATATAAAAAATTAAAAAATCAATTTTATCTCAATAATTGAGCAACAATTTTGAATAAAGAACTTATATTATTCTCCACAAATTTTATATAAAAATTATTTCACCATTGTCAAAAAAAAAATATTTAATTAAATATTGTGCATCAGTTAAAAATGCAACTTTTACCAACAATGAATTAGTCCAAATGGTAAGGGTATTAAACATGCGGTAAAAAGTTTGATTCCTGGCTTATATATATGAAAAAAATTAGTTAGAGGAGAGAACTCACTTTATGTGCACCAGATTCTCTACGAAGATTAATCATCACTAATAGCGATGAAAACTTCGTACCACAACCCAAAAAAAATGCGACAAATATTGTGAGATAACTAAAATGTACTATTATTAATCTATCGAGTTTGATTCAGTTGGTAAGAATATCACATTTTAGATGTAAAAGTCAAAAGTTTATAACTCTAAATAGTATATTTATCCATCTTTAAGGAAGGATGAAAATTTAATTACTAGACTATTATTTATTGATAAATGAAAGGGTAATTAATAACTAAAAAACCAAAGATAACTTGATGCAATTAGAGGGGGCAAAAAAAGACATAATCCATGTTTTTGAAAAATTAATAATTCGTGTAAATTGCAAATGAAGATATATACTTAGCCGGCCGACCACTATATACCCATGGCCGGTTCATCACATAATGAGATGGGCAAACCTCTATTCTCATTTTGATTGGTCTCATCTATTTGTCATAAGCCTCTTCTACATTTAGTCGGCCAACAACCAATGAGACAAAGGGTGGCTTCAAAATATCCTTTTACATTTCAATATTGTGAGTTCTGACACTTATATATTAGCTGCAGTTAACTACTTCCTTCAATTTTTATTTTTTCTTTGTGAATTGTTGTATTTGACGTGTTGATGTTTATAAAATGTGTTAAAAGTCTTGCATTAAATAATGTGTATGTGAGAGGATTCATAAATTCAATGTTTTAAGTTTTTATATTAAAATGTGGTGATTCAACCGATAACGAGACTCTCCCTCATGGCACAACAGTGCTATCGGAGTATGTTCAACTTGACGAGAGAGCATGAGTGATTGATGGTGTGTTAGATTGCAGAAAGAGCTCACTAAATTCAATGTCTTGTGATTTTAGATGAAGATTTATTATCCAACTTCACTTGTCGTGGTTGCTTTTAGCATAATGTGTCGATCTAACTATAGTCTTGAAATTTAGATCAGTGATTAACTTATAGTCAAGACACTGAATCACTAGTTGGACCGGTGGATCACTAGACGAACTACAGGAATATTGACCCGATTTATATATAAAAGATAAAAAAATTCATGAGTTAAATTTTCAGGCCATAAAATTTATACGAGTATTTTTTAGTTATAATTTATATAGGGCGACCCGATATACTTTTACAAAAAAAGAATGAATATGCGAACAAACTCACAGCATCCAAATTGATAAACTTCATCACTGATTGAATCAGTAGCTTGATCAAAATTGATCTGTAATATGAACCAAATGAACAGGGCTGGAAAACACACAAACACCGCAGAGATGACAAAATCACAAAAAAAAAAAAAAAACTCAAAAAGAAAATCTAATTATTGTGAAAATTACTTATTTGAATAAAAGATAAGCGGAAAAAACAATTTAAAGGGGTGATTTCAGACTAAAAATTGACCTTAAGCCACCCCTTTTTAGTGATGGAGACTATATTTTTATTCATATATTTATACAGAGGACCTGGTTTTTTATTTGAAAGACATTGATGTAAAAATTAAATAATTTAAGATATATTCGAGTAATTTTTAATGTAATTTTTGTTTCAGGTTTATTTTTACTATAGATATTATGAAATTAATTTAACTTTTTTTTTTGTTTTTTAAAGGTGCTTTTTATAAAATGTATAAAAGTATATTTTTGTAAAGTATATTTAAAGTTCAATAAATCTACAAACATATTTTTTTTCTGTACATGGCACGGGCTCTCATAAACTAGTTCAAAGTAAAGTACTTTATTTTCTTTTTTTAAAGCATATATTTGTTTTTACTAGTTATTTTTATAAAAATAAATGCACTTATTTTTGTTATTAATATAAAAAATTAAATTCGATTAATAGCATTAGCTGGCAATTAGTTTGGCAATTGGCATGTTATACAATCAAATCCCTTAAATTTGGTTCTTCCATCTACTGAGCAAAAATTTGGTTGAGGAATTAGTTTAGCTTAATTACAGTTTTGGTTCCTCTATTTTAAGTCATTTTATAGTTTTGGTCTCCCTATTTTTAAATTATATAGTTTTGGTCTCCTTATCATATTTTATATTTAAAAACGGTGTTTTAATATATTTTTGTGACATACGATGTGATGATGTAGATTTATTAAGGTGTATTAATTGTTTATTTTTTCTTAACTCAATTACAAAAAATAATGACTTCTTAAAATTAAAATCTAAGTTTTTAACGAGCTTTCTTGTAGTTCGTAACTTCTGATTATTGAATATCATTGAATTGTATGTCACATCATTTAAAATATGTTAAATCACCGCTTTTAAGTATAAAATTATGATAGGAGGACCAAAACTGTATGATTTGAAAATATGGGACCAAATCTGTGAATAACTGAAAATATGGGGACTAAAATTGTAATTAAGTCAATTAGTTTTGCATGTATTGGGTGCTAATGCTGGTGATCTTGTGAGAGGAATTCAAGTGAAAATATGGGATGTTGAGACTAACTCTGCGCACTTTCTCAAACTCAAGAGATTGTCTTCAGGAAGCTATGTTTTCATCGACGGATGGATCAGAGACTTTGTAGCTTGAAAGAGTTTGCAAAAGGGGGATGAGATTGGTCTTCATTAAGATCAATACAACCAACACTTTGATTTCGCAGTTCTTAAGGTCTATCAAGATTGACACTCGATTTATTTTTTATTTTAAGGGGTTCTGATTATATCTTTATATTTACTAGTATCCCCCGTTTCTTATTATAAGAGACAATATATTTTTTAGATTCATTAAAAAAATTATTCATCTAGTTTATAATGTAGCTAGACTAGATACATCAATATTTTAATGAATTTAAAAAATACATTGTCTCTTATAATAAAGAACGGAAGTAGTATTATAATAAGTCATCAAAGATTTGTTTGATGTTCTCAGTTCTTACTAATCTAGATGATCATAGCACAATTTTTTTTTTGGTAACACTAATCTAGATGACCATAGCACAACTGCTCTTAAGTTCTTGCATTGGTTTATTTTGGCAATTCCTTTATGCTATTAATTGTGACAATTTTGGTTGGACGTGAAGGGAGGAAGCAATGATAATAATGTATATGAAGAAGCGCTGCAAGAATCAGTTCTTGTTCATCATGGTTTTGTTTACATTAGCTAAGGTGTGATGAGAGCTTTCAACAAGATTAGCTACTCAATTCTAGTCCATTTGTTAGAGACAAAGGGTCACACATGCATATCTTTATGGAGCAATGAACATTAGCATTGGAAACAAGAAAAGGTGAATGCGCAAAGAAGCTAACATTAGTGAGCTCAAAGTTTCGGAAGGAAAAAATACATGAAAAGTTTACTTAGTTTATATTGATGAAGATATGCAGCGGCCTAATTTGTGCGGGTAAACTAATTGCAGCAGTAATTTGTGCGGCTACAACAATGCCACAAACAACAGACCCAAAGATCACCGAAGCATACAATCTCCCGGATTCCAACCTCATTCATTCAATAAACATGACCTCTTTGCTGACTTATGCAAAAACCATTGCCAAGAAAAATGTTTGACCGACTCCACCGCCACCTCTACCACTCCATCAATATTATTATATATCCGATCGTTCCGAGTCTTCCACATCACCCAAACAAACGATAGAAATATGTTGCAGTTAAATTTCATTAAGGTGATATCAAACTCTCAATATAGACATTTGGTTTTATCCGTCTATTGATGTTTCGAAAATCTTGAATATTCAAATTACCATTTTTGGAATCATAAACAAACAACTTTTGTTTGTTACTGTCCCTCTCAAAAAATTCCAACAACATTTGGTCATCCTCAAAAATATATAAAGCCTTGGGATATAAAAGCGAACCCACTGCATAAGAAAGACTGTACGATTTAGTCCACGACTCTTTATTTCCATATTCCTTCATAACCCAAACATTCAAAAGCAAACTATAACTTACAAAGATGCACAAACAATCCCTCAACACTCCTAATTCCCACAAACCCCCGTCCACACTAGGTGGCGAAATCATTTTATACGACTCCTTCTCCAAATTAAGAGAAACAACTACATATCCAATTGCATTCCAATGAGAAGTTGAATCAGCATATGTCAACCAATTAACATTGCCACTTACAAATTTTCCCGATCCAATAATAGGACTGGAAAAGGGGAAGTCATCTATTCTTCTCCAATGATCAGTACCCAAAGTATGAACACTAATGTGCTTCTTGTTGTCATAGTGGGAGGAATAAACAACAATGACCTTATAATTATCAATGAAAGGATCATACCCAAAACTATATTTCAAATTATATAAATACCCAATGACCGAATCAGGAACTCTTTTCTTCAATGAAGGCAATATCTTGAATTTCCTAATGGAAGGGTTCCACAAAATCGCAGAACGACGATGATCGTTGGAAGCGATACAAAGTATGCCGTCGCAAGAGCACACAGCCAAATTTGATTTATCATCATATCCAAATTTCTTGAGACTAAAACTGAGTTGTGTCTGTGTAACCCTAGAAGTTGATAAATTAGAGGAAATTGGGGAATCTAAGAAAATTACCTCACCTGAATTGTTTTTCGAACTTACAATGAGATGGTGGTGATTTGACAAGTGAAGATGCTTCTTTTTGAATTTAGGATCAGAGATTAGAGAAGTAAAGAATTTGCAGAGACAACGAAGTTGCAAGAGTAGCTTTACAGGGAGTCTGCACAGAATTTCTTCAATAACTTCAAACGGAAGAGTTGGTAGTTGCGGCGCAGATGTTAGGGTTCCGGTGAAAGTGGTTAATTGAAGTCTTTTAGTGGCGGTTGTTTCCTCCGTAGGTGACCGAGAAGAAACAGCATCGTCACCGTGGCTACCTGACGCCATGCATCAGTATCCCAGCAAGCACACTGAAATATTTCAATTTTCACTAATGAATCTTTAAGTTTATATGTTTGTCCATGTTGCTTATCACGCAAGCAACAATTTTATCCCTAAACCTTATTTTTAACAAACTATATGGATATTTGTCAAAAAAAAAAAAAAAACTATATGGATATATGCATCGTTGATGGGATTCTATTAAACAGGTAACATTATTTAAAATAATATAATTCGTAAAATAGATGTTTATTTATTTAGTTGTTCTTAAGGCCTGTTAAGATGGACACTAGATTTATTTATTTTTTTGTTTTAAGGGGATTCAATTATTTCTTTATATTTCCCGTCAAAAAAAAATTATTTCTTTATAATTATTACAACATCTATTTCTTATTTCTTACTATTATACGAAACAATATATTTTTTACATTCATTAAAAAAATTATTTATCTAATTTATAATGTATAGACTAGATACATTAATTTTTTAATTAACTTAAAAAGTGCTTTGTCTTTAATACTCCCTCCGTTCCTAAATAACTATCATTTGAGATACATACGCATTATTCATATAACTTATTTTGACCATATGTTTTTATCAAAATTAACATATAAGATGTTATTCAATTTGTCTTAATGCATATTTTTCAAATTTTCAAAAAAAAATTTCAATTTTTTTTTTTACGATACATTATTATTTTTTTTGAAAGCTCGGTATCCAACCTAAAGACCGACTAATCCGAGGTGACCAATTCCCTCCCCACCAAAATTGACAACAGAGAGAATCGAACTTGAGAATTTGTGAGAAGCACACTCCAAGGACCCAAGCCAACATCACACAGGACAACCCAAGTTGGTTTTTTACGATACATAATTAAAGTTATTAGTCGTCAAAAATATACATTGGGTTGGGTTGGGTTGGTGTATTCTTAGAGAGACACTCCGCTTCCGACCACTAGAAAATACACCAACCCAACCCAAAAAGATGTCCCTGAACGCTAACTCCCGATCTCGAATCAAAAGTGATGGGCCTATCAGGATCCAAAAAGCAACTTCGTGAGTCAAAAGTTGATGGACAATGGTAGAATGAAAACTTGGGCAAATAAGTCTCAGCACTCAGTCTCCCTCAAAACTGTCAACACTGACGCAGTAAAGGTCAACCTGCAAATTCCAACAGATTTGGAAACCATCAGAGACCCCAAAAAGAATCACACAAATCTCAACAGATTTGGGAGCGGTTAGAGAAACAAGTATCATAGAAAAACCAAACACACACGACCTTAGCCACACATCGACAGCAGCAGATCCAAACCCCTCACACCAGCAACTCACCACAAAAGATTTGAAAACAAAAAAATCTCTCACTGAAGAGACCACAACTCGCTTGCCAAAGCTTGAGAGACAAGGTAGTCGATCCTGAAAACAATTGATAAGAACTTTGGAATCCCATACTTCCCAAATCTTATAATCGGCCCAAACTGGAATCTCATACTTCCAAAGTGGAACTCAAGTCCCATACCTTACAATTGTATTCTAAAACAACCAACCACGCTCCATAGTCAAATAGATTGAACTAAATATTTCAAACATAGGAACTTTTTTCTTCTTCTTTATAATTGAGTCACCACAATACAACTTGATTCGGAGGAAACCACCACAATCACCTAACACCACCACGAGACAGAGCCACCAGTTGTAAGCCAGACATAGAACCACAGAAAGCCGACACCAGATCCGCCGCCACCACCACCAACACCACAATGCCACTCAAACCACCATCACAAAAAACCAACGCCGATTTGCAAGAAAAGAAAAACACCGCACCACACCATGACCGGAACCGTAACCACTTCACATCACAACCACCAAAGCAAGCAAACCCGCTGGTGCAACACCAACACAAGCCATCAAAACCAGGCAGCCACAACCAAATCTGAACCAAAACTGACCACCAGGAAAGAACCAGACATAGATCTGGCCATTCCAAGAACCAGAAAACGCGACAGCGCCGCCAGCACCCACAACCTACAGGCACCGGAGAAGAAACCGACGACGGAGAAGAAATAAAACCGAGACAACAAACCACCACAAAAATGAAAAAACGCGACAACAAAGAGAAAGCACGAGGGAGGACAAAGGTGTGGTGGTGCGTAGTAGGGAACTCATCGCACCACCATCCGTGGTGGTCACATTTGGAACTGTTGATTTTGGATGTAGGGTTGGGCGGCGGCGGTTTTGTTAGAGAGAAGACAGATAATCTTTTCTGAATCGAGGAGAGAGAAACGTTTTTATTCCATGTTTAGTTTAGAATGGTAATAATCATGGTTTTTTTTTTACATTAGCTAAGGTGTGATGGGAGCTTTCAACAAGATTAGCTACTCAATTCTAGTCCATTTATTAGAGACAAAGGGTCACACATGCATATCTTTATGGAAGAATGAACATTAGCATTGTAAACAAGAAAAGGCAAATGAACAATAGCATTGGAACAAAAAAAGGCGAATGCGCAAAGAAGCTAACATTAGTGAGCTCAAAGTTTCGTAAGGAAAAAATACATGAAAAGTTTACTTAGTGCCCGTTTGACCGGGCTTATTTTCTACTTTTCTATTTAGCTTAAACGAAATAGAGAAGTATAAAATTGAATTTAGCCATATTTCTCTTTAAAAGTATTAGAGAAATAAACTAAAGAATTAAAAAATAAAAAAAAATAGAATCAAACACATTTTTTTCCTACTTTACTATTTTTAAGGAGAAGAAAAAAAGTAGAAAATAAGCCCGGCCAAACGGGCACTTAGTTTATATTGATGATATGCAGCGGCCTAATTTGTTCGGCTAAACTAATTGCAGCAACAACCGTTAGCGGTGGTGACATCACAATAGTATTATATACTCTCTCGGTCCCATAATATAAAAGGAAAAGAATAAATATTTATCTTTTTAAAAAAAATTTATTCTCTTTTACTTTTTCTATAATCAATAACTAAAAAATTAATATCTTTTCATACAACTTTTTTAAAAAAAAAAAACATATTTTCAATCATTATATTATATCTTTTCTTTATAAATGTAATTTTTGTCTTTTCTTTTATAATATGAGACGGAGTGAGTGCATATTAAATTTTGTTCATAATGTATTGTGCAAGATTTGAAGCAAAAATTAAGAAATTTGTGCAGCATTAAACAAACTTTGTAACATCTAAATCAAAACACAAATTTAAGAATATGAAATGACAACCCATTTAATGCATTTCATGATCACGGAATATTTACATTAGACTTAAACATTATTTTCGTTACTGTATGTACATAGAATTTTGGTTTTAGTCTCTGTATTAATTTTTATTATGAATAAGTCCCTGAATCAACTAAATTTTTTTATTTTAGTCCTTAAAGCGAAAATCTGTAGGAAAATTTGTAAGTTTCCTGCAAATTTTCCTACGAATTTTCCTGCGGATTTTCGTTTTAGTGACTAAAATCAAAAAAATTGGTTGATTCAGGAATTTATTTATAATAAAAATCGATACAAGGACTAAAACCAAAATTTTGCGTACATACAGAGATTAAAATGATGTTTAAACCTTTACATTATAATGCAAAATGCATGAGAATCAACAACTCAAACTAACTAAACAATTTTCCAACATGTAGATTCTATCTAAACCATTACTAACAATAATCCAAAAAGTCAGCCAATAATGAGAACATGCATAAAATTAATAACAGATAGTAAAAACAAACCATTGATATGTTGCAGTTAATTTTTTTTTTTTAACTTCAAAAAATTTATTAGAAGGAATTGAGGAGTACGAGAAGTATTAGTCAACCCAGAAGTGATACATCAGTACAGCAGATACAAATCCACTGAGGGACACATCAAGCCTCTAATCTCAACAAAACAAAGATGAGCAAAGGCTAAAATGTCCTAATAGGACATACGCCTAGAGGCCACACAAACAACAAAAGATAGCAAAAAACAACAGCATCGATCCGCAGCACCAGACCAACAACCTCAAACCTGATGGTAGAGCACAGCAGGGAAGAGAGTATAACAAAGCTCACAACACCAATTCCTAGTACCACAACACAAATACAAGCACACGACAGCAAACAGAAAACACAGAAGCCGCTAACAGAACTAGGCACACACACAAAAAACCAGCAAGCCAGATGCATAGAACTACAACAACGCCACAGACAATAGACCCAAAGATCACCGAAACATACAATCTCCCGGATTCCAACCCCATTCGTACAATAAACATAGCCCCTTTGCTGACTTATGCAAAAACCATTGCCAAGAAAAACGTTTGACCGACTCCACCGCCACCTCTACCACTCCATCGATATTATTAAATATCCGATCATTCCGAGTCTTCCACATCACCCAAACAAAAGCCAACCAAACGATAGAAACATGTTGCGGTTAAAATCCATGCCTAATTAAGGTGATATCAAACTCTCAATATAAACATTTGGTTTTATCCCTCTATTGATGTTTTGAAAATCTTGAATATTCAAATTACCATTTTTGGAATCATAAACAAACAACTTTTGTTTGTTACTGTCCCTCTCAGAAAATTCCACCAGCATTTGGTCATCCTCAAAAATATATAACGCCTTGGGATATAAAAGTGAACCCGCCGCATAAGAAAGACTGTACGATTTAATCCACGACTCTTTATTTCCATATTCCTTCATAATCCAAACATTCAAAAGCAAACTATAACTTACAAAGATGCACAAACAATCCCTCGATACTCCTAATTTCCAAAAACCCCCCTCCTCCACACTAGGTGGCGAAATCATGTTATATGACTCCTTCTCCAAATTAAGAGAAACAACTACATATCCTCCAATGTCATTCCAAGGAGAAGTTGAATCAGCATATATCAACCAATTAACATTGCCACTTAAAAATTTTCCCGATCCATAAATAGGACTGGAAAAGGGGAAGTCATCTATTCTTCTCCAATGATCAGTACCCAAAGTATGAACACTAACTTCCTTCTTGTAATTTCCATAGTTGGAGTAAACAACAATGACCTTATAATTATCAATGAAAGGATCATACCCAAAACTATATTTCAAATTATAAACATACCCAATGACCGGATCAGGAACTCTATTCTTCACTGAAGGCAATATCTTGAATTTCCTAATGGAAGGGTTCCACATAATCGCAGAACGATGATGATCGTTAGAAGCGATACAAAGAATGCCGTCGCAAGAGCACACCGCCAAACTTTTATTATCATTATATCCAAATTTCTTGAGACTAAAACTGAGTTGTGTCTGTGGAACCCTTGAAGTTGATAAATTAGAGGAAATTGCGGAATCTAAGAAAATTAGCTCTCCTGAATCGTTTGTTGAAGTTACTATGTGATGGTGGTGATTTGACAAGTGAAGATGCTTCTTTGTGAAATTGGGATCAGAGATTAGAGAAGTAAAGGACTTGCAGAGACACCGAAGTTGCAAGAGTAACTTTACAGGGAGTCTGCACAGAATTTCTTCTATAAGTTCCAACGGAAGAGTTGGTAGTGGCGGTGGAGATGTTAGGGTTATGGAGGAAGTGGTTAATAGAAGTCTTTTAGCTGCGGTTGTTTCCTCTGTATGTGACCGAGAAGAAACAGCGTCGTCACCGTGGCTACCTGACGCCATGTATCAGTATCCCAGCAAGCACACTGAAATATATCAATTTTCACTAATGAATCTTTAATTTTATATGTTTGTACGTTGCTTGCTTATCACTCAAGCAACAATTTATTTTTATTTTTTGACAAAACTCAAGCAACAATTCTATAACCTAATTTTTTCCTCCTACTGCTCCTAACTCTAATTCTTCAAAACGTGATCGGTATTATTTTCGAAGGCTTTTTTTTTTTAGCACATAATTTTTTTAAACAAAAAATTGCATTCACTTTTGACTTTGTTATTTCAAGAATGAGGGACCAAGAAAAATGTTTATCAAATGAATTAAGGTAATGATTGATTAATTCTTCATTATATTTTTATTGATATATGGCCCATTTGTTACAGATTAAAAGATAAGTGATTTTGACATTAAATAATTTAGAGATTATTTTTTAGATATTTTACAAAAAATCAGAAGCTATTTTGTGTTTGTTTACCATTAAAAAAATACTTTTAATGCAAAAATAATTTTTAATTTGTTTGGATGCAACCATATAAAAGTGATTTTGCATCACAAAATCATCTTAAAGTACAATTATTCAAATATAATATATCATATAAAATAAATATATGAAAAATACTCAAGTTCTTGTTTTTCATTATGGTCATATGACTTTTTATATATAGCTACAAATAAAACAAATTTTTAAATCTTATCTTCTAAAAATAACAAACTAATCTTATAATAAATTCTAATAAAGATATTATTGGAATATTAGAATAATATTAAGGATATTTGTCTGAAAATTTTTGACACTTGTTTTCTCTTTCCACTAAAAAAAATCTATAAAAAAAAAGCTACTAATATCAGCTTCAAATTTTTAGCAGTTTTTAGATTATTTTCAGATTCTGATTATTTTTAAAAGTTATAACAAACTGATGTTATTTTCTTAAAAGTGATTATTTTTTAAAAATAAGTAATTTTTTTTCTAAAAAAAGCTATAACAAACGGACACGTAATTTTTTGAAGTTTAGGTATACATAGATAAATAAATTTGAAGGCTTGCCTTCATTCGTTTTTGCTTGCTATAGGAATTTTGTATTAAGATTTTTCAAGTTGTTTTCATATATCTTATCTTATACCCATATACACATGCCTTGAGGCTTTCATCTTTCAATAAGAAATAAAATATATGTTAATATATAAAAATAAAAATAAACAGGTTGTTCTTAAGATAATATAAGTTTTGTATCAGTTTTGGTACACTCTCAAGGAGGCTTTTGGCACCTAATTAATGCAGAGGATTGCCAATTAACATTTTAATTATTTGTTCTTATTCATGTAATATGCAGTTATATCTTCATTCTAATAATAAAAATAAATTTTTGTACTTTGAATTCTTTGCATTAAGTGAGCCTATTTTTATACCGGTCTTAATCTCTATTTTTGATAGGGGCAGTGTTTCATGCCCCTATAAAAATTTTGAGCTTTGAATCCATTTTATTTTTTTCCATCAATAAATGATGTTTGATAAATTTGATTATTTTGAAAATAGAAGTTATGAATGATTGATTGCAATGGCAGCTTATAGATGTTGATGTAGTTCATAACCAATGTTTTTTTTTGAATCAGTAAATATATTATATTATAATACTCAATCATAAGTATGAGAAATACAAATGGCGAGAAAAAAGTACAAACGTGCCATAAAATACAATAGAACAAACCAAAAATCTATCCCGATTCCACTTCCTACCCGAACCACCAATACCACAACAAATATTGTTGAAATGAAGCAGAACAAAATAAACTTTCATTGAAAATCCCACTCGGTCATCGTCTCTATCCCTTCAGCTAGAGGAGCCCAAAAGCTTGGGAACCATGGTGGACAACTCAGATAACAATTGATAAGAGTCTTGGAAGAACCACACCACAAAAATAAAACTATTATAGATGGAGACCCCAAAACCAAAACCTTATAAACCCCACAATAGAATCTCATCTAATGTCCCATACCTTACCATTGAAACATAAACATCCCACCACAAAAGCAAACTATTGTAGCATGAATAAAAATTCTATTCTTACAACAAGCACCCCCACCACCAACAACCACATGAATAAAAATTCCTAGCATACCCAAATCAGATCAACCGATCTAGATTTCAACAGAAACAACAACTCCAAACTCCGGCGCATAGGAGGACAACTGGTGAAGGAAAATCCAGCAGCACCACCAACCAACCACAAACAGGATGCAACACCAGCACACGGCCCTTTAAGAGTAATGAAAAGTGTTCTTTTGTTTTACCTTCCCTATCTAATTCACCAACAAACTCAAAAGCCTTTTTTATCTTCAATTCTCCAACATTTTTAATACTTCCCTGGCATTCATGAACAAATCATGTATAGTATTCAAATAAATTCTATAGAAGAAATTGGTTATATATTTTCATCCAATAGTAGTATGTATTGATTTAGTCATCACCCAAAATTTAATTTTGAGTAGTTTCCATACCTGAATCATTGTCTGTGATTATTTATTGTAAGTTTTTTTTATTGAATATATGTCAAATATGATATATATGAGAAAATCATTACAAAAGATCAAGGAGATTAAGAAATACTCCTACACAAGAAAGTAAAAATCCAAGAAACAACAAAATAATAACATGCTATTTCAGGGGGGACAAGATATGCAGAGACTAAGAAAACAACATGGCTGCAAGCATTTTCTCTCTTTATACAAATATACGATCAAAATATTAACTTTACTTTTGTAGTTTAAATCATTCTACTAAATAGGGTAACACTTTATTTGCTTCATGGGAAAATGTAGGAATATGATGGTTAATTAGGGATATCTGCTACAGAAAGTGTGAAGGGTTCTATTCTATGTTTGCTATCTGTATATGTATATTTTTGCAGCAGGGAGATATAACTTTGTAATTGAAATGGCAGATTGGAATCAGTTGGAGAGGATTGTGTTGTAACTGCATAATTTGTTTTAATAGCAGGTTTATTGTTTAAGTTAAGGGGTCTGACTTGGTCGATTGGTGTAGCTGTTTATCTGTGTATGTCAGGTCTTGCGTCGGCCTTTCAAAGTTTGTGATTTGTTTGGATCAGTAGCAGCAGATTTACTTTGGCATTGTTTAGATCAGTAGCAGCAGAACTACTTTGGCACAGGATTCGCCTTGCGTGTAGAATTTAATTTCCTGTCATCTGTCTTGATAGCAGCTTCTTTTATAGAATGCTTCATATTGATACTACATAGATTAGAGATACATCAATTTTTTAATGAATCTGAAAAAACATTGTCTTTTATAATAAAGAACGGGGGTAGTATTATAAGTCATCAAAGATTTGTTTTGATGTTCTTACTAATCTAGATTTGTGCAGCACTAAACAAACTTTGTAACATCTAAATCATAACACAAATTTAAGAATATGAAATGACAACCCATTTAATGCAATTCATGATCACGAAATATTTACAGTATAATGCAGAATGCACGAGAATCAACAACTCAAACTAAATAAACAATTCTCAGCTTATCAAAAAAAAACAATTCTCAAACATGTAGATTCCATCTAAACCATTAATTAACATTTAACAATAATCCAAAAAGTCGCCAATAATCAGAACATGGATAAAATTAATAACAGATAAAAACAAACCATATATATGTTGCAGTTGAATTTCATGCCTAATTAAGGTGATATCAAACTCTCAATATAGACATTTGGTTTTATCACCCCATTGATGCTTCGACAATCTTGATTTTGAATATTGAAATTACCATTTTTGGAATCACAAACAAACAACTTTGTTTTGTTACTGTACGAATCAAAAAAATCCACCAGCATTTGGTCATCCTCAAAAATATATAAAGCTTTGGGATATAAAAGCGAACCCACCGCATAAGAAAGACTGTACGATTTAGTCCACGACTCTTTATTTCCATATTCCTTCATAACCCAAACATTCAAACGCAAACTATAACTTACAAAGATGCACAAACAATCCCTCAACACTCCTAATTCCCACGAACTCTTCTCCATAATAGATGGCGAAATCATTTTATACGACTCCTTCTCCAAATTAAGAGAAACAACTTCATATCCAATTGAATTATAACCAAATGTCAACCAATTAACATTGCCACTTACATATATTCCCGATCCAACAATAGGACTGCAAAAGGGGAAGTCATCTATTCTTCTCCAATGATCAGTACCCAAAGTATGAACACTAACTTCCTTTTTGGTTCCATTGTTTCCATGGTAGGTGAAAACAACAATGACGTTATAATTATGAATAAAAGGATCATACCCAAAACTATATTTCAAATAATAAAAATGCATGAGCGAATCATCAGGAACTATTTTCTTCAATGAAGGCAATATCTTGAATTTCATAATGGTAGGGTTCCACAAAATCGTATTAAGATTGTAATCGTCGGGAGCGATACAAAGTATGCCGTCGCAAGAGCACACCACAAAATTTGTATTATGATCATTATATCCAAATTTCTTGAGACTAAAACTGAGTTGTGTCTGTGTAACCCTAGAGGTTGATAAATTAGAGGAAATTGGGGAATCTAAGAAAATTACCTCACCTGAATCGTTTGTTGAATGTACGATGAGATGGTGGTGATTTGAGAAGTGAAGGTGCTTCTTTTTGAAATTGGTATCAGAGATTAGAGAAGCAAAGGATTTGCAGAGACAACGAAGTTGCAAGAGTAACTTTACAGGGAGTCTGCACAAAATTTCTTCAATAAGTTCAAACGGAAGAGATGTTAGGGTTCCGGTGGAATTGGTTAATTGAAGTATTTCAGCGGCGGTTGTTTCCTCCGTAGGTGACCGAGAAGAAACAGCGTCGTCGCCGTGGTTACTTGATGCCATGTATCCTAGCAAGCACAATCGGAATGGTAAATGCCATGTTTCACGTCAACTCGCTGATAAATAGAGTGGACTTGAATTATGAGCTCAGACACTTAAGTAAGCCCGCACCGCTCCAACCCATTTATGAGCGGGCTTAAATGGGGTAGAGCTAAATGGGACCGGCTGCCTGTTTTGCCACCTACTAGATAACTAAGTTCAACCCTTTTAACAAGCTATGGGTATGCATCGTTCCTTGATGTGATTCTATTAAATGGTGATTTCTCATCTCACCCCTCAACACTCTCTTTTTTCTCCAAAAATAATTTTTGTATAAGAATAAAACTTTTTTATATAAGAGAGTGTTGGGGGGGGAGGGGAGAGAGTGTTGAGGAGTGCGATGAGAAATTACCCTATATTAAAAGTATTATTTACTTTAAAATAATATTATTCATAAAATATGAAATAATATTTTATTAACATTTTTAAAAAAGATGGAGAGGATTTTAATTTCATTACCATTACTATAACAAAACAATAAAACAAGAAATAATATTATCAAAAAAATAAAATAAGAAAAAACAATCTAGAAAAATGTTTAAAATTAAAATATGTCCTCAAGCACATGTTCAACGAAAAAAAATAAATTAATGGAACTTATATATACACACATTCAAGTTAAAGGATACAAATTTATGTCAAGAGAGAGAAACATGAGAGAGAAACAGGAGAGTGGAGAGAGGTGAGCAGGAGATCAGGCAGGAAAACAAAGGAGCGAGGCTTTCTTCATCAACTTGACAAGGAGACATCATCGTTCTTCTTCACTAACATCCTTGAGGATGCAACAGCTACACAACTCTGGGAGGTTTTCTTGCGCTTTGGACGAGTTGGGGAGGTGTTCCTCCCAAAGAAGTTGGATAAATGGGGAAGAAGGTTTGGATTTGTTAAGTTTAAAGATGTGAAGAACCTAGAGGCACTGAGCGATCGGTTGTTGGATGTTTGGATGGGGACTTACAAACTCAGAGTTAATCAATCTAGGTTCGAACGATCGGCAAAACATGATAACAAAGGTGCTTTGGTTTCCATTCAGACACAAAGTACTTCCTTTCCATCAAAGACGATGGAGGAAGTTGATCGTGCTCCTTTCCGTCAAGCGTTGTTAGGGCAGAGGGCTGCTGGGACAAAGATGAGGGAGCTTCCGATTCTCAAGGTTCCGGTTAATACGGTTTGGCGTAAGGAGCTTGAAGGGTGTATGGTGGGGACGCTAGCAAGGGAGAAGGAAGTGAGCAGGATTCAAACTACCTTCGATATGGAGGGGTTTAGCTCGGTTACGGTGACACCGATGGGGGGTAATCTTGTTTTGCTGAGGAGTAATGTTGCTGGCGAGGTGGAGAAGTTGGTTCGGAGTAAAAACGAGTGCTTGGATTTCTATTTCTCGGATATCAAGCCTTGGTCACCAACTCATCTTGTGTCACAAAGAGAAGTTTGGGTGCAGGTCCTTGGCTTCCCTTTGCATATTTGGGGGGAAGATTTTTTCAAATTGTTAGGGAGCAAGTTTGGAGCATTTGTTGATTACGACATGAATACAGCGACCATGAAGAGGTTAGAGTTTGCCAGGCTTAAACTTCAAACTAAAGTTTGGTCATGCATTGATGAAGTTCTCAAGGTGGAGGTAGAAGGGGTTGTGTATCATGTATGTGTGGTTGAGGAAAGAGGAACACATAGAAGGGAGATAAGTGGTGGGGAAGAGGTCGAGGATGACGGCAGCGTAGCGTTTCCGGTGAACCAATCCGGTGACGACGATGAAGGATATGCCGGCGGCGGGGAGTTCTCCGGTGATGACGACTCTGGTCACGAGGAGGAGGGTGGTGATGGAGACTCGCGATGTCACTCTCAGCATGGGGGTAGTGCAATTGTGCATACAGGTGACCCAGTGACAAAAGGAGATAAGTTGGTGTTGACAAATTCTCTACCTGTTATTGATGTTTACTCCAAAATGGTAGATCCTATTTTTGTTTCTGCTAAGGTTACATAATTGATGGTGACTTGTCAACAGACAAAGGCTAATGAAGTTGAATTGGTAAAGTCAAACTTGGGAGGTGTGGGAGGTCGTCCCGGTCACTTGTTAGATAGACATGTGATTAGTGAATGTGAAGGTGGGCCTAGTGGGGGAGCCAAAGTGAGTCAGCATGAAGAGTTATCTAAAATAGTTTGTGGGCCGAATTCAAATGTTTTAGGCCCAGTTGTAGATCGGGCTTGCTGTGTGGGTCGTGAAACCCGTATTTCCTTCCTATCCGAACCGGAAGAGGTCCATCGAAGCAAAGCAAAGCGTAAACACATGAAGGGAGGCAACAGGAACCGAAAATCAATTTCAAATTTACCTTTGGTTGCTCTCCCAAAGTGTCTCCAGTTTGCAGAAGCTGTGCAAGAGAGAGGATCCTTATCTCGTCGACAAGGTTGCAAGGTAGCAGAAGGTCGGATTCTGGCGGAGACGGGATTGCAGCCGACACCAGCAGTGCAGATGGCAGAAGCAGCGTCGGTTCATGGAGCGGAGGCTAGGGTTCAGGAGAACGTGCGTACGGAGGCGATTTACACTACCTCAGGTGTGAATCATCTTGTAAATAGCAGTGTTTCATTTGTGCCAGAAACTCAAGATTCTGAACATATGTTGCAACGTGCTAAATTTGTGGAAGCTGCGAAGTTGTTACGAATTCAAAAAGATGTAGGATTCACGTTTGATTTTGCGGATGATGATGTGAATCAACAATTAGTGCTACTTGAAGATCGAGATAGAGCTGAGAAGATGGCTAGGGTGGAGGTGAATGGTGATCAATGATAGTAATGTCATTCAATGTTAGAGGGATGGGGGGTGTGGTGAAAAAGAAAAGGATTAGGAAATTTGTTCGTGATAATAATGTGGATTTTCTAGCAATTCAAGAGACTAAACTAGAAACCATTCCGGATTCTTTGTGTCATAGTGTGTGGGGATCAATTGATTGTGAGTGGGTGTTTTTACCATCCGAAGGTAGAAGTGGTGGGGTGTTGTCCATTTGGAGGAAGTCGAATAATGTTTTGCTTTTTTCCTTTTTGGGTGCCGGTAATTTATCCGTCCTTATCAATGGATCTCCTTCTTCCGAAATTAACATTCAAAGAGGCTTAAAGCAAGGTGACCCGTTGGCTCCTTTTCTTTTTTTGCTTGTTGTGGAAGGGTTGAGTGGTGTTATTAGTAAGGCGGTGGATTTAAATATTTTTAAGGGGTTTGAAATTGGTAATTCTCCGGTTGTTATCTCGCATCTTCAATACGCGGATGACACATTGTGTATTGGAGAGGCGTCGGTGAATAATCTTTGGACCCTAAAGGCCATCCTTAGGGGGTTTGAATTGGCATCCGACCTTTAGGTGAATTTTTGGAAAAGTGCTCTTTCCGGTGTAAATGTTAATCCGGGGTTTTTGGAGGTGGCTTATAATTTTCTTAATTGTAGAAGTGGGGTTATTCCATTCAAATACCTCGGACTTCCAATTGGTGCTAATCCAAAGTGTCTATCTACTTGGGAGCCTTTGTTGTCTTATCTTAGAAACCGCTTATTTTCGTGGAGGAACAAATACATTAGTCTTGGTGGTCGTATTGTGTTGATTAATGCGGTGTTAAATGCCATTCCTATTTTTTATCTCTCTTTCCTTAAGATGCCGAGTGGTGTGCGGAAGAAGTTTATCCGGATTCAAAGAGAGTTTTTATGGGGAGGTGTGACGGGTGGTCGGAAGATAAGTTGGGTAAAGTGGTCGGTGGTTTGTAAAGAGAAGAACCATGGTGGTCTTGGAGTGAGGGATATTGAAGTAGTGAATCTTAGTCTCTTATCAAAATGGAGGTGGCGTTTCCTTCAACCGGGTTTACCTTTGTGGAAGAAAGTCTTAGTGGCACGTTATGGGGAGTTTTTTCTTCATCAAGTGAATTGGAGGGAGCTTCGTGTTCTGATGACACGAAATCATATCGTATTTTTAGCTTAGTTTAGGTGAACTTTAGTTGCATTTGCATATGTTTTTAATTCATTTATGTCTTTTTATGCGGGTATTTGTTTTGTTTTTAGTTTTGTCTAATAAAATAGGTCGGAGAAGAGAATTGAGCAAAAAGGGCAAAAAATGCAGCAAAAAGGGGGTGCAAAGCACAAGATTCGCGCAGCCCACCAAAGGAGCCCAGCACAAAGGGGCATTTGCCCCCATCAGGCTGGTGGCGCCCGCCACCAACTCTGTGGCGCCCGCCACAGAGTCCAAATCCAATTGGAACTGCTTTTTGCGCAACGTGGGGAGCAAGCACGCGTCTGATCAACTGTTTTTCCCAATCGTACGGCTATTGGATAAAATCAAAAGTGAAGCCTATCTTTCCTATTTTCATGGATCGTAGAAGTTAAAAATCCTCTATAAATAGAAGCTTGATTCTCAGAACAGACTACGCTTTATTTTCTTTTATTTCAGTCAGTTTAAATTTTCCGCATTGTAAACTGTCTCGGTTCTTCCACATCGGAAGTCCGATTTTAATTCCGTTTTCAATTCCCTGTCAAGAATTTTACCTTCTTTAATTCAAGCAAGTTTATTCAGCAATTCTCTCCAGGTTTTTATTTAATGTTTTTATTTAATTATTTATTTATGTTTAATTTAATTTACTGTTTTAGTTTATTTAATTTCTTAATTATGTCTAGCTAAATTTCCTAGATATCGGTATGTAAACTAATTCTCCGAAGGGAGTTTAATGATGATTTAGCGCGCGCACTTAAACTATTTTTCTTATTCGAATTCCTAATTTTAAAACTCCTATGCTTTGAGTGAGAAAAACAAAGCAACTAAGGTTAAAATCAATAGAGCGAGAGTTTGAGGTTTTAACTAGATACTAGGAATTTGATATTAATCTTTGAACGAGCGAGAGCCACGTTAGGATTAATTAGAACTAATTGATTTTCAAAATATACTTTCAAAACTGAGGTGGTATAAAAGTGACAGCAAAACCCCTAGTCTAGATTGTATGGTTTTTATCAACAAAACGAGAGTGTGAGGTTTAGACCTTTAAATTAAGAAAGTTCTTCTGAAAAATAAACCCTTTTCACGCGCGCTATTAATTCATTAAATTCCCGATGGTTAATTAAGTTACATACCGATATCCCGCTTTTATTTAATTAATTTAAACTCTTAAATTTAATTTCTTTAATTTCTAAAAATCTAAACAAACCCTAAAATTCATTAGCCTTAGATTTACACCGTAACGGTAGAAATACGGTAGTTCGATTATTGGTCCCTGTGAATTCGATATCTTTTAAAACTACACGACGAGACTGTGCACTTGCGGTCAATCAAACCTATTGATACACAAATCGTCGATCAAGTTTTTGGCGCCGTTGCCGGGGACCAATTTAGTCGATATTGTAACTCCGTCGTTACAACGTAGAGACTAAGGCAACTTTAATTTTCTGTTAAAAAATTTAAAAATCGAAAAAAAATTAAAAAGAAAAAAATCAAAAAAATTACCCTTTTTGGCTTGTCGATTGTATGCCAAAGACCCGCTCTCAAAGCGAAGAATTAGAAACCCCGATCGACAACCCTGAGCGTCTACTAAGTGTAAGACGCCGAATTGAGCAGTTTAGGGAAAGATACATAGTTCTCCAAAATCAAATCATCTTTCCCGAAACAGACGAAGACTCGGAACAATCCGAAGAGGAAGTAGAAATGGAAATAGGTCCTCAAAACCGTCCTCTAAGGTACTACGCTACCCCCTCTGATGCTGAACCGCATAACAGCATTGTTGCCCCTGCGATAGAGGCTAACAATTTTGAGCTTAAACCTTCCCTACTCTCAGCAGTTCAGCAAAGTCAGTTCTCGGGTAGTCCTACAGATGACCCTAATCTCCACCTCTCTGTCTTCCTACAATACGCCGATACAGTGAAAGCTAATGGCGTAAGTCCCGAAGCAATTAGGCTTCGCCTCTTCCCTTTCTCTCTTAGAGATCGAGCCCGTGCTTGGCTCCAGTCTCTACCTTCCAACTCTGTCACTACATGGGAAGAGTTAAAGAAAGTCTTTCTGGCTAGGTATTTCCCACCTAGCAAGACTGCTATGCTAAGAGCCCAAATCAATGGATTTAAGCAGAAAGACAATGAATCTCTCTATGAGGCATGGGAGAGGTTCAAGGACATGTTAAGGATCTGTCCACATCACGGTCTGGAGGAGTGGTTGATTATCCACACCTTCTACAATGGTCTCCTGTACAATACAAGGATGACAATAGACGCTGCCGCGGGCGGCGCACTAATGGACAAGCCCTACAATGAAGCCTACCAACTCATCGAGAGTATGGCTCAGAATCACTACCAGTGGAAAAACCTCTATCGAGAGGAGGAATGCATGAGATAAGCGGCCTTGACCACGTTAGCGCCAAGGTTGATGCACTCACTCAGAAATTAGACAGCTTACTCAATGCTCCTGCTGCTACCGTAGCAGCAGCAGTCACGAACTGTGAAATATGTGGCGCTCCCGGGCATGCTATAGCTGAATGCCAACTTTTGACCGGAGTTTCTCCCGATCAAGTAAACTACGCCCAAGGAGGCCCATATTCCAACAACTACAACCCAGCTTGGAAGAACAGTCCCTATCTTTCATACAAGAATAACAATGCGTTGTATCCACCTAGACAAGGCCAAACCTCTGGCCCACCAGGTTTTCAAAAAGCTCCTGTGCCAAATCAAGATAACCCTGGGAAGCCTAGCCTTTACGCCATGTTTGAAACCTTCATGGCGTCCCAAGTGCAAGCTAATGAGGGGATCAAGAATCAAAACCTGCATTTCACTAAGTTGTTCGAGCAATTAAATAGTAAAGTTGATATCTTGACCACCCACCATAAGATACTAGAAACTCAAGTTGCACAGGTGGCTCAACAGCAATCATCCATGGCTGCTCCTGCAGGAACATTTCCTGGCCAACCTCAACCCAATCCTAAAGCCCATGTAAATGCTGTGACACTGCGAAGTGGAACACAGTATGATGAACCAATTGACCCTAGGATTGAGAGGCCTGCCATGCAGCAAAAGCCAGATGAACCAGTTGAGAAAGAGAGTGAACTGAAAGAGAAAGAAGGGAATGGCGTCGAGGCAAAAGAAAAAGAAACACCCTATGTGCCTCCGCCACCTTACAAACCACCCATTCCATATCCTCAAAGGTTCGAAAAGACCAAAAGCATGGGGCAATTCAAGAAATTCATGGAGCTTCTTAAGCAGTTAAACATAACCATTCCATTCACCGAAGCTATCACTCAAATGCCCGCATATGCTAAGTTCCTCAAAGAAATCTTGACTAACAAAAAGAGAATTGAGGATGATGAAACTGTTACACTCACCGCCGAGTGTAGTGCTATCCTTCAGAACAAGATGCCTCCTAAACTCAAAGATCCAGGAAGTTTCTCTATACCCTGTGTCATAGGGAAGTTCGTCATTGATAAGGCACTATGCGATTTAGGTGCCAGCATTAGTTTGATGCCCATGACCATATGCGAGAGACTTAAGCTAGGCGAGTTAAGACCCACCAGAATGTCTATACAGTTTGCCGATCGTTCGGTGAAAATGCCTATGGGGGTCTTAGAAAACGTTCCAGTGCGTGTAGGTCAGTTCTTTATTCCAACCGACTTCATAGTCATGGATATTAGGGAAGACTCTAACACGCCTATCATTTTAGGAAGGCCATTCCTTGCTACGGCCGGTGCAATAATTGATGTCAAGAAAGGAAAGCTCACCTTTGAAGTGGGAGATGAAAAAGTTGAATTCATTTTGACTCAATTCCTAAGTGCGCCCGCTATAGATGATACTTGCTATCTGCTTGACGTCATTGACGAATGCAGGAAGGAAATGGAGAATGATCAAACCATTTACACTGAAATTCTCACATCTTCTCCAACTCCTACTCTCGAAATTCAGGATGACGAGCTCGGTGAATGCTTTGAGATTACACCAAACCCGACGCCGTCTCCCGATCAATCTTTTCTCGAACTAAAACCTCTACCTGAGAGTCTAAGGTATGAATTCCTTGATCAAGAGCTTAAGCGCCCTGTGATTGTGTGCGCCAATTTAGGACAATCAGAAACCGAAAAGCTACTAAAAGTCCTGAGAAAATTCCCAGCTGCTTTAGGATATAGCATATCTGATCTTAAAAGGATAAGCCCTTCTCTTTGCATGCACCGCATCTACCTCGAGGAAGATTGCAAAACCTCTCGAGAACCGCAAAGAAGGATAAATCCCATTCTCACTGAAGTAGTTAAGAAGGAAGTTGAGAAACTTCTGGACGCAGGAATAATATACCCGATCTCCGACAGTAAATGGGTCAGCCCCGTTCATGTCGTGCCTAAGAAAGGTGGAGTGACTGTAGTTACCAATGAGAAAGGAGAGTCTGTAGCACAAAGAGTCGTAACGGGTAGTAGAATGTGCATTGACTATAGGAAACTCAACAAAGCCACGCGCAAGGATCATTTCCCTTTGCCCTTCATTGATCAAATGCTTGAGCGTCTGGCTAATCATTCCTACTTCTGCTATCTAGATGGTTACTCGGGATTCTTCCAGATTCCTATTCATCCCGATGACCAAGAGAAAACGACTTTCACTTGTCCTTTTGGCACATTTGCATATAGGCGAATGCCATTTGGATTGTGTAATGCTCCTGCTACTTTCCAAAGATGTATGCAAGCAATCTTCGCCGATTACATCAATGACATTATGGAGGTCTTCATGGATGATTTCTCCGTATGTGGCCAAAGTTTTGAAGGATGCTTGACAAACCTTGAAAAGGTACTTGAAAGATGTGAAAAAGTCAATCTTGTACTTAATTGGGAAAAGTGCCATTTCATGGTTCGTCAAGGTATTGTTCTTGGACATATAGTGTCCAACAAAGGGATTGAGGTAGATAGAGCTAAAATCCAAGTCATAGAGAATCTACCACCTCCCAAATCTGTGAGAGAAGTCCGAAGCTTTTTAGGACACGCCGGTTTCTATCGGCGATTCATTAAGGACTTCTCCAAAATCACAAAGCCGTTAACCGGGCTGCTAATGAAAGATGCCGAGTTCAATTTTGATGAGGAGTGCCTAACGGCATTCAAGCAATTAAAGGCAGCTCTCATTTCCGCCTCCATCATGCAGCCACCCGATTGGAGTCTACCATTTGAGATCATGTGTGACGCTAGTGACTATGCTATAGGCGCGGTTCTAGGTCAAAGAAAAGATAAGAAGCTTCACGCTATCTACTATGCTAGTAGGACCTTAGACCCCGCGCAAATGAACTACGCTACCACAGAAAAAGAACTCCTGGCTGTTGTATTTGCGGTTGATAAATTTCGTTCCTACCTAATAGGGGCCAAAATCATTGTCTATACCGACCATGCCGCAATTAGGTACCTTGTGAACAAAAAGGATGCCAAACCAAGGCTCCTAAGAAGGATCTTGCTCCTTCAAGAATTTGATTTAGAGATCCAAGATAAGAAAGGGATCGACAACACAGTTGCAGACCACTTGTCAAGAATGGAGTGGATGGCGCCTGAAGAAGTGCCCATAAACGATGACTTTTCGTATGAGAGGCTAGTAGCCCTTATGGAAAGTGTCGCCTCCGAGTACCATTTGACTCAAGATGACATCGAGGTCGTCAACTCTGTCTCCAGAAGAGACCCTTTGCCATGGTATGCTGATTTTGTTAATTACTTAGCAGCAAGGGTCCTTCCGCCTGATTTAACTTACCAGCAAAAGAAGAAGTTCTTTAGTGATCTAAAACACTACTATTGGGATGACCCTCTTCTTTTCAAGAGAGGCGCCGATGGAATCTTCCGTCGATGTGTCCCCGAAGATGAGGCGCAAAGCATTATCACTCATTGTCATTCTGCGCCCTATGGAGGACACGCAAGTACTTCCAAAACTTGTGCTAAAATCTTACAAGCCGGCCTCTTTTGGCCCACACTTTGGAGAGATGTCCACAACGCCATAAAGAGTTGTGATCAGTGCCAACGCGCTGGTGGCATCTCTAGGCGCGATGAAATGCCTCAACATGGCATCCTTGAAGTGGAAGTATTTGATGTATGGGGGATAGATTTCATGGGACCATTCCCAACTTCTTTTGGGAACAAATACATACTCGTGGTTGTTGATTACGTGTCCAAATGGATCGAGGTTGTTGCCTCTCCAACTAATGACGTCCAAGTAGTGATTAGATTGTTTAAAAACCAGATCTTCCCTAGGTTCGGTGTGCCGAGACTTGTCATCAGCGATGGTGGCTCCCATTTCATCTCTAGGATCTTTGAAAGGCTTTTATCTAAATATGGGGTCCGACACCGTGTAGCAACTCCCTATCACCCACAAACAAGTGGGCAAGTGGAGGTCTCCAATAGGGAGATCAAGCAAATTCTAGAAAAAACAGTTGCGACCTCTAGGAAGGATTGGTCTTTAAAATTAAATGAGGCACTATGGGCATATAGGACAGCCTATAAGACCCCAATTGGGACCACTCCCTTCAAGCTTGTTTATGGCAAATCATGCCATCTACCGGTGGAACTAGAACACAAAGCTTATTGGGCTATCAAGGCACTAAATTTTAATTACACCACCGCCGGTAGGAAAAGGATCTTGGATATCCATGAGCTAGAAGAGCTTAGGTTAGATGCTTATGAGAATGCCCGAATCTATAAGGAGAGAACAAAAAAATGGCATGACAAGCGTCTATCTAGGAGAGAGTTTAGGGTAGGAGAGCTAGTACTTCTTTTTAATTCGAGACTTAAACTTTTTCCTGGAAAACTTCGCTCAAAGTGGTCAGGCCCCTTTACAATCTCTAAGACATATCCTCTTGGGGCGATTGAGATAAAGAATGACTCCGGTGATACATTCACGGTTAATGGACAGAGGCTGAAACATTACAACCTTAAGGATAGTGACAACACTTTTGCAAATTTTAACCTATCCGCCCTGCCCGATAAAACGTGAATTAAGTTCACCCTCTTTGAAGTCAAGCTCACCGACATTAAACAAAGCGCTTGGTGGGAGGCAACCCGCTGTTTTTGAGTCTAATGTTTTCTTTTTAGTGTGTCTAAATTTTGCAGGTAATAAAGAGATAGCACGCTCACCGACTTTACAGTTGCGGAAGCTTAGCTGTCCAGGTTTTCACTTTCTTTCCTACCTTTAGTCGTTGCATTGAGGACAATGCTCGATTTAAGTGTGGGGGAGGAAGCTTTATCGCTTTCCTTTACTTTTCAGTCATTTATTTTAGCATGCATAATAAAACCTTAGGATAGTTCACTTAGATTGAGTAGTTTTTGCGTGTTGGTTTTGTTTTGTCTAATTTTTCTCATTTCTTGAGCCATACCAAAAATTTTCTTGTGAAAAGCAAAATTATTGAGTTCTGATGCTTGATGTTGATTGTCTGAAAGTATATAGGTTGTTTGCACTATCTAGGCTATTTTGTGAAAGTTGGGTAACGGTTAGATAAAATCAATACCGTTTTAACACCCGAGATTCCCAGAAATGTGTAAAATTGATTTGAGTACTAGTTTTGATAATACCTTGAACTTGAGTTTTAATGAACCCTCAGTAGTTTATCTAAGCAGTCGGCACCATCTCAAGGCACAAACTAAGTGGGAAACCGAAGAATATAAGTGAATGATTTTGATTATAAATGTTATGAATGCTATTGGTTGATTCCTTGGAATAATAAATGAAAATTCAGCAAAAGTTGAAACATGAGAAGGAAAAAAATACCATAGTATAGAAACTCATTAGTAGTTGGTTCAGAGGTGTCTGATTCTGAACTTGGTAGGGCGGGTTACGATCCGATCCCCCGCAACTGCGAAGTGGGTAAAGCAAATAGGGGTTACCAAACTTATGTTATCAGCACCCCGCGCTATATGATGATCATAATCACTAACAGGTTTCCTACCATGGGCGTGTACAAGATAACGGGCTTAATGTGATTGCGCTAGAATGAAAAGGGAAAATGAAACTTAGGAGAGAGGTAGAGTCAAAAGGAAATACTTCAGGTCTGTTTTCATGTGAAGGGAGTCTTTTGTGTCATTGCGGTGTTTTTGTTATTTGCACTGTTATTTGATTTTCATAGATTAGCCGGCAACCACGTATGAGTAGGATGATCGTGTCATGTGTTTTTACTTGTGCTATGCAATTCACTATTCTTTCATGCTTGAGGACAAGCAATGGTTCAAGTGTGGGGGAATTTGATGACACGAAATCATATCGTATTTTTAGCTTAGTTTAGGTGAACTTTAGTTGCATTTGCATATGTTTTTAATTCATTTATGTCTTTTTATGCGGGTATTTGTTTTGTTTTTAGTTTTGTCTAATAAAATAGGTCGGAGAAGAGAATTGAGCAAAAAGGGCCAAAAACGCAGTAAAAAGGGGGTGCAAAGCACAAGATTCGCGCAGCCCACCAAAGGAGCCCAGCACAAAGGGGCATTTGCCCCCATCAGGCTGGTGGCGCCCGCCACCAACTCTGTGGCGCCCGCCACAGAGTCCAAATCCAATTGGAACTGCTCTTTGCGCAACGTGGGGAGCAAGCACGCGTCTGATCAACTGTTTTCCCCAATCGTACGGCTATTGGATAAAATCAAAAGTGAAGCCTATCTTTCCTATTTTCATGGATCGTAGAAGTTAAAAATCCTCTATAAATAGAAGCTTGATTCTCAGAACAGACTACGCTTTATTTTCTTTTATTTCAGTCAGTTTAAATTTCCCGCATTGTAAACTGTCTCGGTTCTTCCACATCGGAAGTCCGATTTTAATTCCGTTTTCAATTCTCTGTCAAGAATTTTACATTCTTTAATTCAAGCAAGTTTATTCAGCAATTCTCTCCAGGTTTTTATTTAATGTTTTTATTTAATTATTTATTTATGTTTAATTTAATTTACTGTTTTAGTTTATTTAATTTCTTAATTATGTCTAGCTAAATTTCCTAGATATCGGTATGTAAACTAATTCTCCGAAGGGAGTTTAATGATGATTTAGCGCGCGCACTTAAACTATTTTTCTTATTCGAATTCCTAATTTTAAAACTCCTATGCTTTGAGTGAGAAAAACAAAGCAACTAAGGTTAAAATCAATAGAGCGAGAGTTTGAGGTTTTAACTAGATACTAGGAATTTGATATTAATCTTTGAACGAGCGAGAGCCACGTTAGGATTAATTAGAACTAATTGATTTTCAAAATATACTTTCAAAACTGAGGTGGTATAAAAGTGACAGCAAAACCCCTAGTCTAGATTGTATGGTTTTTATCAACAAAACGAGAGTGTGAGGTTTAGACCTTTAAATTAAGAAAGTTCTTCTGAAAAATAAACCCTTTTCACGCGCGCTATTAATTCATTAAATTCCCGATGGTTAATTAAGTTACATACCGATATCCCGCTTTTATTTAATTAATTTAAACTCTTAAATTTAATTTCTTTAATTTCTAAAAATCTAAACAAACCCTAAAATTCATTAGCCTTAGATTTACACCGTAACGGTAGAAATACGGTAGTTCGATTATTGGTCCCTGTGGATTCGATATCTTTTAAAACTACACGACGAGACTGTGCACTTGCGGTCAATCAAATCTATTGATACACAAATCGTCGATCATGTTCCTCCCTCTTCCTCATCTTGGTGGAAGAATCTTAGTAAATTGGATAAGGTTGTGGATTCCAAGAATTGGCTAGAGGAGAATGTGGTTCGTACGGTGAAAAATGGATCCTCAACTCGGTTTTGGTCTACTAGATGGATTGGAGAGGCGCCTCTCTCGTCCGTGTTTCCGCGCCTTTTTTCTTTGTCGACCAATAAAGGTGGTATGGTAAATTCGTTTTGTGAGAAGGTCGGAGATAGGTGTGTGTGGTCCTTTGTGTGGCGTAGGGAACTTTTTCAATGGGAGATTGAGCTCGAATCTATTTTGCTTGATATGCTAAATGCGGTGGTGTTATCCCCGGAGGAGGATTTTTGGAGGTGGATACCGAATTCGGACGGCTCTTTTTCGGTGAGCTCGGCGTATAAGTACCTTCGTAAGGAACTCCGGAATGATGAAGACTTGCCGGAACATCTTGTTGGTGTGTTTAGTGTTTTATGGAATAGTCCGGCTCCATCAAAAGTCATTGGTTTTTCATGGCAACTTCTCTTTGATCGTATTCCTACTAGGAATAACCTTGAGTATCGAGGGGTCTTACCGTTGGCGGCGTCAAGGGATTGTGTGGGTTGTGTTGGATTCCTCGAAACGTCATGTCATCTTTTTATGCATTGTGATTGTGCTATGACGGTTTGGCTTGCCATTTTTCGGTGGATAGGTGTAGAGGTGGTTATGCCGCCATCTTTATCTATTTTGCTAAAGATGATCTTGGAGGCTACAAGAATTAAAAAGGTCAAGAGAGGTTTTGTTTTGATTTGGCATGCGGTGATTTGGTCCATTTGGAAAGCTCGAAACGGTAAGATTTTTTCAAATGGTTCTTTTGATTCAAATGAGTTGGTTGAGGATATAAAAGTGTTGAGTTGGAAGTAGAGTAGAGCGAGATTAAATCTATCGCCTTGTCTTTTTTATGAGTGGACTTGGAACCCCGGTGATTGTTTAATGCGCTAATTTCTTGGTCTTATTTGTTAGGTAATACCAGTGCCGAAAGAGTAAAAACATAAACAAGGAGAGCGCAATCAACAACACAAGAATATAACGTGGAAACTCCAAAACCGGAGGAAAAACCACGGCCGTTGTCTAAACCGACAACTAAAAAATAATCACTATGTGAAAATTGTTACAACACATAGAATAACAGAGAATAACACTATGTGAAAATTGTTACAACACATAGACTACCCTCAACCATCCCGGCCCCAGTACACCCACACACCCTCCAAAGAAAATACCTAACTACATCTCACAATACTCTAAAACCAGAGCATAAGAGAAAATAAAGTCAGATGTAAACTTAAAGTGTTTCTGACTGGTGCATTGAAACAAGGAACTTGAGGTCTCTTTATATAGTATTGAACTCTCCTACTCTCCACTATTCTAAGCAATGTGGGACTTCTTCAATATAATTTTCTTGACCTTTTATTTCCTTCATTAGCAATGTGGGACTTACATTGCAATCAACCCCAACAATCTCCACCTTGATTGTAATGGTCTTCAATCTTCATTGTCTACGCCGACAATCATTGTCTTCACCGACAATCAACCCCAACAATCTCCACCTTGATTGTAGGTGTTTCTTCTTCCGCTTCCATTGTCTATACCGACAATCATACTCCACCATAAAGAGTACACTACACTTGAAACTAAACCATTCCAAGAATTTTCTTCACTTGGAATTGAATCATCCCAAGAATTTTCTTCACTTGGAACTAGACCATCCCAAGAATTTTCTTCACTTGGAACTAAACCATCCCAAGAATTTCATGTCGAAACCTGCTGAAAGATTATGGTGCAACTCCCATGTTGGCTTTCAGGAAGTTCTTCAGCCATCAACACATGTCACCACACACCTTGCATCAATGCCAACCAATGCCTGTGTGTTGTTCTGAATCCGCTCAGAGTCTTTTGCTCCATCTGGACAATTTCATGCCCAAAACGCCTTGTGTAACCCTGATTGCATCAACTCCACCATTCAACTTCATCGCAAAATCACTGAATCATTACTCATCTTCAGCACCTCCACAATATCTCAATTGTGATACCTCATCGAACCGGAAGCTCTGATACCACTGTTAGGTAATACCAGTGCCGAAAGAGTAAAAACATAAACAAGGAGAGCGCAATCAACAACACAAGAATATAACGTGGAAACTCCAAAACCGGAGGAAAAACCACGGCCGTTGTCTAAACCGACAACTAAAAAATAATCACTATGTGAAAATTGTTACAACACATAGAATAACAGAGAATAACACTATGTGAAAATTGTTACAACACATAGACTACCCTCAACCATCCCGGCCCCAGTACACCCACACACCCTCCAAAGAAAATACCTAACTACATCTCACAATACTCTAAAACCAGAGCATAAGAGAAAATAAAGTCAGATATAAACTTAAAGTGTTTCTGACTGGTGCATTGAAACAAGGAACTTGAGGTCTCTTTATATAGTATTGAACTCTCCTACTCTCCACTATTCTAAGCAATGTGGGACTTCTTCAATATAATTTTCTTGACCTTTTATTTCCTTCATTAGCAATGTGGGACTTACATTGCAATCAACCCCAACAATCTCCACCTTGATTGTAATGGTCTTCAATCTTCATTGTCTACGCCGACAATCATTGTCTTCACCGACAATCAACCCCAACAATCTCCACCTTGATTGTAGGTGTTTCTTCTTCCGCTTCCATTGTCTATACCGACAATCATACTCCACCATAAAGAGTACACTACACTTGAAACTAAACCATTCCAAGAATTTTCTTCACTTGGAATTGAATCATCCCAAGAATTTTCTTCACTTGGAACTAGACCATCCCAAGAATTTTCTTCACTTGGAACTAAACCATCCCAAGAATTTCATGTCGAAACCTGCTGAAAGATTATGGTGCAACTCCCATGTTGGCTTTCAGGAAGTTCTTCAGCCATCAACACATGTCACCACACACCTTGCATCAATGCCAACCAATGCCTGTGTGTTGTTCTGAATCCGCTCAGAGTCTTTTGCTCCATCTGGACAATTTCATGCCCAAAACGCCTTGTGTAACCCTGATTGCATCAACTCCACCATTCAACTTCATCGCAAAATCACTGAATCATTACTCATCTTCAGCACCTCCACAATATCACAATTGTGATACCTCATCGAACCGGAAGCTCTGATACCACTGTTAGGTAATACCAGTGCCGAAAGAGTAAAAACATAAACAAGGAGAGCGCAATCAACAACACAAGAATATAACGTGGAAACTCCAAAACCGGAGGAAAAACCACGGCCGTTGTCTAAACCGACAACTAAAAAATAATCACTATGTGAAAATTGTTACAACACATAGAATAACAGAGAATAACACTATGTGAAAATTGTTACAACACATAGACTACCCTCAACCATCCCGGCCCCAGTACACCCACACACCCTCCAAAGAAAATACCTAACTACATCTCACAATACTCTAAAACCAGAGCATAAGAGAAAATAAAGTCAGATGTAAACTTAAAGTGTTTCTGACTGGTGCATTGAAACAAGGAACTTGAGGTCTCTTTATATAGTATTGAACTCTCCTACTCTCCACTATTCTAAGCAATGTGGGACTTCTTCAATATAATTTTCTTGACCTTTTATTTCCTTCATTAGCAATGTGGGACTTACATTGCAATCAACCCCAACAATCTCCACCTTGATTGTAATGGTCTTCAATCTTCATTGTCTACGCCGACAATCATTGTCTTCACCGACAATCAACCCCAACAATCTCCACCTTGATTGTAGGTGTTTCTTCTTCCGCTTCCATTGTCTATACCGACAATCATACTCCACCATAAAGAGTACACTACACTTGAAACTAAACCATTCCAAGAATTTTCTTCACTTGGAATTGAATCATCCCAAGAATTTTCTTCACTTGGAACTAGACCATCCCAAGAATTTTCTTCACTTGGAACTAAACCATCCCAAGAATTTCATGTCGAAACCTGCTGAAAGATTATGGTGCAACTCCCATGTTGGCTTTCAGGAAGTTCTTCAGCCATCAACACATGTCACCACACACCTTGCATCAATGCCAACCAATGCCTGTGTGTTGTTCTGAATCCGCTCAGAGTCTTTTGCTCCATCTGGACAATTTCATGCCCAAAACGCCTTGTGTAACCCTGATTGCATCAACTCCACCATTCAACTTCATCGCAAAATCACTGAATCATTACTCATCTTCAGCACCTCCACAATATCTCAATTGTGATACCTCATCGAACCGGAAGCTCTGATACCACTGTTAGGTAATACCAGTGCCGAAAGAGTAAAAACATAAACAAGGAGAGCGCAATCAACAACACAAGAATATAACGTGGAAACTCCAAAACCGGAGGAAAAACCACGGCCGTTGTCTAAACCGACAACTAAAAAATAATCACTATGTGAAAATTGTTACAACACATAGAATAACAGAGAATAACACTATGTGAAAATTGTTACAACACATAGACTACCCTCAACCATCCCGGCCCCAGTACACCCACACACCCTCCAAAGAAAATACCTAACTACATCTCACAATACTCTAAAACCAGAGCATAAGAGAAAATAAAGTCAGATATAAACTTAAAGTGTTTCTGACTGGTGCATTGAAACAAGGAACTTGAGGTCTCTTTATATAGTATTGAACTCTCCTACTCTCCACTATTCTAAGCAATGTGGGACTTCTTCAATATAATTTTCTTGACCTTTTATTTCCTTCATTAGCAATGTGGGACTTACATTGCAATCAACCCCAACAATCTCCACCTTGATTGTAATGGTCTTCAATCTTCATTGTCTACGCCGACAATCATTGTCTTCACCGACAATCAACCCCAACAATCTCCACCTTGATTGTAGGTGTTTCTTCTTCCGCTTCCATTGTCTATACCGACAATCATACTCCACCATAAAGAGTACACTACACTTGAAACTAAACCATTCCAAGAATTTTCTTCACTTGGAATTGAATCATCCCAAGAATTTTCTTCACTTGGAACTAGACCATCCCAAGAATTTTCTTCACTTGGAACTAAACCATCCCAAGAATTTCATGTCGAAACCTGCTGAAAGATTATGGTGCAACTCCCATGTTGGCTTTCAGGAAGTTCTTCAGCCATCAACACATGTCACCACACACCTTGCATCAATGCCAACCAATGCCTGTGTGTTGTTCTGAATCCGCTCAGAGTCTTTTGCTCCATCTGGACAATTTCATGCCCAAAACGCCTTGTGTAACCCTGATTGCATCAACTCCACCATTCAACTTCATCGCAAAATCACTGAATCATTACTCATCTTCAGCACCTCCACAATATCACAATTGTGATACCTCATCGAACCGGAAGCTCTGATACCACTGTTAGGTAATACCAGTGCCGAAAGAGTAAAAACATAAACAAGGAGAGCGCAATCAACAACACAAGAATATAACGTGGAAACTCCAAAACCGGAGGAAAAACCACGGCCGTTGTCTAAACCGACAACTAAAAAATAATCACTATGTGAAAATTGTTACAACACATAGAATAACAGAGAATAACACTATGTGAAAATTGTTACAACACATAGACTACCCTCAACCATCCCGGCCCCAGTACACCCACACACCCTCCAAAGAAAATACCTAACTACATCTCACAATACTCTAAAACCAGAGCATAAGAGAAAATAAAGTCAGATGTAAACTTAAAGTGTTTCTGACTGGTGCATTGAAACAAGGAACTTGAGGTCTCTTTATATAGTATTGAACTCTCCTACTCTCCACTATTCTAAGCAATGTGGGACTTCTTCAATATAATTTTCTTGACCTTTTATTTCCTTCATTAGCAATGTGGGACTTACATTGCAATCAACCCCAACAATCTCCACCTTGATTGTAATGGTCTTCAATCTTCATTGTCTACGCCGACAATCATTGTCTTCACCGACAATCAACCCCAACAATCTCCACCTTGATTGTAGGTGTTTCTTCTTCCGCTTCCATTGTCTATACCGACAATCATACTCCACCATAAAGAGTACACTACACTTGAAACTAAACCATTCCAAGAATTTTCTTCACTTGGAATTGAATCATCCCAAGAATTTTCTTCACTTGGAACTAGACCATCCCAAGAATTTTCTTCACTTGGAACTAAACCATCCCAAGAATTTCATGTCGAAACCTGCTGAAAGATTATGGTGCAACTCCCATGTTGGCTTTCAGGAAGTTCTTCAGCCATCAACACATGTCACCACACACCTTGCATCAATGCCAACCAATGCCTGTGTGTTGTTCTGAATCCGCTCAGAGTCTTTTGCTCCATCTGGACAATTTCATGCCCAAAACGCCTTGTGTAACCCTGATTGCATCAACTCCACCATTCAACTTCATCGCAAAATCACTGAATCATTACTCATCTTCAGCACCTCCACAATATCTCAATTGTGATACCTCATCGAACCGGAAGCTCTGATACCACTGTTAGGTAATACCAGTGCCGAAAGAGTAAAAACATAAACAAGGAGAGCGCAATCAACAACACAAGAATATAACGTGGAAACTCCAAAACCGGAGGAAAAACCACGGCCGTTGTCTAAACCGACAACTAAAAAATAATCACTATGTGAAAATTGTTACAACACATAGAATAACAGAGAATAACACTATGTGAAAATTGTTACAACACATAGACTACCCTCAACCATCCCGGCCCCAGTACACCCACACACCCTCCAAAGAAAATACCTAACTACATCTCACAATACTCTAAAACCAGAGCATAAGAGAAAATAAAGTCAGATATAAACTTAAAGTGTTTCTGACTGGTGCATTGAAACAAAGAACTTGAGGTCTCTTTATATAGTATTGAACTCTCCTACTCTCCACTATTCTAAGCAATGTGGGACTTCTTCAATATAATTTTCTTGACCTTTTATTTCCTTCATTAGCAATGTGGGACTTACATTGCAATCAACCCCAACAATCTCCACCTTGATTGTAATGGTCTTCAATCTTCATTGTCTACGCCGACAATCATTGTCTTCACCGACAATCAACCCCAACATTATTTGGGGTTGGTGTGTTGAGGGCGGGTGATATTGTTTTTTTTTGTATGCCGTATTGTAGTTTGGTGCTTTGCACCTTGGCCTCCTCTTGGAGGTCTTTGTAACTGTTACCTTTTTGCTCTCCTTTACTTCTTGTTTTGGAGTAAGCTTTAATAATATTTGCCATTCAAAAAAAAAAAAAAAGTTAAAGGATACTACTATTATTCATGTTTCAAAAACAATGTTTCAAATAAAATAAAAAATTTAAACTAAATATATATATAAAAAATGACCAACTAAGTCGGCGTTGATCATTGAATTTTCAATTTGAGTCTTGTTCCGAAAAATTCCAATTATCATCATCATCATCTTCTTCTTCTTCTATTATCATCTCAACCGCACCATTTTCAAAATCAACAAGCACATATTTACCCTTCTTACACACAAGAACCCCATTCATACAAAGTTTTCTCAACTGAATATGAAGAATAGTTGCATGAGCAAATGGTAAATCTTCACCATATTTCCTTCTAATGAACTCACAGATTGCTTCCTCGGTCAACCCACATTCCACGTTTAACTCCTTCATCGTTCTCTTTATCATCTAAATGAACCCAAAAAAAATCTTATTATTTAACTTAATTGAAATTAATAAATAAATAAAAATGAAAATAGAAGAAAGCTTCTTAGTAATACTAAATTTGGCGGGGAAAGTAAATTAAATAAATATAACAAAGATTTATCAATATATAATTATCAAATCAATATTTTTCAAATAATTCGTCCTTTAATGAAACTCGTTAAGTTTCCAGCACAAGATAATTACATACCAATGAATAAGGAGGGTGATCGGGAGTGCGGAAGGATTTGAAAACTTGTTGAAGACGATTGTCAATGAAAGAAGAGACGTTTGGAGAGTTGATGGTGGAGCTTGAACTTGGATTGAATGCTCCAAGACGTAACAAGATTGATTCTTTCAGCTTTTTTGTTAACAACTTGTTTCTTTGATCTTTCATCATTGTGATGTTTTACTCAATTGCACAAAACTAAATAGATTCATATACACTATCTTGTTTATTCACTAGTACTCTTATACTATAATAAAGTTTAAGGAGATTTTATTTTTCAAATCTACAAAAGATTTGCATATTTAAATGCATTTATTGTTTAACTGACTTTTATATGCTCAAACATTTATTACAAATATAATTAATGTTTGTTTTCTTCATGATATTGAAATATATTCTTTTGTTCTTATAAAATGTATTTTTTTTCTTTTTCTCTAAGAATGTAGTTTTTTACTAGTGTATATTTTGTTGTTATAATTATAAAAATAAATGTAATTATTTTTGTTATTATTATACAAAATTAAAATCGATTAATAACATTAGCTGGCAATTAGTTTGGCAGTTGGCATGTTATACAATCAAATCCCTTAAATTTGGTTCTTCCATCTTCTGAGCAAAGATCTTGTAAAAAAATTCTTCCGAGCAAAGATAATTGTTACGAAAAAAAAAACTTTTGGTATGATTTTATTTCTATATAAATAAAATTAAACTAGTTTATGAGCCCGTGCCATGCACGGGAAAAAAAATACGTTTGTAGATTTATTGACTTTTAAACATACTTTATAAAATTATATACCAACATGAAACAATGAATTTGTCCAAATTGTAAGGGTGTTGATCTGCTAAGCATGTCACCATGGGTTTGATTCTTGGCCCATGCTATGCAGAAAATACGGTTGAGAGGGGAGAACCCACCTTGTGTACCCACAGGTTCGTAGATGAAAATTAGTCATCACTAACGACGGTAAAAACTTTGTATCAATATCATTGTAACCCAAAAAAAAACTAAAAATTATACTTTTATACATTTTATAAAAAAAAAGCCCATGTGCATCGTTTTTCTTCTCCTTTTCAATGTAAATAAGTGATTTTTACATCTATAAAGTCTTCTTTTGGTTTTTTGTTTTTGATTCCGTCGTCTTACTGTGACGTTTGTTTATTTTTCCGTCGTGTGCGTTGTTCTTATTTTCCAGTCTTGTGCAATGTTCTTGGTTTCCCGTCTTGTATAGTGTTTTTCTTTTCCCGTCTTGTGCGGTATTTGTTTGGTTCAGATTGTCCAATCAACTTTGAATGAATTTGTACTTGTATCTAACATATTCTATCTATTTGAATGAACATCATTATATTTTTATCAAAAAAGGCCCCCCTAGAGAAACAAAAAAAAGTCAAATTAATATCATAATATCTATAGTAAAATAAATATGAAACAAAAATAACTTAAAAAATTACTCTAATTATATTATTATTTTCCACATCAATACCTTCAAATAAAAAATCATGTATATGTGTAATTATATGAATAAAAATATAGTCTCCATAATAATATATGCTTAAAAGTATCGGCTCCGTATTAATTATAACTAAAAAAGACTCGTATAAATTTTAAAATGAATATAGTCCTCATATAAATTAAAAAAACATGTTCCATATAAATTACCTAAAAAACAACATAGGCACCGTAAAGAAAATACAAAAAAAGCACGATATTTGAAATACACACTGAAATAAGGTCTATATTAATACTCATTTTCATATGAGTGAAAATATAATATTTGTATAATTTTTTTTTTAAAAGTCCCCGACCGAAATAAGAAAATATTTTATTAAAATTTGTAATTTAACTTGTAAAGTTTTCATAAATTGAATGCATGAACTTTAAGAAAATATTTTAATCTTTAGAACTCATTAATATGACTTAAAAAAATAACTTAAAGATATTTCTTAAAATATAGGTCTAATATAAATAAATAAATAAAAAAAGACCCCATATAAATTACAAAAATATATAAATAAAAAAGACTCCATATATATATATATATATATATGTTTGCTAACTTCCTTCCATTATTGGAAGGAAGTTAGCAAGCCTATTCTCATATGTTTATATATAGACATTTCGTGCGCCTCGCACCTACCCCCTCTCTTTTCTCGTGCGTCCCCCATATATATGGGGGTGCGCGAGTAAAACATGTGGGAGGAGGCTTGCTACCTTCCTCCCATATGGGAAGTTAGCAGCCCCAAACACACACACACACACACACACACACACACATATATATTTAGGCCACGAATAAATTTTATAAAATTACTCAATATTATATGACTCATGTGTCGGACACGTGTCATGTCTGACACCGACACTTACAATTACATTGAATTATATCGTTTTTTTTAAATTACATGTGTCGGTGTGTCAGTGTATGTGTCGTGTCCGTGTCAGTGTCTGTGCTTCATAATATAAGAGTAAGTAAAAATAAATGCTACCTATAAATTTTTTAAAAGGTCCCTTAAAAAATTTAATTTCATAGTATTAATAGTATGATAGATATGTAACAAAAAAAATAAACTAAAGGAATTACCAACTTATGCATCTTGTGACTTGTCTAGTATTTCATATGAATAAATAAATAATAATGATTAATTTTAAACTTTAAAACAGGTTTATATTAGTTGAATCTACATACATAGATAACACCATGATATATCACCTTTAAAATGAAATTTTTTAGAGAAATGCAAAAACAAAATAGAGAAAAAATTGAGTGAATTTTTTATCCCGTGCATGTATTATAAAAAATAGAGATAAAAAAGATAAATCTTAAATCTTAAATAAATTACAAATCATTAAATAAAACATAGAACTTAAATATATGTGACTTGCACATAATTATTAACAAAATAGATAATTTATATATAATGTATCACTAACGTACAACTCATATAACAATTATATGAACAATTGAATTTGTTGCAGTAACTTAAAAATATATCTTAATTATAGTTTTCTTTTTCTTCTCCTCCTATTTGTGTCATGTGTGTCAAATTTTGATCTCCAACTTTACAAATCCTGATAATAGATCAAATAAAGAAACAAAATCAATAGATAAAACTATGAAAGAAAAGAAAGAATCATTAACAAAAAAATAGAAATTGAGCAAAGCCAGAACAACATAAATTGGTAGAAGCAAGATTAATATTTTGTGACATTTGTTTCTGATTGGAGGCTATATTTATTGCAAAATAAGATTAAAAGAGACATGAACTTTCCCCAACTAATTAATATTAATTTTATAATAAATGAATTATGATACATGAATATTCCTAATTAAAAGTAAAGTAAAAAAATTCAAGACCAGTTTTAAACCATTTTTAAAAAAATGCGTTGAATTTAAATTTTAAACTATTACTTATAAAAGATATTGATATAGACTTCAATTTATACATATAAAAAATAATGTAATAATTTAATGTTTATATAATATTTTTAAATTCAACATTCGTTTTCTTTTTAATCAATAATTCAAAATCTGTATTAATAGCAATGAATTAGTGGATTTGTGGTATTACCTAAAAGGTTATGAATGTATGATTTTACCTTAAATATATGTTTGCCGTCTGATTTGGTTGTAGTTGTATATGATGAAATATAATGAATTAATGCATATCATTAAAATTAATTACAATTAATGATACGATATGAATTTAAAAATATAATGTTAACTTAATTTTTTGGAAAGTAACGTAATTGACATCACAATCATATAAATTAAATATTCAGATTTTGTTGTTTTTTTTTTGTCATTAAAAATAAAATTCAATTAAAATAAATGTGAAATGCATATGAGAAGAGAGATCATGAGAAGATGTCACATATACAATTTTCTTTGAAAAAATAGTCCTAAATAATAATAGTATAGATACAAAAATATATTACAAATATAAGCATTTTTAACAATTACAAAAAAAAAAAAAGGAAAAACAGAATAATTAAAAACGAAGTAGTATAATAATATATGCATAAAATAGTAAAATAAAATGATCAAACAACAGAATCGTATAGTTCATGGGTAAAAAATAGTAGATGTAAATTGCATATAAAACTGTTATCGAATACAACTAATTCTATAATAGATAGTACAAACATTATTTTTCATGAAAATAGTATAATAAATATAAGCCTCTTGTAATTTTAGTGGGTTACATTATTATGGTCAACTACAATTTTACCGAAATCGTATAATAATTATAAGCATTCATATATTTCATCAAAATAATATAAAAGATATACGAACAAAAAAAACTAATATTCTTGTTCTATTGAAAATGGTAATTTGCGTGTTGCAATATCTTTGATAAGCCAAAGTCTTACTACACGGACCATCAAATTCTAATTTTCTTTAGCGGCATCAACTGAAGCAACAAAATCATATTTGGGAGCCATTTGTAAGTAATTAAAAAATAAGTAAATAATATTATGCAGAATTGAGAAATGAGTGTAAAATAAATGGTATGATGAACAACATATTTATTCTGTCAAACCTAGTTTTCTTGGTGGTTAAGTTGTATACATACAAATATGGAATAAGGAATAAATAAATATGAAAATTAAATAATAGTATAATTATCATTATGATTTTTATTTGTTTTTGATTGTGCTATTTTTTATCAACAACACACCCAATTAATAGTTGCTTAAATTAATAATCCTTTCCTATTATACAAATTCAAAATGCCGCCTTACCTTACCAAAAAAAAAAAATGCCGCTTGTTATCATTTTTTTTACGGGTGCTGCATATGTTATCATCATATTCATTCATAAATTATATTGTAAATGCACGTGCATCAGAATATATGACTAAATTAAAAAATATATTATTATTTGTCATTCATATTCATTTAAATAGTATACAAATGTGTATTAAAAATTAAAAAATATATTATTATTTGTCAAAAAAATAGATTATTAAAAAACATTTTTTTTAAAAATATTTTTACACTTAATCATATAATTGGCAACAAAAAAATATTTTATCATGTATTAAAAATGACAACAAATATATAATGAGCAAAAAGAAAATCGTGTTGCAGACCTTATTTTTTATTAGTAAATATTTTTTACCAACCCTATTTCATGGATCATTAAATAGGTGCTACTAATGTAAAAAAAAAAACTACAATTAATAACAACATTTTTTTGTTGAAACCAATAGTATTTATTGTTAAATTAATATGGGACAAGAATGCATGTGAGGATGCCATGTGGACAATTTCATTTGAAAAAGGGGTCCTAAATAATAATAGTATAGATATACAACCGTAGTAAGTGTAAAAAAAACTAAAAGTTAAAATATAGAAATTATTAGAGTACATAATTCAACATAAAAATAAGAACAATGTCATTAACAAAATAAAAAAATTAATCAGTTGCATAATACGACTACATAAATAAATAGAAAACAAAATTGTGAAGAGTTCAATTATGATCCAAAATAAGAATGTAATTAAATAATATTTGTAGGCATAATTTTGAAGGTGGGTCAAGTCATTGGCATTTGCTCTGCTTTTTCATCAAGTATTTGACCGTGATTTTTTTCTTGTGAAGAAAAAAATAAAATTAGATGTGAAATAAAAAACATTACAGTATCGCAATAATAGAATATTGATAATATTGACAGAAAACAATAGAGGAACGCAAAAAAGTAGAAACCAAAAAGCAAGAATTATATGATTTTATACTTCATCAAAATAAAATAATATCATAAAACGGTCATGATAGCAAAATTAAAATTAGAACATGGACATCTTATGCTGAACAAATAGAGTACTAACACCTCTTTACATTTACTTGAGAGAAAATATTTGCATTAAACTTGTGGTTGTTTTCCTTTAGTGAAGCAATAGAATCTTAGTTAGGAGCCATTTGAATTTCTCAATAAAGGTGATGGAAAGAAAAATGTTTGTTTGCTTTTTGGATTTGAGGAGACATACTATTTATAGATATAAAACAAAGAAATAATAGGTAATAATGGAGTATAAAACTTGAATATTCCTTTAGTTAATTGTATTTTTTCTTACAGTTGAAGTTACATGTTTTTTGCACCAAAAAAAAGTGTACATGTTTTTTTTACGACATTAAAGTTACAATATTTTTGTACCAAAAAAAAAATTACAGTCTTTTTACAGATTTTTTGACAATTAATGTTACTACAAATCACATATATTGTCATAATTATTTTTATGTAAATTAAATGTACAGATTTTGTTGTCTTTTTTTTTTTGGTCATTGTAATTTAATTGAAATAAATGTGAAATGCATATGAGAGGAGAGATCATGAGAAGACGCCACGTGTACAATTTTCTTTGAAAAAAGGGTCCTAAATAATACTAGTATAGATACATATTCAGACAAAATATAAATAAATTTTAATCAAATATAGTAAGATTTTAGACAAAATTTATGATAGATTTTTTTTATATATTAAATATTGAACTAAATATAAAATATTAACTTACGATTTAATAGGTTTACAATTACACATGCATGTTTGAAAAACACAAGAAAAACAAGTACTCACTGTTGCTTATAGCAACAACAAAGCAAAGGTAGAATGTGGGGTTACTCAACTGAGTTGATGTTATATGATGATCCTTGGAAGATCAAGAAAGTGTTGGAAAAGAGTGATGTTGGCCATTTGAGTAGACTCTTGTTGGATAAAAATTTTGTTGAGGAATTGGTTTTGCCTGTAGTGGGTGCTAATGCTGCTGATCTTGTGAGAGGAATTCAGGTGAAAATATGGGATGTCGAGACTAACTCCGCGCACTTTCTCAAACTCAAGCGATGGGCTTCAGGAAGCTATGTTTTCATCGACGGATGGATCAGAGACTTTGTAGCTAGAAAAGGCTTGCAAAGGGGTGATGAGATTGGTCTTCATTGGGATCAATATAACCAACACTTTGATTTTACTGTTCTTAAGGCCTATCAAGATCGACACTAGATTTATTTTAAGAGACAATGTATTTTTTAAATTCATTAAAAAATTATTCTTCTAGTTTATAATGTAGACTAGGTACATCAATTTTTTAATGAATCTGAAAAATACATTGTCTCTTATAATAAAAAACGTAGATAGTATTATAAGTCATCAAAAATTTGTTTTGATGTTCTTAGTTCTTATGAATCTAGATGATCATAGCACAATTATTTTTGGTAACACTAATCTAGATAACCATAGCACAACTGCTCTTAAGCTTTTGCATTGGTTTATTTTTTGTAATTCCTTTATCTTCTGCGTCTATTGTGACAATTTTGGTTGGATTTGAAGGGAGGAACAAGCAATAAAAAATTTACGCCATTTAAACTTTTTGTTACTTTAATTTGAAAGATGTTTTGTAGTGTTAGAACTTACAAGTTAGTGGAGATAATAATTGCATGGTAATTTAGCCTGGTTAAATAATTGTTGCCAACTATAACTGTTAAATAACAATCTATAATTGTATTTGCATAACTGTTCTTGAAAATTTCATGCATTTTTTAGTGGAGAATAATAATACTTCTAACACCTAAGCTACTATAGGTAAGTTTTGTTCTTTTTTGATAAACACTAAACACTAAAAAACAAGACAAGATATTAGACATGAATTCTATCTATGCTCCACGCATTAGTAAAAAAAAAAAAGACTTTCTGATTCCACCAATAAGTTTAGTGGAACCAAAGAAAACAAAACATGCTGTTCAATTTCATTGTATATCAAACTCTACCTTAAACTTACATTAATAAAGTTCTGTGCTTATAGTTCGGATATGGTTACACCAACAATCATCTCTTGTCGCTATGATGCCTTCTATGAGAATAGTCATCAGATTCAGTATCACGTCTTCTATGTCCACGATCTTCCCTCCTATGTTTGTAATCTTCACGGTCCCCTCCACGTTTGTAGTCCTCGTCATCCGGGCTTTGTTTCCTTCGTCTTGAATCAATCTTTGAATCTTCTCTGTAATCCTTATCATTCCTTTTACGTTTGTTATCGTCAATATCTGGGCTTCGTTTTCTTCGTCCAGAATCAATCTTCACATCTTGCCTTCCACTGTCATCAGTTCTCTTCCTATAATCTCTGTCATTCCTCCCATCCAAATGGCTCGCATCTGTTTTTCTCCTATCATCTCGACTAGCCCGTCTTTCTGTGTAGCTATCACCTAAGTCTCTTTTTCTCGAGTCTAGCTCATCTTTCCGTCGGTAGTCATCATCTCTCTGTCTTCCCATGTGCCTTTCTCTGTCTTTCTTGCCAGCAAGCACATCTGAATCTCTAGCACCTCTTTCCAATCGTGTTTTGTCATCTCCATTTCCTTCAAGCCCTCTACTTCCATTGCCATACCTATCTCTGTTATTTGAGCCTGCCATCTCCAGATCACCACGACCTCTATGGCTATGGTCTTTAAAATTTTCCCTCTTGCCTATTGTATCATCTCGGACATCCCTGTCATGTCTTTGGTGTTTTTTTTCAGGCCTTGGACTTTCTGTGTTATCTCCATCAAAAACCATTTCATATCTACACCATGAAATTGTAGTCTTTCGTTAGGACAGACATAATCACTCAGACAATAAAAGACAGACACGTGCAATCAGAAGTACAGACCTCGCATTATGTCCACCACGTTGGGAATTATTGTCCTTCAAGATGAATTTTGTGGGTTGTTTCATTGTAGCATCTCCAGTGCAATCCTTGGCAATATGATCCGTGGATCCACATTTGAAGCAACCACCACCTGCAGCAAAAAATTTATTAACATGAAGGATTAGTTTCAATCGTTAACAATCAAACATTGGTTGGCATTCTGTACAATGCCATAAAATAAAATTATAAAAAAAAATGCTGACAGTGATATTATTACCCTTATTATCTTTTCGCATGTATTGTGACCACAGTTTTGAAACACTTTGACTAAAATCTACATGTATCCTTCGATCATCAATCAAAGCATTATCCATCTGCAGATCAGGAGGCCATGAAAGAGAAGATGGTAGAGAATTAAGTTTTTATTCATCTCAAAGCAAAATTTTACAGATATGTAATTGAAATTGTAAGTTTAAACTACGAGTATGAATTGCATAAGAAAAGAACAACTCTACAATCCAATACATCTAAAAGGCCTATCAAAATTGAAACAGGATAACACAGCAAATAAAATAGGTAAGCAAGCAGCTTAAACACTAGCAAATTTATATCATTATCTTTAGGAGATAAATACAATATTGTGTAAAATGGATAATGCTAACCAAGGAAGATCATGTAAGGTATACATAAGCTAACCAAGAAATTTAAAAGCCTACTAAAACATCCGATGTGCATGAAGCTAAAAAGAGTCATTCACTGTCCATTAAAACGGATGACAAATACTATTTAGGAAAACAACAGTTCAACATATCCAGCATACCTTAAAATATGCTTGCTCACATGCCTGTTTGTCCTCAAACTCTGTCATGACGCAAACATTAGATATTGTTGATTACGTTAATAACAAGAGTAATTATCACTTTTACAATTGCAGGGTAGGTTTCTAGAATACAAACAGTCAGTATTAGCAATTAAAAGTTCTAAAAGATTGATAGTGTAATTGACAGAAACCTACTATGAAATCAGCAACATTGACAATGGTTGCTCAGTTTGAAGTATTTTACAATGACTAATTAGTGCTAGAAATTCTATCCTCCATTAAAGAACAAGCCTTTAGGTTGGAAAACCATAAGAACCAAAGCTCATAGACAATAATAAAATACAAGCTTGTAAGGCTAATGTTCAGAAATAGCTTCCAACTTGTACATTGTACTACTGAAACTTTTGTTTGGAGCTTCTTTATGAATGCTGGATGTGTCCTCTAAAACTATTCTTGAAGAGTATTTATTTTGATTTATAAAATTATAATGGACCTCACGGCTCACTCAAACCTTATAAAATTAACAGAGAAAATTATAAGGAATAACAATGCTATTTAATGTACTCCCTCCGTTTCAAAAAGAAAAGTGGGTTAAGGTTTTTACACATTAAGAAATACTAAGAAAGAGAATAGCTACTTTACCACATTATTCGAATTAACTATTGGTGTCTTTTACGTACCAAAAAAAACTATTGGTGTCTTTTCCACTATCATAAATGTAAAGTAGAAACAATGCTTTGTGAGTAGTGTACATAAAGGGTCAACTGGAAAGAAATAATTAATATTGCATTGAAAATAGAAAATGACATTACATTTTGAAACTTTTTTTTTGTTGCTAAAGTGACACTCACTTTGAAACAAAAGGATTAATGAATGTTAATTTACAATAGAGCATGATGTTTCTTTGATAATCGAGACTCTAGAACATGAGCTGTCAAATGAATGCTAATAAATCTTCTCAATAACAAAGTGGTGGACTAACTGAATAATAAATTTTGAACTTTGAAAGTAGTGAAATACAAAAGATAAACTAAGGTAGTCGAACATAATATCAAAGGTATAAGATAGTTTCATAAATTTTAACATATACTACTACAAGAATCACAACCCTAATTAAATAGGAATAAATTATGATAATAGCTAAGTTATATGAAAACTAACTTTAAGAAATACTCTTGATGATAGATAATATAAGATATTTTTATTATATCTTCTAACAATAACCTTTCAATTCTTATAACCAGGAAAATATAGATTACCACGGAGAAATCTCATGAGAGGCATATAATTTATAGATACATAGTATAATTTAAGCTTATTCATAATTTAAAAATGCATAAGAATAGTAAAATAATCCCTTTAAATTGACCACTGTAGTGTAGCAAAGGGATAAAATGCCAATTTAAAGAGATTAAGAAATAAAAACCATTTAAACAATTGAGATTTGAAAATTGTAGTTCCTGCATGAATTTACATACTGACCTATAAAAGCATAGCATAAACTGTCACCAGTCTTGTGATCACGAATGATTTCAGCCCTATAATCAAATATTTCAGGTGAGAACACTATGTAAAATATGATATGGCTAAATATGTTGACAATTCAAATTCAACTCTTCAGTAATACTCACGATGATACAGTTCCAAAGCGTGAAAATATTGTATGCAAGTCTTCGTCCTATAATTTAAAGAGAAAATCATTAATAGTTAAGAAAACACTGAAAATCATTAATAGAGATCCATTACAGAACATAAAAGACTACTCACCTCAGTAACCGGATTCAATTTACAGACAAATAGTACATTATCTGGAGGCTTAACCTCAGCATCAGGAATATCCCCAATCTAAAATAAGGAAGACACAGAGTTATACAAAGGCCTCATTTGCACATACGAAACATAAGGTACTAAGATTTTTGTGTAACTTATACTTACACTCTCAAGCACAACTGCTCTAGAATGTGCTTCCTTTGATCTAATAACTTCTTCAAGTTCTCCTGGGTTTAATTGTTCATCCATAGGGACCCAATCATCTTCAAGCCGAACTTCATCATCAACCTAGTAAAATTGGATTTAGTAATGACTTTGAAGTTCAAATAAGTGTGCTTACTGAAAGACTGTAAAATTGAATTACTCACTATAATGTTTGATATATGATAAATGCATAAAAAGTAAAAGTGTAAAACCAACATTCATATATATATATATATATATCTCCAAATTAGTCATACAGTGACAGCCAATATAAATCAATTTGTAATATCACAATTCACAAGAATCCAATCATCCGATAATAAATTTTTTATTTGCTAATTTACAAACATGGCAGTAAAAACTTGGTCTTTAAAACAGCAAGTAAATAATTTTATTAAGCTGAATAACTATCATATGATCAGGAAAAGCATCTAAGAAACCATGAAAGAAACACCAAGTAACAGGTAGATTTGCTCATGTGATCAGGTTAATAGAAATGAGGTCAACGTTTTTTTTCAGTTGGAGTCATTCTCAGTTCTCACAGCTAAAGCTCTCATAACAGAAAGGGTATGTCATAACTCAAAACATATAATATATGCTAAACTGTTACTTGGTTTCAACTTTCAAGCTATCAAATACAGTTCTGCAATCAACCCTTACCTCGTCTTTAGGTTTCCCTTCTGGTGAAGCTTCAGGAATGAACTCAGGTAGCTGAGGAGGATCTTCATAAGGATCCTCCAGGATGTAAGTGTGCTTGATTCTGTTCAAGTAGTTCAAGAAGATTGATACATTACATTCTTCTCAAAAACAGAAACTAAAATACCACTTTCAATCCACGTTTCTTAGTAGTAAAAAAAGAGTATAAACCTGATATTTTTAAATGGTCTGCCCTTTCCATCGGCATAAGCCTCATTTATTCTAGTCAGAGTCTCAAATCCTTCAGCTACCTCACCAAAAACCTGCAAAGATGGCATACCTTAGAACTCAAAGATTAAGTAATCATTATTAATAATTATTGAAATAGAACTCAAAGCATACTTATCCCTCCAGTCATGACTCATGATACATAAAAACTTAAACATTTTGTGCAGCGGAAATGAAATTTACAAAAGATTTCTATCCAAATCTTGAATAAGTAAAATAATTCAGTGTATTCAATGAAATGGGTGAAACCGTCAAAGAAAGAAAAGGATGCCTAGAATACTTACTGTGTGCTTTCCGTCAAGGTAATCAAGGTCATCACGCAGAGTTATATAGAACTGAAAAAAGGAACAAACAAGAAAAACAATAGTAAGTGAAAATACTTTATCCGATGAGTTAATTACTCGTGCTTTAAACAAGGTTGTCAATGAAGTACACATGTAGATCAAGTAATAGGAAAGCAATAACAAGCTGCCACAAAAAACAATGCTATACCTGTGAAGCATTCATATTCTCTCCTGCACTTGCCATGGCAACAGTTCCGGTCTTAGAGTGCTTTAGATCAAGATGAATCTCATCATTGAAAAACCGAGCTTGGTCACCATAAAGATATCTGGAAAAACAGAAGGCCGTTGCACAAAATGACAACATCAAGTCAGACACTTTTCAATCAAGATTACTGCTTCTCATGCTCTTACACTCTTATCTGATACTATCCACAATGACACAAAAAAATTATAAAAAGATATAGAGAGAAGATATAACAAATACCAACTCTCTAATGCAGAGAGCTGGCTATTTACAAGAGTCCTAATAGATTGGTTAAATCTGTAAAGAAAAAAAACAAGATTTTTATTGTTTACTGAGAATGAGATCCCTTCAATGAGAAGCCACATATCAATGTACTAGATTTTAATTTAATATTGGGTCTAACTCGTTCTCATAAAACCGGCTTGTAAGGTGAGGGATGCCACTCTTTAATCAGGTCTTATCTTGGCAAAATTACATATTTAGCCGCTTAACTTAATTTCAGTTAAAGATTTATTCCTTCATCTTTTTTTTACATCATTTTGGTCCTTTTTTGTCCTTCATCCATGTTTGTATATGATTTTTCAAGCTTCAAATTTATGATTGAAAACAACCAAAGAAATAAAACTATACATTTGAAGCTTGAAATTCATATGGAAACATTAAAAAAGGACTAAAGCATTAAGTAAAATTCAGTTAAGAGACTACAAATGTAATTTTGCCTCTTATCTTTAATCTATGCGGGACTTGAGCTTTTCCCAATACAACGATACACAAACCGAAAACTCAAGATTCAAGATACAAAGAGTGGGTAAAATGTTATATTACGGTGTTTACCCTTTCACCATAAATATAATATCGTAAAGTTTTGTCTCCCACTCCAATTGACTCTCAAATCAAAAACTACACCATATAATCCCCTTTTTTTATTTACAGTCCATGTTAGAATAGGTCCTAAAGTCTAATCCTCAATCACACAAATAAATCCTATTAATAAAATACTTATTAGTAGTTAATACTAACACTATCTGCAAAACCGGCTTGTAAGGTGAGGATCAGATGATGTCTCCCAAACATTTTAATGTAATATCTCATCGAAGCTCTCAACACTCGTCATTTATAGGTGCTAGGTAGCTGGTCATAATAGTGAGTTAGTAACAACACAAACAAACTATAACCTACATTCTAATTTCTAACAGTAACTAAAATTAAAAACAGAAAGCTTCACAAGCCGATACCGAAAAAAATATTAATTAATAATAATAATAACCCTAGAAAATGCAATAAAAGTAAATTAGGGTTTATTACTTGTAGATAGAATCACCAGCAGTGCCAGTTCCAGTTGGATCACCAGCCTGAGCAGTAAAATCCTTTTGAACAGTATGAAACAAACATCCATTGTAATACTTAATCCTAACAACAAGATCAAATCAACAACAACGAAAACGATAGAATGTTAATATAACAATGATGTGAAGAAGAGAAAGAGAGATGAAAAAGAAGAATGAGGAATTGAAAACGAACTTGCAAAGCTTCAAGAAGTTTTTGCAGGTTAAGGGACATTTTAGGGTGTGTAAATCGATTACAAGGTCGCCTAAACTGGTGACCATTAGCACTGACATGTTTGTTCTCTGTCAGTGGGATGGAGGTTCGCGGCTTCTCTCGAGCGATGATGAGAGCAGGGAAATGGAAGAGAGAGAAAGTTTGGGGATTTATGTTGGGCCGTTTTTGGTTCGGTTTTCTTCATGAATATATTGAACCGAACTAGTAAAACAGTTCGGTGAAACTGAACCGAACCATTCATAGTTTGTTGAACCGAACTGCTTGTAGAGTTTAGTGCTTGTAGAGTTTATGGGTTAACAGGCATATACTCCCTATAAAATGTATAAATGAGTTTATGGGATATTAAAAAAAATCAAACATTATAGAGGGGTTTTTCAAAAAAAAAAATTTTTTACAGGGGGTATATGCCTATTAACCCTTTATTTATTCATAGTGTGGATGATCGATTGGGTTTATCCTCTTTTAACTACGGATCGATAGTTCGATCCTCGCATTAGAGATGAATTACCTTTAAATTTTTAAGTCAACTATCCCATCATTTAAGGTATCTTTAATCTAACAAAGAGAATAGTCACTATGTTTGATGGTGAATACGCTAATCTCGACAAAAATTATTCGTTGTATATGAGACAAGAGGGATAGGGACACGAACTAATGAATTTTTTTAAAAAGATCAATAGAATAAATGGAATGTGATGGAAATAAAAATAGAGACCAATATTTGATTCGATGGTGATTAACGTTAAATTTGATAGAAAAGATTACAATTCGATTTCTATAACTATATTTAAAAGAGGATAAAATCACGTGATGTCAGAACTTATCTCTATATTAAATTAAATTGATGGTAAAAAATGAAGTAAAAAATAGGGGACCAATTGTAAAATATAAATATTGATATTGATATAGGGATTAGGGACCCATGAACCACGGAGCAACCAATGAGAAAAACACAACACGCTGTGATTTTCTTACACAATAATAAGACGAAGAGATGTTAAAAATCCACATACGTCCAACAAAACAAGTCATCGATTCCAACGGCTGAGTAACTCAGATCACACACCAACCAACCAACGTCAACACGGTGGCCGTGAAACAAACTCCGTCCAAACATGGCAACTACTTCACCGGAATCGCCATTCAAATCAAACATATTAAAAGGCAAAGTAGCATTAATCACAGGCGGAGCATCGGGAATTGGATTTGAAATATCAACACAATTCGGTAAACATGGTGCTTCCGTTGCAATCATGGGTCGTCGTAAACAAGTTCTTCAATCTGCTGTTTCCGTTCTTCAATCACTTTCAATCCCAGCCGTTGCTTTTGAAGGTGATGTTAGGAAACAAGAAGATGCTGCTAGAGTTGTTGATTCTGTTTTTAAACATTTTGGGAAGATTGATATTCTTGTTAATGCTGCTGCTGGTAACTTTCTTGCTGCTGCTGAGGATCTTTCGCCCAATGGATTTCGAACCGGTGATAATTCTATTCTCTTATAGCGAATGAATTCATAGCGAGAAAAACTTATAAATTAGTTTATAGTGGATGAACTAACCAATTGAATTTGTAGTGTTATTAGCGGTTGAAGAGGTAAAATTAGCGGATAAACTAGTTAATACTACTATTTGATAGTATTTTTTAAGTGAGATGAAAGAAGTAAAATTGGAGGAAAAAAATATAAGCTGTAAGTTAGTAAAAATAAGATATATACATATAATCATGAGATAAAAATGTTACAAAACAAGTTTTTTGTTTTATTTTTGGCATATGTATGAGTTTAGTAGTAAATAGTAAGGTATAAGCTCAAAATCTGACATTGTCGATAGAGCCTTAAACAATATGAGTATCTAAACTTGATTAATCTTGATTTTCAAGTATTTAAAATTAAATCTACCTGTAATACCTGTCAAGAAAAAATATAGATGTTGTTGGAACTTGGAACACCTAAAGTTGTAGTTAATAATGTTCTTCAAATGTGGTTAAGGACTTGATGGTTAAGGAGCTATCTAATCTTTGATATTTCTGTTTACTATTCATTGAACTATGTGAACCACATTTACGTGCGAATTGTGTTAACCATTCAACAATTGTTGAATTTTGTTATCCCAAATTGATGTTCAAATAACATTTTTGTGAAGTAAATTATTATGATATTGCAAAAAACAATTTTAGAATTTTCACTGACTAGTTCTGGATGAGTACATTTAAAATTGAAACATATGTTTGTTAATATGCTTTTAAACATACTATAGACAAAATTTTCATATCATTGCTTAAACAAATCAGAATCCTTCTATAATGTGGCTACGATCATAGTGTTTTCAGATGTGTAGTTACCCCAAAAGTTACAGTTTTTATGAATTAAGATATAACCTCATTCTAATTATTTTAAAATATAAAATGAGGATTGAGTTGGTGATTGATAGAAGTGGGCCTGTTAGTGATGAAGGTAATATATTGGTTAACAAAAGTAATGTTCAGCCCAAAGTTTGGCGTGTGTATGAGAGGAGGATTAAGAAAGGAGTCAAAGAGAGAATGTAAAAGCTGAAGTGGAATTTTGCTAAGATGTTTCCTCATTAAGTAGCAGAATAGGAATAGTTATCATCATAGTGGATTCCCTCATTAAGTAGCAGAATGGGAATAGTTATCATAGTGGGTAGTTATGATATCCACTCAATAAATAGAGGAATGGAAATAGTTACCAGCATAGTTGTTATTTTCATTCTCACGTTTTGGTGTTAGGCAGTAAGAGAAGTTGTTTCTCTACTGAGGAGCTTGGCCTTGGTTTGTATTCAGTTTCAATAATTATACGTTCAATAAAATACTATTCACCTTATTTTATCTCTGCTCTATCAGTGATCAATTTTAATTATTGTTTGCAGTTTTGGATATCGATTCTGTTGGCACATTCACTATGTGCCATGAAGCTCTTAAATATCTTAAGAAAGGGGGACCGGGAAGGAGCTCTTCTAGTGGGGGAGCAATAATAAACATTAGTGCTACCTTGCATTACACAGCTTCTTGGTATCAAATTCACGTGTCTGCAGCAAAGGTTAGGACTTAAGGTTTATAACACTCCACTTCTGTAAAAGTGTTTTTAAATTCATGGTATGACATAGAAAAATGGTGGTTTTTCATTAGATGTAATTAGTGTACGTCCATTGATTAAACTCTTACTTGAAACTTTAAATTTCATTTATCAACAGGCTGCTGTTGATGCCACTACCAGAAACTTGGCACTGGAATGGGGAACAGATTATGATATTAGAGTCAATGGGATTGCACCAGGTCCAATAAGTGGCACACCTGGCATGAGTAAACTTGCTCCTGAAGAAATAGGTAGCAAAGGCAGAGATCAAATGCCTCTGTATAAACTTGGGGAGAAATGGGATATTGCAATGGCTGCTCTCTACTTAGTGTCAGATGCAGGTGAGTAACACTGTGCAGTCATCCACTATTTTAAATTATTGCTTCAATCTTGTAACAAGGTTGAGATGCAGATTAGTAAAAAATTTATTTGTGATTCTGTAAATATTTGCTATATGGCACATTAAGAGGGTATCTAGTTCCATGTTGAACATGATACTATAAATGAAAATGTGGAGTGCATCTGCATGGCTGTATAACCTTGATGCAAGGCTCTTTATTTTATCGGACTTGTACCATTCTGATGGAGTGATGGTGTATTTTACGGTCACTATCTGAAATCCTTGGAACACATTTTGATAACTTCCTTCAAAGTCTGGGGGAAGTAGTTTGATTTCTTGCATGAGTAATTAGTCTGGTTGGTGGAGTATCAGATTGCGTTTGCTGGTTTTTGCATTGATGGGCAGTTTAGGGATCTGGTAGTGAAACTAGAAAATGTTAGGTTCACAAGATATAATTATGTAGTAGGGAAGTAGGCTTTATGCATTTTTTTATGCTCCTTCCTACCCTTACACCACTATTATAGATTATGGTGTCTTTTGACAAAAAGTATCCATTTTTTGTATTTTTATAACACCTATTTAAGCCTTGGCCTCTTTTCATTCCTATCTTTCAATCTTTTCCTTTGTTAGTTTTTCATGATTTTTATGACATGTTAATTCGAACTTATTCAAAATCATCAATATTTGAATTTAAAAACATTTTATATATTCGTTTGGTATAAAAGTGTTCCACAAAATCTCTGCAGATACTTTTGTCATGTATTTTTTCCAAATACATTAAACCATTTATTGCCGTGTTTATTCATATGATATATCTCCATAGCAAGTATAGTATCTTGTTTTCTATGTTGTTGGTCTATGTTCTAATCCCAATCACTCTCCCAAAGCTTCATAGTGTGATTTTAATATCTAAATAATTTGTTTGGTTGCGTAAAAAGAAATTGTTCGGTTTATGTGTCAACTTTGTTCTTAAAGAGACGAGTTAGTGTTAGGATTATTATATAATAAAAGGAAATTACAACAGTTAAAGTAAGAGTTGTTTTAGAAGTTAATTGTTTATTAGTTGAGGTTGTTATAGAGAGTATGTGTATAAATAAGAGAACACAAAGGGAAGAGAACATCTTTGAATGTTATAACTTTGAATTGAGTATTCTCTGTTGTGAAGGGAAAACCCTTGGAGGAGATATTCTCTCCTATTCCATTATATTTCTTAAATAGAGTGTTCTTTCTATTCCATTCAATTTGTGTGTATTCCTATCAGCCGACATACTTCTAACAGCTCTTTTAATCTCATTGAATAACTTTGTCGTTCATATAATTACCATCAAGTGTTAGTCTTTGTTTAAGCATGTACTATTAAATTAATACTTATTTCTCTTTTACTCACTGAATAGTAACCATCTAGTTGTTTTGAAAGTAAATCATTATAGACTGTTAAATTATTGAAAGGAATGCATTTGTAACCCTAGGTGTCTCCAACAGTGATTATTTTATTTATTTGTCTACAGAAATTTAACATTTGTTTAAATTTGTGAAGGGAAATTCGTTAATGGTGACACTATGATAGTTGATGGAGGACTTTGGCTAAGCCGGCCTCGTCATTTACCGAAAGAGGCAGTGAGGCAAGTATCGCGAACAGTAGAAAAAAGATCCAGAAATGAACCAATTGGTGTTCCAAAAAGCAAGCTATGAGCCGCCAGCAGATTCTGTATTAGCCCCTCCACACTGCAGGGGATTACTTCTTTAAACAATACAATAGATGGAAGATATGATCTCAGTTACTGATAAATTGAAATTATTAAAAAGTTCAACATTCCGTACATTAGAAATATAAAATATGATGATTAAAAGCCACGGCTACATCCAACAGAAAATAAAAAAGCCATGGCTAGCGTGAATCCCATGGTTGTGCCTTGTACTATCTGTGCTTGTTGAAACTGTATGAAAATTCAGCTGTAACTTTGAATGTGATTTGTGGCTAGTGGCTACGTTCTAATAAAGACGTTCTTTGTAAGCATGAGGAATCTAGCAAACATTAGCTCTTTATATTGTGATTATGCATGCCGAGAAACCTTTGTGGGATTTCTTGGGCATCAATGATATTATGGAGATATCTAAGCACCTAATTGGGGTTGACATGCTTATGGTGGCAACAACCTATGAGTCGTATCACTAATACATTCCATGTCCCCCTATGGAATGTTTGTCCCGTCACTCTTCAATGTGTCAGCCATCTCCAGTCTTTGCACTGATGGTGGCGTCGCTAACCACTTTGTATACCTTGATGATCCCATCGACAATAGTGCTCTACTTCGGCAGCGCCGCAGCGGTGTTCATTTCTCATAATGGTAAGACCATATGTACCTCCAATGTGTAACTTCATCAAGTTTTTGAAACTATTCTTTAGAGCACAAGGACTTGGAAATGTGAGGTTCCAACCATTTATTAAATGGAAATTTGACTCTACTTGGATCTGTGAATCTCTCAACTTACAAGACCCTTTCAATTGACGACTTAGGTGTTATTTCTTGTGTTTTCAAATGTTGATGGCTAGTTACATGTAGTACTTGTAAAGTTTTTACTTATACCTTCCAAACACCAAGGCTCGACAAATGGGTCTTTGTTAACTCATTCCTTATCGGTTATATTCGGACCCAAGAAACTTGGCAGTGAGCTTAGAAGGATGAAAACCCTCATCAACGGTTGTCAACGTTGCAGAAATAATCCTTTGAATCAAACAACGCCGCATGAAATTTGTTGATTGAACAATCCTGATTACACCTCGACATGAGGAATCTATAAGCACCTACGCGCCACCTTTTCTTGCTCCTTGGAGTATACCCACACCAAGATAAGCACTAGAAGACATTCCTACTATCATGGAATCATTCAAATAAGACATCACACTCACTTATTCCGGATTCAGTCATTCACCAATATATGAATCAATTTGAAATAAACTCAAGTGTAAAGATAGCAGCAACCAGTTTGTAAATTGCCTCATAATCATACTATAAATAAGAGGTTTATCTCCTAGGTATGAATTATGATCACATATTCACATTCTCAAATCACTAACTTGCTTGGAAAAAACACTTCCTCCCTAGAAAGTAAAAATTGTAAGTTCAAACAAGAAAATTTCTTTATTAATTTGATTGTAATATTAAAAGGATGATAAAAAATGATTAATGCAGTTGAAAATTTTAAAAAATCTTATAAAAAAGGACAAGTAAGAAATTAAGAAAATCTTACAAATGTATTTACTTTCAATTTCAATAGTATTATTTTTTTGTAAATGAAGGAGTAGTATTACTTTCTTTCATATCTATGGAAGATATAAATTGTGAACTATGAAGCATTGACATGACACGGAAATTGACACGTCCACACAGATAATTTTTTTGAAAAAATAATATAATTCAATGTAATTATAAATGTCAGTATCGTGTCAGACACGACACGTGTCCGACACCGGGACACGCCTAATCTAAGGAGTGCCAGAGCTTCCAAGATTGTGAATGCAGCAGTATCAGTTCCCCACTGCATGCTGAACTGAACGTTGTTTTGAGGCAAAAGTACCTTAAACAAAAAGCCAAACAAAATGTCAAACCACCACGTTTTCTCACTTAATCCTCATAAGACTATAAAACACACGTTAAACACGCCACTACTCACATCACATAACAAACTCCGTCACCACCGCGCCGAATTAGGTTTCCGAACAATACCATGGCCACTACTTCACCGGAATCACCATTCAAATCAAACATATTGAAAGGTAAAGTAGCTTTAATCACAGGTGGAGCTTCAGGAATTGGATTTGAAATATCAACACAATTCGGTAAACATGGTGCTTCCGTTGCTATCATGGGTCGTCGTAAACAAGTTCTTCAATCTGCTGTTTCTGTTCTCCATTCACTTTCAATCCCAGCCGTTGCTTTTGAAGGTGATGTTAGGAAACAAGATGATGCTGCTAGAGTCGTTGATTCTGTTTTTAACCATTTTGGTAAGATTGATATTCTTGTTAATGCTGCTGCTGGTAACTTTCTTGCTGCTGCTGAAGATCTTTCGCCGAATGGATTCCGAACCGGTGATAATTCTATTATTTTATGTTTCCATTGAGTATATTTAAATTGAAAGTGTTGTTATTTTGATATAAAATTAGATGATAATTTGGTTGATTAAGTTTAGTAGATGTTTAATTGATATAACAAGGTGTTATAACTCGGTAACTATACACAAAAAACAATTGACCGCGGTTTTGAACATCATTGACCATGTTTTTTAAAATGTACATTTGAAATGCGTTGATCACTATGAAGCAATGATACTAACATGTCAACACAGATAATTTTTTTGAAAAAAACGATGTAATTCAATGTAATCGTAAGTGTCGGACACGCCTACTCTGAGGAGTGTCCGTGCTTCATAGGTTGATCATCTAATTTGTTGTCCAAGTATAACTTTTGAGTTGAAAAAACATCTATGTTAATGTGCTGTTACATAATATGCAAAATTTTCATATCATATTTGATGAGACCAACCCTACATGAAGGCTAATGAGTATCAAGAGGTAGGAGTGGAAGGGTCGTTGACTAGAGGGAAGACTAGGAAGTTAAAGGCACAATTGGAGCAATAAGTTGTTAATTTTCTTAGCTTTTAGATTTATGGCAAGATCGGTCCACATCATATTAATCTTTTGGTCAAAGAATTAGCTTAAAACTTACTTTTGGTTTTGGGATGTAATAATCTTACTTTTAGGGTTTAGACACCACGTATTTTTGTTTAGATTACATATGACTTTCATTTGTAAGACTTTTTCGACAACTTTGAAGAAAGAAAAACACTTGATGTGAGTTTAGAGAAATGTTCTCTAGGGTTCTTCTTTGAACCAAGCTTGAGTCTTATCAAGAGCCTCTTACTCTTGTCGTGATTCTCCCTTCATCTTATCATTCCCTTGTGGAGTGTGGCGATTTCTATCATTTTTTTCCTACTCCTTTTTTTGTTTATGTTTCTCCTTTTATTTGCTACTTTGTTTGAAAAGTATCACTTGGTTAGATCCTTCAACTCATATGGAACCACATAGATCCACATCGATGTTGCTACAAGAAGAAAATAGAATCCTTCTATATTGTGGCTATAATCATTGTGTTTCTATGTTTTTGGGTTTTTGACGAGTAGTTGTTCCAAGTCTCTAAGTTACAGTTTTTCAGCACAAGATGGAATTTCATTCTAATTTTTCTACATTTAAATAAGAGAAGTGAGTTAGTGATCAATTTTAATTATTGTTTGCAGTTTTGGATATTGATTCTGTTGGCACATTCACTATGTGCCATGAAGCACTTAAATATCTCAAGAAAGGGGGACCGGGGAGGAGCTCTTCTAGTGGGGGAGCAATAATAAACATTAGTGCTACTTTGCATTATACAGCTACTTGGTACCAAATTCACGTATCTGCCGCAAAGGTTTACGACACATTATCCAGATGTTAAATTTCATCCTGTTTACTTAAAGAATTTAAAGGATATGCATTGCTTTTAACACGATGTTAAATTTTCATTAGATGCAATTTGCACCGACAATGTATATTCATTAAACTCATACTTTAAACTTTAAATTTCATTTATTCATCAGGCAGCTGTTGATGCCACTACAAGAAACTTGGCACTGGAATGGGGAACAGATTATGATATTAGAGTCAATGGGATTGCACCAGGTCCAATAAGTGGCACACCTGGCATGAGTAAACTGGTTCCTGATGAAATAGATAGCAACGCCATAAACGAAATGCCTCTATACAAAGTTGGGGATAAATGGGATATTGCGATGGCTGCTCTCTACTTAGTATCAGATGCAGGTTAGTAATCTTGTAGTTATCCAAGTATTTTCAATCTCGTGAGAAGGTTAAGATGTAGGTTAGCAACTAATTGTTTGTAAGATGTGTAGTAAGTTATCCAAGTATGTTCACCTCACCATATAGCTCAATAGAAAGGATCTTGCTCCATGCATATGCAATCTATTATGAAAATGAGGAGAGAATCTGCATGGCTGTTAGACCTTTTTATAAGACTCTTTACTTTTTAGGGTTTATACATGTTGAAGTTGTGAGAATTTAGGTAAAAAGGAAGAGTGAATAATAAGATTTATGTTATTGATAATGACTGAATAGTAGTGTGATACAAAAGACTCAATACCGATCCCTATTTATAGGGATAAACTCAATTCTAAATCAAGAACAAACCATGATTTGGGTAAGGGGTGTATTGCAAAACCCCAAGTCCCACATAGATATAAGGCCTGATAAGAGTTTATGAAGAGAGGCATCCCTCACCTTATAAGCCAATTTTGTAAGGATGAGTCAGGCCTAACCCAAATTCTAAGAACTTGATAGTGAAGCTGAGAGACATGTTCACATAATCAGAACCTGCTCTGATACCATCATACCAATATTAGATTTTTATATTGGGTCTAAGACCAATACGTTTCCCTTTATTTTCTTAAGGCATCTCACCTGGTTAAGTCTCTTTATTTTCTTTTTCTACTTTAGCAAAGCCTATAATAGTGCTTTTGTCTTGCACTCTTCAATAGCCTCCATGTATTACTCTATGATTTTTAACTTGACTATTCCTATTTATTTTTCTTCTCTCAACTCACATCTGAAACAAATACTTTCATGGATATGACCATTTAGATCACCTAGAATAATGTTTTCACTTAACGGTATTTTGTTGGACCAAACCTTCTAAATCTTCCTAAAACTTCACCTTGTATTGCTTTTTTGCTCCTACTTGTGGTCTATATGTCCTGATAACATTTAAGGTTTATTGTTCTGCTGTAATCTTTAGTGCTATGATTGTATCTCCTATTTTTTTACATCCTCAACTTACTCTTCCATGTTCTATCTGCAATGTTACCTACATGGTTACATCTTTATTATATTTGTCTTTGCCGTGTACCAAACTTTGAATCCAAATGTATTCTTTTTAAGAAGTCCTACATCGGTTGTGAGATGGCCTAAATATATGTTTATAAAGTGAGGGCAATCCTCACCTTACAAGCCGGTTTTGTAAAGATGAGTTAGGCCCAATATATAAATCTAAGAATTCTAGTTTTAGTCTTTTGAAAACTTCCATATAAATTTTTTTTTTTGCAAGGGGGTCCATAATGTTCCTTTCCATATAGTATTGAGAGGCGCTAATTGTTACGAAGATTTTCTCACACGTACGAACTTATATATGTGTTGTTTTAATAGACCAACATGTGTTTACTCTCCTCCTTTTTATGGGAATAACAAGGCTAATGGTTGTAAAGACAATCAGATTTCTTCATAGGAATTCTTGCATTTGCAATTCGTAATAACAAGAATTTTTTATTATTATCAGATTATTAGTCTTTGTTCAAGTATACAAGAAATTTGTACCTTTTCTCTATTTCATTTTTACTCACTGAAATAGTAACCATCTGGTTGTTTTGAAAATAAGATTTGTAGACTGATTAATTCATGCATTTAGATTTGTAACCTGAGGCATCTGTGTTGGTGATTATTTTATTTTATTCATTTCATTTCTTATTTTTATTTGTTGTTTAAATTTGTTAAGGAAAATTCATTAATGGCGACACTATGATAGTTGATGGTGGACTTTGGCTGAGCCAGCCTCGTTATTTACCGAAGGAGGCAGTGAAGCAATTATCGCGCGCAATAGAAAAAAGATCCAGAAATGAACCAGTTGGTGTTCCAAAAAGCAAGCTATGAGCCAGCAGATTCAGTATTAGCCCCTCCACACTGCAGGGGGTTACTTCTTTAAACAAAACAATAGATGGAAGATATGATCTCAGTTACTTACTGATAAATTGAAATCATTATAAAGCTCAACATTCTCCACATTAGAAATATAAAATATGATGATTTATAATCGTGGCTACATCCAACAGAAATAAAAAGGCCATGGATAGCATGGATCCTTGACTGTGCCTTGTGCTTGTTGGAACTTTAAGCAAATTCAGCTGTAATTATGAAAGTTATCTGTAGCTAGTGTCCACGTTTTAATAAAGATGTTACCCTTTTGGATGTTGTTTATTTTTTGTCTTTGTAAGTGTTAAAATATACATTTATAAAGTAGATCCAACCCTCAACTTGAGTTAGGCAGAACCCTCAATTCTAATTTTTTTTTTTTTTTAAATAAAGTCTTTATTATCATCCATTATGCAAAAGAGGCCAACATCAAAACAGTTTCGAATAAGGATTTCTCTCTTCCTAAATCTCTCTTAATAATACTATCTCCGTCTCAAAATAGTTGTCGATTATTCATACGAATACATAATTTTAATCATTAATATTTTTAGTTTTCTTTAATAAAAATTATAAAAATTTAATATTGTGAGAATACTCATTAAAACAAATCAAACAATATCTGATATTTGTCTTTATACATTAGTAAAAAATACGATCAAAATAAATGTCAATAGTCACTCTGACACCTCAGAATTATGCTTCTTCCACCAGAGCAACAAAATCAGAAGTGAAACACTCCATCTGCCTTCTTAAAGAGAATATCGTTTTCATTGTTATTTGTATGCAATATGCCATCCTTTAATTTGCAGGTCCACTTGTTCTTGATGCGTTTCACACTGTCAAATTGTGCCAAAACAATATGACTTATATTTTTTTCATCCAAATCATCATCATCATCATCATCATCAATTGGAGTTTGCAACGGTGTAGTAGAAGGATCAATTATTTCAGCAGTAGGAGTTTCATACGGCACATTAAGATCACGAACTCCACCTTGCATCAACTTCGATTCCCAAATGGCTTTAAACTCTCTCAAAACTTCGTCACTAGGACCACCGGTGTTGATAAACTCCTGTCGAACCTTGGTCATCACATCTTCGATTACATTCATATAAACCTGGTTTGTCGATGGAACCGCCATGAAGAAAGTTTCAGCGATTGGAAATGTTTTAAGGAAAGAAAGAGTGAAGATGAAAAAAGGTTTGTCTCTAGTTTTAGGGTTTGTGGTGGATAGAAAAAGCAAGAAAGAATGAATAAAGAGAGAAGTATATATAGGTTTCCTTTTAGTTTTTTTTTTTTTTTTCCGTAATAATATCCGGCCCACTATATAATCCGATAGAAATAATTTGATGATATAAAAATCAATTTTAGATGCAACAAAAAATAAAATAAAATTAGAAAGCTTAAAAAAAAATTGGTCAACAAAAAAGCACCCATATTTGATTTTTAAAAACAATTTTATATATTTCTTTGTTACAGTATAAATAAAACCACCATGAAATATTGATCTTTCTTTAAAAAAATGTACTAGTAATACTTTTTTTTTTTTAAACCACTAGTAAATTTTTTTTTAACCTACAACTTCTATCATATTACTCAAATCACTAACTAGAGCTATCAAAACGAGCAGTCCAACTCGGACAAACACCAGATTTCATTGGGTCGGGCTAAAAAACCCGGCATAAAATATAAGTTGAAAATTTAATGCCCGAGTCCGGCCCTTTACGGGCTAGCGGGCTTTCGGGTAAGCCCATCCCGATTCAATTATTTTTTTTTTACTATCAAAAAACAATTTTATGGAGAGAAAAATTAAACATTCCAAATATAATACAAATAAGTTTACATTATTCAAAATAAGTTATCGATCAACCAAATAACATAAAATAAATTGAAATAATTTTTTAAAACAAACTAAGTTCATGCGTAATCAAACAAAAAAAAAAACTCAAGGGATGTGGTTGAGCGGTTGGGGCTCATCCTCCCTTAACCAAGGGTTGAGAGTTCGATCTTCACCTTGGGTATGGAGCAGCTTTAAATCCTTTGGCCAGCTATCCCACCCATCGAGGTGCCTCCAATCTAGCGAGGGAATAGTCATTGCGTTCGGCGGTAGATACCCCGGTCTTGACCAAAAAAAACAAAACAATTATAATTTATAATCAAAATATCACGCAAAACAAATTCTCAAAAATAACTAAACTAATTTTAAAGATAGAAACTAAAAACTAAATATTTTTAAAAGATTAAAATAAATTTGTTGAGATATATAATTACAAAAAAGAATCCAAACCATCCATTTAATTTTTGAGAAATTAATCAACGGTATTAGTTGATTGATCCCTTGGTCCATGTCATGAAAAAACATATCTAACTATATAGTTGTAAAACTTGTTATAAAATTAAGGTTAAATATAAACCATGCATGAGGAGTATAGCTTAGATAAAATTATATATGCTAATTGGTGATATCCATAGAAATATAATCAATAAACCAGTACTATCTATCCATTACTCTTATTTTTTGATCAAAATATATCTATAGAAATTTTTTTAAAAAAATATACTTACCGAAATTTAAAGAACACAATCTAGCTAAAGTTTTTTTTTTTATAACTATCCAACAAATATTTTGATAGAGATATCAATTTACCATCTCATTCAATTTTCCTCTTTTATCTATATTACTAATAAATCCAAACCATCCATTTAAATTTTTGAGAAATTAATCAACGGTATAAGTTTATTGATCCTTTGATCCATGTGAAAAAATAGTTACACTATAGTTATAAAACTTGTCTTAAAAGAAAGGTTACATATATATACATATATCAACCATGAGGAATATAGTTTAGATAAAGATATATAAGATAATTGTTAATATCTATAGAAATATAATCAATAACAACTATCAATTACTTCTAGCTTAAAGAATGGAATTATTACGGCAAAAAGAGTTTTCAGGAGCATTCAAGGCTAAACGATTTTCATTCAAAGGCAAATGTGTTAAGAGGAGAAAAGTGGTTTCAATTAATTTGCTTGCAACAACGATTACAAAGTCGGAAGAAGAAGACAAAGTTAATGCTGAAAATACTCCATTAGAGAAAACTTATAACAAGAAGTTAGCTAGTACTTTTATCAATGATCATGAGGTCAAAAAAACTTTGGCGAATTGGAAACAAATAAAGATACAACGTGAAAGTGAAGGTGAATCTGCTCGACTCAAACTTGAGCAAATTCAAAACACTGCTCATTTTAGTGAAAATATTGAGTCTATGTATGATTTTCAAAAGCTTTTACAATGTGAAAGGAAAGAAGAATTGGCTCGACTACAACAAATAAAGATACAACATGAAAGGAAGGTTGCTCGACTCAAACTTGAGCAAATTCAAAATACTGCTCATTTTAGTGAAAACATTGAGTCTATGTATGATTTTCACAAGCTTATTAGATGTTCTTTCACATATTACTAGAGAAGGTTGTCTCAAAGGCTCAATTTGATAATTAGGGTGAATCGATTATATTAATTGATGTTAAAATCTTTACAAATTTTGTACTTTTTTCTATTTATCAAAGTTTTATCTATATTGAATTTTCTTGATATAGTTTAATTCTTGGGTATTGGTCTAGTCCCCCCAAGTTTGTACCTTTTGTCTTTTCTTTTATGAATGAATTCTTAGAGTGCTTGCATTTGATAAGTGATAATTATGGGGTGCCAACCTAGTTGGGATGTCATGATTATTGCTTGATTCTTTACACTCTTTGCTTCAATAAAATGGCTGACTTTAGACTAATTTGTTGTTCATGATTTTGGTAAATTAATGTACCTATGTTTATTTCTCTGTACATTCTTGCCTTAGGCATGATATGGGTACGTCTTGTACTAATATTTGCCTCTTAATAATGTCATTTGAAGTTCAAAAAACAAAATGCAATATATTTGGATACATGATCGTATGTTCTTCTAACACATGTTAGCATAACCATAATTAAGATTTTTAATGAGGCATTTGTTGTTTAACACTTAACATTTGATAAGACAAATGCTCAAATTATTTTAATTTTCTTTTTAAATTACAAATTGATGGTATGTAACATAAAATAAAATAAAAAAGGTTGAGAATTTTTTGACTAAATTGTTGAGATATTTAAGATAAATCAAACCTACAATGTAATTTTTTTTAAAAGATTGAAATAAATTTGTTGAGATATATAATTCCAAAAAAAAATCCAAACCATCCATTTAATAATTTTTGAGAAATTAATCAACGGTATTAGCTTATTGATCCCTTGATCCATGTGAAAAAACGTATCTAACTATAAATATATAGTTTGTAAAACTTGTCATAAAAGAAAGATTACAAACATATAAACCATGCATGAGAAGTATAGCTTAGATATTGTCAAAAAAAAAAGTATAGCTTAGATAAAATTACATAAGCTAATTGCTGATCATATCCATAGATATAATAGATAAACCGCTATCTATCCATTACTCTTATTTTTTTTTATCAAAATATATCCATAGAAAATTTTAAAAAAATAAATATACTTACCGAAATTTAAAGAGGACAATCTAGCTAAAGATATTGAGTCAAAAAAAAAAATCTAGCTAAAGATATTTTTTTTTATAACTATCCACCAAATATTTTGATAGAGATATCAATTTACCATCTTCCTCTTTTATATATATTACTAATTACTAATAAATCCAAACCATCCATTTAAATTTTTGAGAAATTAATCAACGGTATAAGTTGATTGATCCTTTGATCCATGTGAAAAAACTAGTTACACTATAGTTATAAAACTTGTCATAAAAGAAAGGTTACATATATAAAGCATGAGGAATATAGTTTAGCTAAAGATATATAAGATAATTGTTGATATCGTCTATAGAGATATAATCAATAACAACTATCAATTACTTCTAGCTTGAAGAATGGAATTATTACGGCAAAAAGAGTTTCCGGGAGCATTCAAGGCTAAACGATTTTCATTCAAAGGCAAATGTGTTAAAAGGAGAAAAGTGGTTTCAATTAATGTGCTTGCGACAACGATTACAAAGTCGGAAGAAGAAAACAAAGTTAATGATGAAAATACTCCATTAGAGAAAACTTATAACAAGAAGTTAGCTAGTACTTTTATCAATGATCATGAGGTCAAAAAAACTTTGGCGAATTGGAAACAAATAAAGATACGTGAAAGTGAAGGTGAATCTGCTCAACTACATCAAATGAAGATACAATTTGAAAGGGAGACTGCTCGACTCAAACTTGAGCAAATTCAAAACACTGCTCATTTTAATGAAAATATTGAGTCTATGTATGATTTTCAAAAACTTATACAACGGGAAATGAAAGAAGAATTGGCTCGACTACAACAAATAAAGATACAACATGAAAGGAAGGTTGCTCGACTCAAACTTGAGCAAATTCAAAACACTGCTCATTTTAATGAAAACATTGAGTCTATGTATGATTTTCACAAGCTTATTAGACGTTCTTTCACATATTACTAAAGAAGGTTGTTTCAAAGGCTCAATTTGATAATTAGGGTGAATCGATTATATTGATTGATGTTAAAATCTTTACAAATTTTGTACTTTTTTTTATTTATCAAAGTTTTATTCATATTGGATTTTCTTAATATAGTTTAATTCTTGAGTATTGGTGTAGTCTCCCAAGTTTGTACCTTTTGTCTTTTCTTTTATGAATGAATTCTTAGAGCGCTTGCATTTGATAAGTGATAATTATGGGGTGCCAACCTAGTTGGGATGTCATGATTATTGCTTGATACTTTACACTCTTTGCTTCAATAAAATGACCGACTTTAGACTAATTTGTTGTTCATGATTTTGATAAATTAATGTGCCTATGTTTATTTCTCTCTACATTTGGCTTTGCCTTAGGCATGATATGGGTACGTCTTGTACTAATCTTTGCCTCATAATAATATCATTTGAAGTTCAAAAAACAAAATGCAATATATTTGAATACATGATCATATGTTCTTCTAACACATGTAAGCATAACCATAATTAAGATTTTTAATGATCATATAGTTAATGTTTATCTAATATAAAAAGTGTTTTTTTCAATACAAAATTTACTTATTTTGTATTCTTAACTAGTATATATATCTTGTCAAAAAAAAAAAACTAGTATATATATATATATATGGGGTGTACTATTTAGTAGGGGTGTTCGGCAAAAATTCATCTGATCTAATAAAATAAATGAGAGTCATTTTTGTTAATATCACAAAAAAGGGGTGTTGAATATCATACTAAAAACATAAAAATGAATTGCAGGGACCAAAATTCAAAAACAATACGATTCAAAAATGAAGTGTATGGACCATTTTGTCAATATCTCCAAGAAGGATAATTTTGCAATACCAATTTAATTTTTTTTTAAAGTATAGGGATTATTTTTAAAGTGTTTGTTTTGGAGCATTTTGGGATTTTTTTTTTTGCTATTGTTTTATTGATTGTTTGTGTTTAATTTTTGCTAGTTTATTTTACTAATTAGTTTTTTGAACACTTGAACAAAGTGGATTATTTTGATATTTTAGTGTGTTTGTTTTTAGTTTTTGGTGTTGTTAATTAACTTGTTTTGTTTATGTCGAAGAATATGACATCGATATTTTTTATTGAAGTCCTATTATGTGTTGTTAAAAACTATCTTTTGTCAGCCTCTTTAGTAATGCTAATGATTAAAATTTTTATAGTAAATTAAATTGTAAAAAAAAAAGAAGAGTTTGACGGGCCAGCAAGCTAACCCGTCAACTCGCAGATAAATAGGGTGGACTTGAATTATGAGCTCAGACACTTAAGTAAGCCCACAACACTCTCTTAACAAGCTATGGGGTAGAGCTAAACGGGACGAGCTGCCCGTTTTGCCACCTACTAGATAACTAAATTCAACCCTTTTAACAAGGGTATGCATCGTTCGTAGATGTGATTCTATTAAACGGTGATTTCTCATCCCACCCCCAACACTCTCTTTTTCCTCCAAAATTAATTTTTTTATAAGAATAAAACTTTTAAGAGAGTGTTGGTTGGGGGGGGGGGGAAGAGAGTGTTGAGGGGTGGGATGAGAAATCATCCTATATTAAAAGTACTATTTACTTTAAAATAATATTATTCGTAAAATAAGAAATAATAATTTTATTAACATTTTTTATAAAATGGAGAGGATTTTAATTTCATTACCATTACTATAACAAAACAATAAAATAAGAAATAATATTATCAAAAAAATAAAATAAGAAAAAACAATCTAGAAAAATGTTAAAAATTAAAATATGTCCTCAGGCACATGTTCAACGAAAAAAAAGATTTTTTTTTTAATGGAACTTATATATACACACATTCAAGTTAAACGATACTACTATTATTCATGTTTCAAATCAAATAAAAAATTTAGACTAAATATATATATAAAAAATGACCAACTAAGTCGGCGTTGATCATTGAATTTTCAATTTGAGTCTTGTTCCGAAAAAAATTAGAAAGCATAAAAAAAATTGGTCAAAAAAGAAAGCATCAATATTTGATTTTTAAAAACAATTTTATATATTTCTTTGTTACAGTATAAAAAAAACCACCATGAAATATTGATCTTTCTTTAAAAAAATGTACTAGTAATACTTTTTTTTTTTTTAAACCACTAGTAATAATTTTTTTAACCTACAACTTCTATCATATTACTCAAATCACTAACTAGAGTTGTCAAAATAAGCGGCCCAACTCGGACAAACAGCAGGTTTCAATGAGTCGGGCTAAAAAACCCGGCATAAAATATAAGTTGAAAATTTAATGCCCGAGTCCAGCCCTTTACGGGCTAGCGGGCTTTCGGGTAAGCCCATCCCGATTCAATTATTTTTTTCTATTTTTTTTTACTATCAAAAAATAATTTTATGGAGAGAAAAATTAAACATTCCAAATATAATACAAATAAGTTTACATTAATCAAAATAAGTTATCGATCAACCAAATAACATAAAATAAATTGAAATAATTTTTTAAAACAAACTAAGTTCAAGCATAATCAAAAAAAAAAAAAACCTAAAGGATGTTGTTGAGCGGTTGAGGCTCATCCTCCCTTAACCAAGGGTCGAGGGTTCGATCCTCACCTTGGATATGGAGTAGCTTTAAATCCTTTGGTCAGCTATCCCACGCATTGAGGTGCCTCCAATCTAGCGAGGGAATAGTCATTGCGTTCGGCGGTAGATACCCCGGTCTTGACCAAAAAAAAACAAAACAATTATAATTTACAATCAAAATATCACGCAAAACAAATTCACAAAAATAACTAAACTAATTTTAAAGATAGAAACTAAAAACTAAATATTTTTAAAAGATTGAAATAAATTTGTTGAGATATATAATTACAAAAAAGAATCCAAACCATCCATTTAATTTTTGAGAAATTAATCAACGGTATTAGTTGATTGATCCCTTGATCCATGTCATGAAAAAACATATCTAACTATATAGTTGTAAAACTTGTTATAAAATTAAGGTTAAATATAAACCATGCATGAGGAGTATAGCTTAGATAAAATTATATATGCTAATTGGTGATATCCATAGAAATATAATCAATAAACCAGTACTATCTATCCATTACTCTTATTTTTTGATCAAAATATATCTATAGAAATTTTAAAAAAAAAATATACTTACTGAAATTTAAAGAACACAATCTAGATAAAGATTTTTTTTTTTATAACTATCCACCAAATATTTTGATAGAGATATCAATTTACCATCTCATTCAATTTTCTTCTTTTATCTATATTACTAATAAATCCAAACCATCCATTTAAATTTTTGAGAAATTAATCAACGGTATAAGTTGATTGATCCTTTGATCCATGTGAAAAAATAGTTACACTATAGTTATAAAACTTGTCATAAAAGAAAGGTTACATATATATACATATATCAACCATGAGGAATATAGTTTAGATAAAGATATATAAGATAATTGTTAATATCTTTAGAAATATAATCAATAACAACTATCAATTACTTCTAGCTTAAAGAATGAAATTATTACGGCAAAAAGAGTTTTCAGGAGCATTCAAGGCTAAACGATTTTCATTCAAAGGCAAATGTGTTAAGAGGAGAAAAGTGGTTTCAATTAATTTGCTTGCGACAACGATTACAAAGTCGGAAGAAGAAGACAAAGTTAATGCTGAAAATACTCCATTAGAGAAAACTTATAACAAGAAGTTAGCTAGTACTTTTATCAATGATCATGAGGTCAAAAAAACTTTGGCGAATTGGAAACAAATAAAGATACAACGTGAAAGTGAAGGTGAATCTGCTCAACTACAACGACAAATGAAGATACAACTTGAAAGGGAGGCTGCGCGACTCAAACTTGAGCAAATTCAAAACACTGCTCATTTTAGTGAAAATATTGAGTCTATGTATGATTTTCAAAAGCTTATACAACGTGAAAGGAAAGAAGAATTGGCTCGACTACAACAAATAAAGATACAACATGAAAGGAAGGTTGCTCGACTCAAACTTGAGCAAATTCAAAATACTGCTCATTTTAGTGAAAACATTGAGTCTATGTATGATTTTCACAAGCTTATTAGATGTTCTTTCACATATTACTAGAGAAGGTTGTCTCAAAGGCTCAATTTGATAATTAGGGTGAATCGATTATATTAATTGATGTTAAAATCTTTACAAATTTTGTACTTTTTCCTATTTATCAAAGTTTTATCCATATTGGATTTTCTTGATATAGTTTAATTCTTGGGTATTGGTCTAGTCCCCCCAAGTTTGTACCTTTTGTCTTTTCTTTTATGAATGAATTCTTAGAGTGCTTGCATTTGATAAGTGATAATTATGGGGTGCCAACCTAGTTGGGATGTCATGATTATTGCTTGATTCTTTACACTCTTTGCTTCAATAAAATGATGGCCGACTTTAGACTAATTTGTTGTTCATGATTTTTGTAAATTAATGTACCTATGTTTATAATCACCTGCACGTTGCCCACAACCGTGGAAAGCACCAATGGGTACCAAATCTAGAGTGTCCCCTAAACTGCAAACTAGAACAAATTAATAAGTCGGAGAATAACGAAAGATAACACATGAGAGAGAAAGAAGAGAGAGAGGGAGTGAGGCGGAGGAAGGGATTTATCCACAACTTAGACCAAGAAACCACCTCCTTCTTCATCACTAATTTCCCTGAAGAGGCGGTGGTGTCGGATCTCTGGTCACTGTTTGCTCGGTATGGTCGCGTAGGAGAAGTATATATCCCAAAGAAGCTCGATAAGCAAGGCAATAGGTTCGGATTCGTGAAATTCCGGGACTGCCTAGACGCGGAGAGGATGCTGTCGAAGCTTGGCGATCTCTGGTTAGGAACTTACAAACTCCGGGTAAACCTCCCCCGGTTCGGTCGTGATGAAAGGCAGCAGGAGAGGAAAGGAAAAGCACCGGCCACGCAGCAGGGAGGGGGCAGCAATCAAAGGAGGGAGTTGTCTTATAAAGAAGTTGTTGGTACTGGTAAAGCTGCTAGAAAGGAAGGGTCTTCTGGTGATGCTCGGAAGGATGCTGGTCAGCCTGCTCATGAGGTGCTTTGGGAAGTAGAAGTGGTGGAAGAAATGATGGCAAAGCTTGATGGAGCGTATGTGGGATTTCTTAATGAGCCAAGAGACCACCTTACGTTACAGAATAACTTTGTTATGGATGGCTATCATCTCCTAAAGGTGTCTCCTATCGGTCATTTGAAGGTCTTGTTGTCTAGCCCTGTTATCGGTGAAGTAAAGGGTGTGGTGGAGTCGGTGGGTAGGTGGTGTTCATGGTTCGACAGATTTGAAGTTTGGTCGCCGGAACATGTAACGAACCATCGGACGACGTGGCTGCGATGTTTCGGAGTTCCATACCATGCATGGGGTGATGCTCTGTTTAGAGCTATAGCATTCAAATTTGGCATGTTTATTGAAGCGGATTCCCCAACGAAAAACTTTTTGAGAGGGGATGTGGCTAGGATCAAAATCTCTACCACTAGTGCATCTCTAATCGACTCTGCGTTCTCCATGCTTGTGTTGGGGAAAAAATTTGTGGTGAAAATATTGGAAGAAGTGGGAGAGGGTGATGGAGGAGGATGGCGGTGTTGTGGTGGGTGTGGGGGGTGGAATGAAGATAGGTCGTCGGAGAACTCTGAAAATGGTGGATCGGTGGCGGGAGGGGTGCTGCAGCCGTCGGCAGTTGGGAGTGATGGTGACTGGGAGGAAAATGACATGGTGCAGGCGGTGGGTTTGTTGGAGGGAGTAGGAAAGCGACATGTGAGAGATACAAGGTTGTCTTTGGGGAATGTTGATGGGAAGTCAGATTGTGATCCCACTCTTTTGGGCAAATCTGGTGGTGGGCCCCTGAAGGTCAACTATGAGGTGTTAGGGAGCATGGGGGGACGCGTGGGAGTTGATGGGGAAAGCTCTTTTGCCTCACGTGATAATGATTTATTGGAAGAAACACCTAGAGTCTCCAATAAGTCACATGTTGAAGATTCTTTTATACTTAGAACTAAAGGGAAAGATATAGTGGTATCTGGGCTGAAGGAAACAAGTGGGTTAGGCCCATATTGTAATGGAAGCTCTTGTGAAAAAGGAAGTGGACCTAGTGGTGTTATGATGGATCAGATGGGCCTGAGTAGCAAAGGCAAGAGAAGTCAGCCACATTTAATTACTAATGTTGACCGTGAAGTCTCCCCTCCACATGTGAAATGTCCAGAAGCTATTATTCCAAATCGAAATCACAGAGAAAAGGTGAAGAAAGTTTTCCCCCTAAACCACCCTGTACATCTTGCTAGAAATCTCCATGCTCAATTACAAAACAAAGGAGCTGTAAGAAGGATGAAGAAGGCGGCGGAGAAGGTTCGTACCAAAGCTGGTACGCGGTTAACACCTGAGTCTGATCCCATTCAATGTAGTACCGGAGGAGAAGGAGAGGCGACTGGAGTGATGCAAAGAGGGCCGGCGACCATGCCTGAAGCCTTTGAACTGGCGGTGGTGCTGCCGGTGGAGGAATATGTGGCTAGTTCTGCTCAATTGAGTCCTCAGGCGCGTGCGTCCATTGAGGGCGGCAATGACGGGTCGGGTGTGGGGTTCTTGCTAGGGGAATCAACCCATATCAGGTTTGACTCTCCAACTTCGGGAGGTAGCCTTGGGGGGAGGGAGTTTGCTCATGCTCACCATATCATAGATATCCATGAGGAGTTGGGTATAAATTTTGGTGAGAATAAGGAAGACGTGGTTAAGAGATTGGTGGCTTTTGAAGAGAGAGATAAAGCGGAAATGTTGGTATGGGAGCAAAGAAACGGTCATCAATGATAATTAGCTCCTTCAATGTTAGAGGATTGGGTAGTAGAGTGAAGCGTCGTCGGATCCGGGAATTGGTGCGGAGGGAACACATTGAGTTCATAGCCATCCAAGAAACTAAGATGGAAGCATTTCAAGACTCATTTGTGTTTAATTTATGGGGGTCGGAAGATTGCGAGTGGGTTTCCTTACCGGCGGTGGGTAATAGTGGTGGTATCCTCTCGGTGTGGAGTAAGGCTAAAGCCACCCTTGTCTTTTCCTTTATTGGTGATGGCTTTGTTGGTGTATGCTTGAATATTGTGGATAAAAACATTAAATGCTTTATTGTCAATGTGTATGCCAAGAGAAATTTAGTTGATAAAAGGAAAATGTGGAGAGAGATTAGTATGTCAAGGATGGGGTTTGGAGATGGTCTATGGTGTATTGTAGGTGATTTCAACTCGGTTAGAGTTAATAGCGAAAGGAGGGGGATCCGAGACTCAATTTTTGTTGGAGGCTCTACGGAAATGGCGGAATTCAACTCCTTTCTCACTTGCCTTGACATGTATGATTTGCAACTTCTTGGTAGATCCTTTACTTGGTTCCACCCTAATGGAATTACTATGAGTAGGCTTGATAGGGTGCTTGTCTCCCCTTTATGGTGTGAGGCGTGGGGCTCCCCGGAAGTGTGGGTGGTGGCGAGAGATGTGTCGGATCATTGCCCACTTATTCTCCGATACAACTCGTCGGATTGGGGTCTAAAGCCTTTCCGCTTCAACAATTCTTGGCTTCATCACTATAAGTTCAAGGAGGTGGTCACAAAAGCGTGGGAGGAGCAACATTTTGAAGGTTGGATGGGGTTCATTCTCAAGGAACGGCTAAAGGGTCTCAAAGGTGTTGTTAGAGATTGGAATATTGTGACTTTTGGGCGGTCCGAAGAGCTAAAGAGAAAGTTGGTGGAGGAGATAAGAATATTGGATCTAAAGAGCGAGACGGTTGGGCTTGGTGATCATGAGTCCATGGCTAGAAAGAAGATGTTTGATGACTTGTGGCACATTATGAAAAATATTGATACAATGACATTCCAAAGATCGCGCTCTAAATGGTTGAAAGAGGGTGACACCAATTCTAGATATTTCCACAATTGTATTAATATGAGGAATAGAAGAAATAAGGTGGTGGCCTTGAACACTCAAAATGGGTGGGTCGAAGGCCCGGCTCAAGTCCGACAAGAAGTGGTCTCCTTTTTTTCTAATCACTTCGGTGATGAGGCGTGGGAAAGGCCGAATTTGGATGGAATTGTCTTCCCGCAAGTATCACAAGAGTTAGCTAGTGATTTGGTGGGGATTTTTACCTTGGAAGAAATTACTTTGGTGGTGAAAGAAAGTGATGGTTCCAAAAGGTCCGGGCCCGGACGGGTTCAACTTCGCCTTCATCAAAGAATTTTGGGAGATTATGAAACATGACGTCCGGATCCTTTTTGATCAATTTCATGGTAACGCCCGCCTCCCAAAATGTCTCTTATCTTATTTCATAACTTTAGTTCCGAAGGTGATGTCTCCCCAACAACTTAGTGATTTTCGCCCGATTTCCCTACTTGGTTGCATTTATAAACTAGTGGCGAAGGTTCTGGCAAAGCGCCTTGCTAAGGTGTTAGGGGCTTTAATCCCAAAGACCCAATCGGCATTCTTGAAAAATAGGCATTTAGTTGAGGGGGTGGTGGTGGTTAATGAAGTGATTGACTATGCGAAGAAACTTGGTAAAAATTGCCTAATTTTTAAAGTTGATTTTGAGAAAGCATACGACTCCGTAGATTGGGGGTTCCTTGATTATATGTTACGGCGGTTCGGGTTTGGTACTAAATGGCGAGCTTGGATGCGTGCTTGTATTTGTGCGGGGAATATGTCGGTTTTGGTGAACGGAAGCCCAACGGAGGAAATACACATAAAGAGAGGTCTTAAATAAGGAGACCCGTTAGCGCCCCTCCTCTTTATTATTGTGGCCGAGGGGTTGAGTAGTTTGATGAGGGTGGCGGTGGAGAAGGGCCGGTTCACACCGTTTAATGTGGGCCGTGGTGAAATGCCGGTTTCCATACTCCAATATGCGGACGACACCCTTTGCATTGGTGAAGCATCGGTGAATAATTTATGGGCTATTAAGGCGGTACTTAGAGGCTTTGAGTTGGTCTCCGGTTTGAATATCAATTTTTGGAAGAGTTGTTTGTTCGGGATAAATGTCCCCAATGATTTCCTTGATATGGCGTCAAATTTCCTCAATTGTCGGATAGGGAGCTTGCCTTTTAAATACCTTGGGCTCCCGGTTGGTGCAAATCCGCATCGGGTTTCAACTTGGGCGCCCGTATTGGAGGTTCTTCACAAAAGGCTAGGTGGGTGGAGGAATAAGCATGTGAGCTTGGGGGGGAGAGTTGTGTTACTTAATGCGGTATTGAGCTCCATACCAATTTTTTTCCTTTCCTATATGAAGATGCCGGTAAAAATTTGGAAGGAAATTGTGTGCTTGCAACGAAAATTCCTTTGGGGAGGGCTTTCCTTGAAGAGGAAAATTAATTGGGTGAAATGGGAGGATATATGCAAACCTAAGAAGGAGGGGGGATTGGGGGTGCGTGATTTGAGGATTGTGAATTTGAGCCTCCTTGGAAAATGGAGGTGGAAACTTCTTGAGGAGGGTGGTGAATTGTGGAAAGATGTTGTCCGCGCTAAGTATGGCGAGCATGTCTTCGGAAACCCGTGCCTAAATGACTCCTTTGTTGGAAATGGTAGCTCGCCTTGGTGGGGAGATATTTGTAGGTTGGATAAAGGGTCCGGGTGGTTTAACCAATTGGTCGGAAAAAAATTGGGTCGCGGAAATGCAACTAAATTTTGGTTAGACACATGGGTGGGGGGTACTTCTTTATGCTCCCGGTTCCCCCGTCTATTTGGGATTTCTACCCAACAAAATAATTATATTTTGGACATGGGGGAGAGAGTGAATGGAGTGTGGCAATGGGGCTTGCTTTGGAGGAGGAGATTCTTCGTTTGGGAGGAGGCGTTGGCTAGGGAGTTAGAGGAGTTGATTGTAACCGTGGCAATCTCGGATGCGGAGGATAAATGGGAGTGGCTCCCGGATGTGGCGGAGGGGTTCTCGGTTAATTCTCTCTATGTTTCTCTTGATTGGCTTCTCTTGCACAATGTTGAGCTCACCCCTTCGGAAGCTTTGGTGTTTGCTAGAATTTGGAAGGTTGCGACTCCCTCGAAGGTTAGTGTTTTGGTGTGGCAACTATTTTTAGATAGGCTTCCAACCAAAGATAATTTATACCGGAGAGGAATTTTACGGATTGATGATGTAAAGTGTGTATTTTGTTCGGACCATACCGAGACATCTCGGCATCTTTTTCTCCATTGCAACTTTTCCGCGGATGTGTGGTATGCGGTTTGTCGCTGGTTAGGTGTGGAAATCATCCTTCCCCCTCATGTTCAAATGTCGTTTGTATTGGTTGCGGATAGTGGTAGTAATAAGAAGTTGAGGAAAGGGTTCTCAATTGTGTGGATGGCCTTCATTTGGGTTCTATGGATGACGCGGAATGATAAAATCTACAATAATAAGGAAGCGGTGGTGGGTGTGGCGGTGGATTCTATCAAAAGGTTATCTTGGCAATGGTTTTTACACAAGGCGGCAAAAGGACCTTGTATGCTATATGAGTGGGATTGGAATCCGAGAGATTGTATGGTTAGATAATGGTTTGTTGCCTATGTTTTGTTGTGCAAGTACATGCTATCTTCGCTCCTACTAGGCGGTTGGGTTTGGCATGTTACTTGCTGCTGGTGCGTACTACAGGCCTTAATGGGATGGCTCCTGTTCTCTGCTACCACCTATGCTCTTTATGGCTAGTAGTTTATTTTGTAGTTTTTTGGTCCCTGTTATATTTTGCTGCCACTTGAGTGGGGGTTTGTATTTGTCTCCTTTTGTTTAGTCCTTGGGTTTTGCCTCTTTTCTTCCTAGAGGTTTTAATAAGGATTGTAAAGTACTCCTTGTACTATCAATTCATTAATATATATATCTTTTGCAGCTCAAAAAAAAATAAAAAATGTACCTATGTTTATTTCTCTGTACATTCTTGCCTTAGGCATGATATGGGTACGTTTTGTACTAATATTTGCCTCTTAATAATGTCATTTGAAGTTCAAAAAACAAAATGCAATATATTTGGATACATGATCGTATGTTCTTCTAACACATGTTAGCATAACCATAATTAAGATTTTTAATGAGGCATTTGTTGTTTATACACTTAACATTTGATAAGACAAATGCTCAAATTATTTTAATTTTCTTTTTAAATTACAAATTGATGGTATGTAACATAAAATAAAATAAAAAAGGTTGAGAATTTTTTGACTAAATTGTTGAGATATTTAAGATAAATCAAACCTACAATGTAATTTTTTTTAAAAGATTGAAATAAATTTGTTGAGATATATAACTCAAAAAAAAAATCCAAACCATCCATTTAATAATTTTTGAGAAATTAATCAACGGTATTAGCTTATTGATCCCTTGATCCATGTGAAAAAACGTATCTAACTATAAATATATAGTTTGTAAAACTTGTCATAAAAGAAAGGTTACAAACATATAAACCATGCATGAGAAGTATAGCTTAGATATTGTCAAAAAAAAAAAGTATAGCTTAGATAAAATTACATAAGCTAATTGCTGATCATATCCATAGATATAAATAAACCACTATCTATCCATTACTCTTATTTTATTTTTTATCAAAATATATCCATAGAAAATTTTAAAAAAATAAATATACTTACCGAAATTTAAAGAGGACAATCTAGCTAAAGATATTGAGTCAAAAAAAAAAATCTAGCTAAAGATATTTTTTTTTATAACTATCCACCAAATATTTTGATAGAGATATCAATTTACCATCTTCCTCTTTTATATATATTACTAATTACTAATAAATCCAAACCATCCATTTAAATTTATGAGAAATTAATCAACGGTATGATTGATCCTTTGATCCATGTGAAAAAACTAGTTACACTATAGTTATAAAACTTGTCATAAAAGAAAGGTTACATATATAAAGCATGAGGAATATAGTTTAGCTAAAGATATATAAGATAATTGTTGATATCGTCTATAGAGATATAATCAATAACAACTATCAATTACTTCTAGCTTGAAGAATGGAATTATTACGGCAAAAAGAGTTTCCGGGAGCATTCAAGGCTAAACGATTTTCATTCAAAGGCAAATGTGTTAAGAGGAGAAAAGTGGTTTCAATTAATGTGCTTGCGACAACGATTACAAAGTCGGAAGAAGAAAACAAAGTTAATGATGAAAATACTCCATTAGAGAAAACTTATAACAAGAAGTTAGCTAGTACTTTTATCAATGATCATGAGGTCAAAAAAACTTTGGCGAATTGGAAACAAATAAAGATACAACGTGAAAGTGAAGGTGAATCTGCTCAACTACAACGACAAATGAAGATACAACTTGAAAGGGAGGCTGCTCGACTCAAACTTGAGCAAATTCAAAACACTGCTCATTTTAGTGAAAATATTGAGTCTATGTATGATTTTCTAAAGCTTATACAATGTGAAAGGAAAGAAGAATTGGCTCGACTACAACAAATAAAGATACAACATGAAAGGAAGGTTGCTCGACTCAAACTTGAGCAAATTCAAAATACTGCTCATTTTAGTGAAAACATTGAGTCTATGTATGATTTTCACAAGCTTATTAGATGTTCTTTCACATATTACTAGAGAAGGTTGTCTCAAAGGCTCAATTTGATAATTAGGGTGAATCGATTATATTAATTGATGTTAAAATCTTTACAAATTTTGTACTTTTTTCTATTTATCAAAGTTTTATCTATATTGAATTTTCTTGATATAGTTTAATTCTTGGATATTGGTTTAGTCCCCCAAGTTTGTACCTTTTGTTTTTTCTTTTATGAATGAATTATTAGAGTACTTGCATTTGATAAGTAATAATTATGGAGTGCCAACCTAATTGGAATGTCATAATTATTGGTAGATACTTTACACTCTTTAGACTAATTTGTTGTTCATGATTTTGGTAAATTAATGTACCTATGTTTATTTCTCTGTACATTCGGCTTTACCTTAGGCATGATGGGTACGTCTTGTACAAATCTTTGCCTCTTAATAATATCATTTGATGTTCAAAAAACAAAATGCAATATATTTGGATACATGATCGTATGTTCTTCTATCACATGTTAGCATAACCATAATTAAGATTTTTAATGAGGCATTTGTTGTTTATACACTTAACATTTGATAAGACAAATGCTCAAATTATTTTAATTTTCTTTTTAAATTACAAATTGATGGTAACATAAAATAAAATAAAAAAGGTTGAGATTTTTTTGACTAAATTGTTGAGATATTTAAGATAAATCAAACCTACAATGTAATTTTTTTTAAAGATTGAAATAAATTTGTTGAGATATATAATTCCAAAAAAAAAAATCCAAACCATCCATTTAATAATCGCTTAATCCATGTGAATAAAAACATATCTAACTATATAGTTTGTAAAACTTGTCATAAAAAAAAAGGTTATATATAAACCATGCATGAGGAGTATAGCTTACATAAAATTATGGGTGCGTTTGTTTCAGATTTTTTTTGCAAAAAAATCTATTTTTTCTATAAAAAATCATTTTTTTTATTTTACTTGTGTTTGTTTTTGATTTTTTAAAAATTATTTTTTTTCTTTAAAATGAAAAGCTATTTTAAATAGCTTTTTTCAAAATCATGGCCCTTTTTTGTTGGTGCAGAAGTATAAGTCTTAGAAGGTTGTGATTCAGGCAAAGACAAATTATTAGAAAAAGTCATATCCTCAAAAAAAGTCATATCCTCATTTTGAAATGAGTCTTCATTAAAATTTCCCTCCTGAAGATGAGTATTATTAAAAAAATGTTGTTTTTCAAAGAATGTAACGTCCATTATGACAAACATTTTCTTGTTTTTAGGATCAAAACATTTAAATCCCTTCTGGGTTGGCGAGTAGCCAACAAAAACACATTTTATAGCACGTGGTTCAAGTTTTCCAACATTCTTATGTTCATGAACAAAGGCTATGCAACCAAAAAATTTTAATGTCAAATCAGTTGAAATATGAATACTAGGAAAACATTCTTTGAAAGTATTAATTGGAGTTTGAAAGTTAAGGACTTGCATTCTATTAATCAAATATTGAGCAGTTAAAACAGCCTCACCCCACAAGTAGTTTGGTACTTTACTTGAGAAGAGTAAAGCTCTAGCTGCCTCTAGTAAATGTCTATTTTTTCTTTCTGCAACCCCATTTTGTTGAGGGGTGTTAGGACATGAACTTTGATGTATAACTCCATTTTTTAGAAAAAAATCACTCAAAGTAGTGTTAAAATATTATTTGCCATTATCACTTCTAAAGACTTGAATATTAGTTTGATATTGATTTTGCACCATTGTAAAAAAATCTTTTACAACCTGACAAACATCAGATTTCCCCTTTAACAAGTACACCCAACATACTCTTGAATGGTCATCAATAAATGTGATAAACCATTTTTTGAGAGAAAGCGTACTTGTACGGTTAGGGCCCCAAACATCACTGTAGATAATTGAAAAAGGGTTTGATGGTTTATAAAGCTGTATTGAAAAATGAGAACGATGATGTTTAGCAAATTCACATGCTTCACATTTAAATAAAGAAATATCCTTATTATGAAATAACTTAGGAAACAAATGTTTTAAAAAACCAAAACTAGGATGACCTAATCGTAAATGCCATAGTATAATATTGTCATCATTATTATTCAAAACAGAAAAAGACTTAAAGCAGGAACTTATTGTTTTAAAAGGTAGTTGTGATGTAGATCCAACGTCAAAGTAGTAGAGTCCTCCACTCTCATTAGTGCTGCCAATCCTCTTCCCCGAGTTCAAATCCTGAAAGACACGGTGAGATCGGAAAAAATTAGTTTGACAATTTGTATCTTTGGCTAATTTACTGATGGACATTAAACTACAAGACAAGTTTGGAACATGAAGAACATCTTTAAGAGTTAGCATTGGAGACAACACAACTGGCCCTTTACCTGCAGTGGCTGAAAAAGAACCATCTGCAATTTTTATTTTTTTATTACCTGCACATGGACTATATGAAGAGAACACGGTAGATTCACCTGTCATGTGATCAGATGCACCTGAATCTACTATCCAAGTATGATTGGGACTGACACTTAGAAACGCAGAGTTACCTTTTTTTGCTACAGAACAAGAAGGAGTTTGAGACTCGAGGAATTTGAAGAATTTGTCTATTTTCTCTAGTTGTTCCGGAGTGATTGAAGGCTGAGTTGAAGAGGATTGCTGCCCCTGATCAGAATTACTAGCCTGAAATGCACGACCCCCTTTCTTCTTCCAGTTCGAAGGTTTCCAGTTCGGAGGTTTGCCTTTGAGCTTCCAACAATTTTCACGTGTATGCCATTTGATCTTGCAGTGATCACAATAAGGAACTTTGTCTGAATTGTTTTCTTCCTCTAGGTTTCTAGTAGCCAGGGCTGAACCTTCAGATTCAGAGCTTCGAGGTGTCTTGCCCATCATAATTCCTTGGTGTCCCTCTTCCCTTTTGATTTCTGCAAAGGTTTCACGTAGAGTTGGCAATGATACCTTTCCCAAAATTCGACCTTTTACTTCATCAAGATCTTTATTCAGCCCAACAAGAAACATGAAAACACGATCATTTTCTTGCCTCTTGAGGAATATAACACTGTCTTCTATACACTTTCAGTTGTCATCATAACAGAGATCCAATTCTTACCACAGGGCCACCAACTCATGTAATAAGATGTTACATTCTTATCACCTTGTTTAGCATGCCATAACTTTGATTTTAATCCAAAGATTTGAGAGGCATTTTGGATATCACCGTATGTTTCCTTAACAGCTTCCCACACATCCTTTGCAGAAGGTAAGAACATAAATGGCTTGCCTATTCCAGGTGCCATAGAGCTTATTAACCACGCAATAATCACGGAGTTTTCAGACTTCCATTGTTGGTGAAGTGGGTCTGACTTTTCTGGTTCAGCTTTTGTCCCCGTCAAAAAACTAAGCTTTTGTTTGCCGTCCAAAAACAAGCGAACAGTTTGAGACCATTCATTGTAATTGTCCCCGTTCAACTTAGGAATATCGACCTTGAGGGAGGATGAGGAGCCCTCTTGGTCTTTGGAACTTGTGTTGAAATCAATATCACCATTGCCGCCGCTGTTTTTGTTGCCGCCATTATTTTTCTTGCCGCCGTTTTTGTTACCGCCGTTATTTTTGTTGCCGCTGCCTGTTAGTTGTTCATCATCGATTCATCGCTAGTCATGATAGGCTAAACAAGTATGAGAACGGGTCGGGTAAATAAACGGGTTGGACAGAGAAGAAAAAAAAAAACATCACTAGTTGTTTATAAAGTGAGGGAAATGCTCACCTTACAAGCCGGTTTTGTAAGGATGAGTTAGGCCAAATATAAAAATATAAGAATTCTAGTTTTTTAGTCTTTTGAAAACTTACATATAAAAATAAATTTTGCAAGGTTAATGTTCCTTTTCATATAATTATTGAGAGGTGCTAAATGTTATGAAGATTTTCTCACACGTATGAACTTATATATGCAATTGTTTTGATAGACCAACATATGTTTACTTGCCTCCGTTTAATGGGAATAACATGGTTAATGGTTGTAAAAAACCAATCAGATTTCTTCTTAGGAATTCTTGCATTTATAATTCGTAATAACAAGCATTTTCTATAATTATCAAATTATTAATCTTTGTTTAAGCATACATGAAATTAGTACCTTTTCTCTATTTCATTTTTACTCACTGAAATAGTAACCATCTGGTTGTTTTGAAATAACATTTATAGACTGATAAATTCATGCATTTGGATTTGTAACCTGAGGAATCTGTCAGTGATTATTTTATTCATTTCATTTCTTATTCTTATTTGTTGTTTAAATCTGTTAAGGAAAATTCATTAATGGAGACACTATGATAGTCGATGGTGGACTTTGGCTGAGCCAGCCTCGTTATTTACCGAAGGAGGCAGTGAAGCAATTATCGCGCGCAATAGAAAAAAGATCCAGAAATGAACCAGTTGGTGTTCCAAAAAGCAAGCTATGAGCCAGCAGATTCAGTATTAGCCCCTCCACACTGCAGGGGGTTACTTCTTTAAACAAAACAATAGATGGAAGATATGATCTCAGTTACTTACTGATAAATTGAAATCATTATAAAGCTCAACATTCTCCACATTAGAAATATAAAATATGATGATTTATAATCGTGGCTACATCCAACAGAAATAAAAAGGCCATGGATAGCATGGATCCTTGACTGTGCCTTGTGCTTGTTGGAACTTTAAGCAAATTCAGCTGTAATTATGAAAGTTATCTGTAGCTAGTGTCCACGTTTTAATAAAGATGTTATCTTTTTGGATGTTGTTTATTTTTTGTCTTTGTAAGTGTTAAAATATACATTTATAAAGTAGAGCCAAGGCCGAATACTAATTTTTTTATAAATAAAGTCTCATTATCATCCATTATGCAAAAGAGGCTAACATCAAAACAGTCTTCTCTCTTCCTGACTACCTCCGTCTCAAAAATAGTTGTCGTTTATTCATACCAATACATAATTTTAATCATGGTTAAATAATCATTTTCATTGTTGTATGTATGCAGAATTTTATTAATTTTTGTTCAAATAAGTCCCTGAATCAACCAAACTTTCAGGGACCAAAAGGAAAAAGTTTGGTTAATTTGGGGGCTTATTTAGAACAAAAATTAATACATGGACTAAAACAAAAATTCTTCATACATACAAGAACGAAAATGATCATTAAGCCTTTAATCATTAATGTTTTTAGTTTTCTTTAAAAAATTTAATATTATGAAATCAAACGAGATCTTATATACTAATATTTGTCTGTATACATTAATAAAAAATACGATCAAAATAAATGTCAAAAGTAACTAAGATAACTATTTTGAGACAGAGAGAGGGTAATTAGAAAAATCAAAGAAATATGATGTAGCACTTTGAGTCCCTGACACCTAAGAATTATGCTTCTTCCACCAGAGCAACAAAATCAGAAGTGAAAAACTCCATCTGCCTTCTTAAAGAGAATATCGTTTTCATTGTTATTTGTATGCAGTATGCCATCCTTTAATTTGCAGGTCCACTTGTTCTTGATGCGTTTCACACTGTCAAATTGTGCCAAAACAATATGACTTATATTTTTTTCATCCAAATCATCATCATCATCATCATCAATTGGAGTTTGCAACGGTGTAGTAGAAGGATCAATTATTTCAGCAGTAGGAGTTTCATACGGCACATTAAGATCATCAACTCCACCTTGCATCAACTTCGATTCCCAAATGGCTTTAAGCTCTCTAAAAACTTCGTCACTAGGACCACCGGTGTTGATAAACTCCTGTCGAACCTTGGTTATCACATCTTCGATTACATTCATATAAACCTGGTTTGTCGATGGAACCGCCATGAAGAAAGTTTCAGCGATTGGAAAGGTTTTAAGGAAAGAAAGAGTGAAGATGAAAAAAGGTTTGTCTCTAGTTTTAGGGTTTGTGGTGGATAGAAAAAGCAAGAAAGAATGAATAAAGAGAGAAGTATATATAGGTTTCCTTTTAGTTTTTTTTTTTTTTCCGTAATAATATCCGGCCCACTATATAATCCGATAGAAATAATTTGATGATATAAAAATCAATTTTAGATGCAACAAAAAAAAATAAAATTAGAAAGCATAAAAAAAAATTGGTCAACAAAAAAAGCATCAATATTTGATTTTTAAAAACAATTTTATATATTTCTTTGTTACAGTATAAAAAAAACCACCATGAAATATTGATCTTTCTTTAAAAAAATGTACTAGTAATACTTTTTTTTTTAAACCACTAGTAATAATTTTTTTTAACCTACAACTTCTATCATATTACTCAAATCACTAACTAGAGCTGTCAAAACGAATATGTGTACCGGAACACTTAAAAATTCATTCCGGTTTGTTAAAATATGCAGCCAATATGAATATGTGTACCGGAACAATATTGAAAATTGTTCCGGTTTATTATTTATAAACAGTATTCCGGCATGAATATGCAGCTAGCAAGAGAAATGTTCACAAACCATTTCCGGAACAATCTAAACCTACATCACAATTCATAACCGATATGAGTTAGCCATGGTTTAATCGTATCAATTACAATCGATAAGTTGTTCTTTTTCAACAAGCATATAGACACTGTAGTACTTCTTGTATAAATCCATAATCAGTATAAACGGTGATCAAAGCATAAAATCAAGAACAAAAAGATGATTACCATAATGGGTTGATACTTGATATTGTTTGGAGAAGGGAAGATAAGTGCCAATGAAAAAGAATGGTGACCCATTAGACAAATGATGAAAAGGAATTTGCCTGTGAGAGCAAGTTGTGAGAATAGAGGAAATGTGCCATTGGAGAAAGAGAAGAGAGATTGAGGGGAGTGAGAAAGAGGCTAACATTCATTTTTGGATGCAAATATTGTTACCAGAATAATTGTGAATAACCAAACCGGAACACTTGTTAAATGAGTTTCGGTAACAATATTGGAAAATCAACCAAACCGGAACACTTGTAAACTATGTTCCGAAAACAATTTTGGAAAATTAATCAAACCGGAAAATTTTAAGTGTGTTCCGGTTCAAGTGGAAAATTAATCAAATAGTTTATAGGGGTGAAAGATTAAATATGTAGATGTGGAAAAACAATTTTTCTAAAATAAATAATAATATAAAAAAATTAATAATATAAAGGGTAAAATTGGGTTATTAGGTGGTTTGTAGGGGTGAGGGGTTAAGTGTAGGGGTGGAAGGGCTAATTTTCGAAAATTTAATGCCCGAGTCCGGCCCTTTACGGGCTAGCGGGCTACTGTAGTTGTAAAACTTGTTATAAAATTAAGGTTAAATATAAACCATGCATGAGGAGTATAGGAAAATTAGCCCTTCCACCCCTACACTTAACCCCTCACCCCTACAAACCACCTAATAATCCTATTTTACCCTTTCTATTATTAAACTTTTTATATTATTTATTTTAAAAAAATTGCCTTTCCATATCTATGTTTAATCTTTCACCTCTACAAACTATTTGATTAGTTTTCCACTTGAATCGGAACACATTTGAAATTGTCCGGGTTGATTAATTTTCCAAAATTGTTACCGGAACATAGTTCACAAGTGTTCCGGTTTAGTTGATTTTCCAATATTGTTACCGAAACACATTTAACTTATGTTCCGGTTTGATTATTCCCAGGTGCTTTCCAAGAACTCTGCTTCATTATTCTTGGCGGTTTAGAGTTATGAACAGAAACACCAATCCCTCCGGCAGATATACTAATAACAACACACTCCGTCAACTTACCATAAATCCCCTCAATATTATCCTCTTTCATACACACCAAGAAGCAACTACTCAATTGCAAAACCATTTAAAAGACCCAACCAAATCAAATAAAAAATTAACTTAACAGAAAATTGTAACAACTTGAACTTGAAATTCATACCGGAATATTGAAAACTTGTTCCGGTAACAATATTTCAGTCAAATTCATACCGTAACAGCTTACTAATTGTTCCGGTAAGGCATATACATCATTGAACAATTTTTCCGGCATGAACTATAACATCAGAATACAGAATTTGTTGTTCCGATAACAATATTTGAATCGGAACTGTGTAAATTTTTTTTTGGTGTCATTGAAATTTTACTTTCTCCTTTTCTCTCCCAACATACCTGAACAATTTTGGTGAAGGGGGGAAAAATGAATTTCACTTGTTTTATTTAGTTTGTAGGGTGAAAGATTAAACATAGACATTGAAAGACAATTTTTCAAAAATAATTAATATAAAAATTTTAATAATATAAAGGGTAAAATAGGATTATTAGGTGATTTGTAGGGGTGAGAGGTTAAATGTAGGGGTGGAAGGGCTAATTTTCGGAGTATAGCTTAGATAAAATTATATAAGCTCATTGGTGATATCCATAGAAAGTAATCAATAAACCACAGTACTATCTATCCATTACTCTTATTTTTTGATCAAAATATATCCATAGAATTTTTTTTTCAAAAAAAATATATATACTTACCGAAATTTAAAGAACACAATCTAGCTAAAGATATTTTATTTATAACTATCCACCAAATATTTTGATAGAGATATCAATTTACCATCTCATTCAATTTTCCTCTTTTATCTATATTACTAATAAATCCAAACCATCCATTTAAATTATTGAGAAATTAATCAACGGTATAAGTTGATTGATCCTTTGATCCATGTGAAAAAATAGTTACACTATAGTTATAAAACACGTCATAAAAAAAAGGTTACATATATATACATATATAAACCATGAGGAATATAGTTTAGATAAAGATATATAAGATAATTGTTGATATCTATAGAAATATAATCAATAACAACTATCAATTACTTCTAGCTTAAAGAATGGAATTACTACGGCAAAAAGAGTTTTCAGGAGCATTCAAGGCTAAACGATTTTCATTCAAAGGCAAATGTGTTAAGAGTAGAAAAGTGGTTTCAATTAATGTGCTTGCGACAACCATTACAAAGTCGGAAGAAGAAGACAAAGTTAATGCTGAAAATACTCCATTAGAGAAAACTTATAACAAGAAGTTAGCTAGTACTTTTATCAATGATCATGAGGTCAAAAAAACTTTGGCGAATTGGAAACAAATAAAGATACAACGTGAAAGTGAAGGTGAATCTGCTCAACTACAACGACAAATAAAGATACAACTTGAAAGGGAGGCTGCTCGACTCAAACTTGAGCAAATTCAAAATACTGCTCATTTTAGTGAAAATATTGAGTCTATGTATGATTTTCAAAAGCTTATACAACGTGAAAGGGAAGAAGAATTGGCTCGACTACAACAAATAAAGATACAACATGAAAGGAAGGTTGCTCGACTCAAACTTGAGCAAATTCAAAATACTGCTCATTTTAGTGAAAACATTGAGTCTATGTATGATTTTCACAAGCTTATTAGATGTTCTTTCACATATTACTAGAGAAGGTTGTCTCAAAGGCTCAATTTGATAATTAGGGTGAATCAATTATATTAATTGATTTAAAATCCTTACAAATTTTGTACTTTTTTCTATTTATCAAAGTTTTATCCATATTGGATTTTCTTGATATAGTTTAATTCTTGGGTATTGGTCTAGTCCCCCCAAGTTTGTACCTTTTGTTTTTTCTTTTATGAATGAATTCTTAGAGTGCTTGCATTTGATAAGTGATAATTATGGGGTGCCAACCTAGTTGGGATGTCATGATTATTGCCTGATACTTTACACTCTTTGCTTCAATAAAATGGCAGACTTTAGACTAATTTGTTGTTCATGATTTTGGTAAATTAATGTACCTATGTTTATTTCTCTGTACATTCGGCTTTGCCTTAGGCATTATATGGGTACGTCTTGTACTAATCTTTGCCTCTTAATAATATCATTTGAAGTTCAAAAAACAAAATGCAATATATTTAGATACATGATCGTATGTTCTTCTAACACATGTTAGCATAACCATAATTAAGATTTTTAATGAGGCATTTGTTGTTTATACACTTAACATTTGATAAGACAAATGTTCAAATTATTTTAATTTTCTTTTTAAATTACAAATTGATGGTAACACAAAAAGAAGATAGTAAAAAAAAAAAGTTGAGATTTTTTTGACTAAATTGTTGAGATATTTAAGATAAATCAAACCTACAATGTAATTTTTTTTAAAAGATTGAAATAAATTTGTTGAGCTATATATAATTCCAAAAAAAAATCCAAACCATCCATTTAATAATTTTTGAGAAATTAATCAACAGTATTAACTGATTGATCCCTTGATTCATGTGAAAAAAACGTATCTAACTATAAATATATAGTTTGTAAAACTTGTCATAAAAGTAAGGTTACAAACATATAAACCATGCATGAGAAGTATAGCTTAGATATTGTCAAAAAAAAAAAGTATAGCTTAGATAAAATTACATAAGCTAGTTGTTGATCATATCCATAGATATAATAGATAAACCACTATCTATCCATTACTCTTACTCTTATTTTTTGATCAAAATATATCCATAGAAAATTTAAAAAAAATAAATATACTTACCGAAATTTAAAGAGGACAATCTAGCTAAAGATTATTGTCAAAAAAAAAAAATCTAGCTAAAGATATTGAGTCAAAAAAAAATCTACCTAAGAATATTTTTTTTTTATAACTATCCACCAAATATTTTGATAGAGATATCAATTTACCATCTCATTCAATTTTCCTCTTTTATCTATATTACTAATAAATCCAAACCATCCATTTAAATTTTTGAGAAATTAATCAACGGTATAAGTTGATTGATCCCTTGATCCATGTGAAAAAACTAGTTACACTATAGCTATAAAACTTGTCATAAAAGAAAGGTTACATATATAAAGCATGAGGAATATAGTTTAGCTAAAAATATATAAAATAATTATTGATATCTATAGAGATATAATCAATAACAACTATCAATTACTTCAAGCTTGAAGAATGGAATTACTACGGCAAAAAGAGTTTTCGGGAGTATTCAAGGCTAAACGATTTTCATTCAAAGGCAAATGTGTTAAGAGGAGAAAAGTGATTTTCATTCATTTATTTCATTGCCATTATCTTAGTTTCAATTTGCAATCACCTCATTGAGGGATTAGCATCCAGTTGTAAAAACTTTCCGCATTTTTGCGCAGTGAATAAAATTCTTATTTTCAATCATATTGTGTCTGCTTGCTTTTATGTTCTGATTGCATATGTTTGTGCTATTCATTTTGTTAATAAATAAAGCATTTAAGCATTGTGAAAAATAAAAGCATTTGAAAAGATTACAAACTGTTTTGATTTTTTAAAAAAAACATCTGAAGGGAAACCAGTGGCATACAGTAAACTGTCCCAATCCATTACAGAAAATCATGGCAATCTCTCGATTCCATCTCATGAAGAAAGTTGCTATCCGTTTTGGAAGCTTGACTGAATGTTCGTCCCGCAACAACAGTCAACATCTCAGGATTTCACCCCAATGGAGTTACTCAAATTCTCGGTGCCGGGAAATTCAAACTTTCCTCAAAACAAAACCCGGAAATTCATGCATTCATGCATATTCATGCATTCACGCATATAGGTTCATGCATAAAAAGAATCACACAAAATCCTGCATATAATCAGATATTTCATCTGCATTAGTTCTGCATTTAGGCATTAAAAGTGCGCAATCATGCATTCATGAAGTACATGTTTAAGATGTTGTCTTAACAGGTTGCAGACTTGGATCTCTTGTTCAGTAACAAAGGTCTGCGAACCTAATTCTCCAATAAGACAGTTATTGAATCGTAACTCCTCAACAATAAGGGTTGATGAATCTTTTCCCCAATGAATTGGTCAACAAAATGTCATCCCCAAGCAGATCAGTCAGTGCATCATATTCTCAATGAGAAAGGTTGAGGGGTCGTTTCTTTCCCCAGTGAGGCAGTGGACATTTGTTCAACCCCAGTAAGTCGGTTGGAATGCCGCATTTTCAGGAAAAATGGTTGATGAATCGTAATTTCTTGACAAGAAAGATTGGTGAATCTTGAATCTTCCCAGTGAACTTATTTGGTACTGATCACTGATATAAAGCAAGTTGGTCAACAGAGTTTCATTCTTATCAGACGAATCTTCACTCTACACCTACCAGAAAGGGTTGATGATCCTTTCCCCAGTGAATAATTCTGTAATGGTTATATACAGCAGATTGGTCTACATACAACTTTCTCGGTCAGAAGAGTTAAAACAGATCCTTTCTCCAGTGATTTGGTTGAGATAGTTATCTCCAGATGTTTGATGGATTAAGTTCTTCAGCAAAACAATTGTCAAGCAGTTGTCTTGTGAATTTTGTCAAAGATACTGGCAGAATATTCAGCTCACACTCCTCGCAAGTTTCTTTACCCAAGGGTATGTCAAAGCACTAGTGGAGTACTTTCAGATTCAGTTTTTCATGATCTATACACTCATAGGGCGAGTAATGATCAGTTTTTGAGTAATACGCTCATAGGGAGGGCTACGACTCAGTTTTTTATGATCTATACACTCATAGGGCGAGTAATGATCAGTTTTTGAGTAATACGCTCATAGGGAGGGCAACGACTCAATTTTTTTTTATGATCTATACACTCATAGGGCGAGTAATGATCAGTTTTTGAGTAATGCACCTATAGGAGGGGTGACAACTCAATTTTTTTTATGGTCTATACACTCATAGGGCGAGTAATGATCAGTTTTGGAGATAACGCACTCTGAGGAGATGCGACTCAGCTTTTTATGATCTATACACTCATAGGGCGAGTAATGATCAGTTTTTGAGTAATGCACCTATAGGAGGGGTGACAACTCAGCTTTTTATGGTCTATACACTCATAGGGCGAGTAATGATCAATTTTGGAGATAACGCACTCTGAGGAGAGGCGACTCAGCTTTTTATGGTCTATACACTCATAGGGCGAGTAATGATCATTTCTTTCTCAGGTATCCAGTTACTAATCATTCCAGGTATGTTTCCACCTTCATCTTCCATATGCATTCATTATCATTACATTCACATTCACACCACAAAATTAGGGCATTTGTATTTAATTATCTTTTACCTCGAACACGTAAAGACGCAAGTCATTTACGCATTCGAGTATAAGACAATTAAATAGGGGCAGCTGTAATACCCTAATTTTGAGCTTTTCAAAATAAATAATCTATTTAAAAATTATTTCTTATTTTTATGAGAAATACCAAAAAAATAGTTTTTTTTCGATAATTTTGTTTCACAATCTATTCATTTCCCTTTATTTCTTTTAATTTGTCGCAATTTATCTTTTTATACGAAGAATAGCAAAAATAATCAAAAAAATAGTTTTTATCTCTTTGTTTTAAGTTTATATTTCATTTCTATATTTTTCTACATTTTTATTCATTTTTCTTATTGATTTTTACCTTTTTTTGCCATTTTATAAAAATTCTTTGCTTTTGACCAATCACGTTGCGACACCTCATCATCTCCACCTCATAATCATTTTATTACACAAATACCACTCACCTAATCCTACCACTATAAATACACACCTCACATCACTCAATCATTATCAATCAATTTCACAATTCCCAATACAAAAAAATCAGAAAATCCTTCCTCCTTCCTCCACCAACACTTTTCCGGCGACCACCGCCGGAAAACCACCTCCGGTCGCCGGTAAACCACCACCCATTTTTCAAAACTCATCCAAATCAAAATCCGAAAACACCATTAGCTTCCTAATCATCTTCTCATCAATAATCCATCATTAATTTCACCAAAAACGCCGCCAAACACGCCGGAAACCGCCGGATCCGAGCCACCCCTCGCCGGAAAATTCAACTACTCTAAAACCACCCAAAATCAACAATCAAATACTCATTTCTTATAGTTTGGACCCTCCTGAACTCAAATCCAAGCTCTGATTGATCAAAAAACTAACGGAAAGCAACAGATCGGAGCTCCAAAGTCGCGGCCGATACCAAGTGTTCAAATACGACCATTTCGTTCATCATCGAAGGTAAATAAAGGTATATTCATGCTCAGGGAATGCGTCTGAACCTATTCCAATCTTTAATTTCGTCAAAATCTCGCCGGAAAAGTGTAGTTGAGTTTTTGGGTTCGTTTACTTTTTCGTTCGTTTCTGCTTATTGAAGTATTGTTTGGTGAAACTAAGTATAGATTCAGAATCCTTGCGTTTTTCCGGTCAATTTGGTATATTCATAAGCTTATTTTGGTGTCCGGACGCGTTTCCGGCGGTGTCGCCGGTGGCCGCGCGCGCGGCCGGCCATTGTTGTTTTGTTTCAGGTTTCTGTTTGCTGAAGGTAAGGGACGAGACACGTGTCGCCCTCTGTGTGGCTGACGCGTTTCTCCTCGCGCCCCCCTTTTTACTCAACGCGCCCCCCTGATGGGTGCTGGGTCGGACCAGGTCGACCCAGTTCGCCCGGATCCGGCCCGTTTGATTTTTTTTTTTGTTTTTTTTAAAATTGTGACTTGGGCCTGATTCTGGGCCCAGTTTTGTTTTTTGTGATCTAATTTGTATTTTTTTTAATTTCTGTTTGCTACACCCATTTGCTACTGCACCCCCTGCTGATATTAATTAATTATGATATAATTTATGAAAAAATGCTATTCCATTTTATGTTCGAAAACTCATATTCGGAATGAAAATAAATCGGACTCTGACGTACGTCTCGCGTCCTCGATTTATTTTTATTTCGAGTATTTTAAACAATTTAATTAATGTAGAGATAAAAGGGCTTGACTTACGACTTGTCTCTGTTTATCCTATTTTAATTAATTTTGTTTAAACGATCTTTTTTTTCCGTTACTTCGCCTGATCATTTATAACGTCGTAATTAAATAAAATATCAATTGTATGCTGGATTTGATTTTGAGTGAAATAAAGATAGATTGGGCCCTGTCTGACGACTCGCGCTTTGAATTTATTTCTTATTTCATTCAAAATGTGATTTGATGTTCTGAAATGTAAGATAAGCGAGAGCCTGACGTACGACTCGTCTTGAGCTTATCTTACTTTTGCTTGCTAAAATGTCCGTTAATTTACTTCTCTATTTACCAGTTTCATTTCATGCCTGATTATTTAATTACTCATTTATTTATGTGTCCGCATATTTATTTCGAGTATTATTTAATTGTTGCATCATTACACTGTCATCACCATACATCATGTATTTGCATTTCTTGCATATTCTACCCTTTTTTTTCTTTTCTTTTCTGATCTGAAAATCTGTTGTGAACTTATCTTTGAATATGGAATGTGAATAAATCAGTCTCTGTCGTACGACTCTGGCTTCGAATTATTCGCATGCCATTTAAAACGGAACACTCTTTAATTAAATGAAATGGGAAGGAGCCTGACTTACGACTCGCCTTCGGCTCGTTTCACTTTAATTAAGAATGTTCACTTAATAAACTGAATGAAAAGAGGGAGCCTGTCGTACGACTCGTTTCTGCTCGGATGATCCGGTCCCTGACTTACGACTCGTGATTTAGGATCATTCTCATTCTCAGAACAATTTCCTAAAATCATAAAAGACACTCAACCCACTCAACTCTTTTTGCCTGCCCTTGCGCAGTTAACTTTTTTCAACTTTTAAAATCTTTTTTTCAACTTCTTTTTCTTAAATGGATGGTGCTTTATCCATTCCCCTGCTACAGACAAACGCTTAAGCCTCCGAAGCGAGCATACAAGCATACTGTTGTATCAGTGGAATGCGACCTAAGCATCGTTCACTAAAAACAACCAACACACGAAATCTTTCTTTTCAGGAAGAACTACGTGAGCTTTGAATTCCTCATTGTACTCGGGGGATACGTAGGAGCGAGAGCTTCTCTCGTCAAGCCAAATAATAAAAAATCTCTTTTTTTCCTTTTCTGTTCAATATGCGGTAATTTAATTCTTTTTTATGCGGTTATCTCTGTTTATGCAAACCAAAATTCCTCAAATGGTTCCCGTTGAGTACAACGGATATGAGGGGGTGTTAACGTCTTCCCCTCATGTAACCAACTCCCGAACGCGATCTTTAAGGTTTTATCATTATTTTCCTTTCCCCTCATGGGATAAATAAAATATGGTGGCGGCTTCATTGTTTACATTTGTGCATTGCATTTTATCATTGCATATCTGTATTTTTTTTTTTGCGCCGGGTACTACACCTATGTTTATTTCTCTGTACATTCGGCTGATGGGTACGTCTTGTACAAATCTTTGCCTCTTAATAATATCATTTGATGTTCAAAAAACAAAATGCAATATATTTGGATACATGATCGTATGTTCTTCTATCACATGTTAGCATAACCATAATTAAGATTTTTAATGAGGCATTTGTTGTTTATACACTTAACATTTGATAAGACAAATGCTCAAATTATTTTAATTTTCTTTTTAAATTACAAATTGATGGTAACATAAAATAAAATAAAAAAGGTTGAGATTTTTTTGACTAAATTGTTGAGATATTTAAGATAAATCAAACCTACAATGTAATTTTTTGTAAGAGATTGAAATAAATTTGTTGAGATATATAATTCCAAAAAAAAATCCAAACCATCCATTTGATAATCGCTTGATTCGGGAGTGGTTATGGTGCATAAGCTTTTTCCTTATGCACCGTGCATAAATAATGGAAATTGTTTAGTGCACCTCCTAAATTTCTAATCCACCCCCAACCAAATTGCTTAGTGCACCCCCCAAATTTCTAACGCACCCTCAAATTGGTGGGTGCGCTAGAAATTTGGGGGTGCACTAAGCAATCTAGTTGGGGGTGCACTAAATAATATAGTGTATTTATATGCACGGTGCATAAATATGGCTTATGCACCATAACTTATGCCGCTTGATCCATGTGAAAAAAAACGTATCTAACTATATAGTTTGTAAAACTTGTCATAAAAAAAAGGTTATATATAAACCATGCATGAGGAGTATAGCTTAGATAAAATTATGGGTGCGTTTGTTTCAGATTTTTTTGCAAAAAAATCTATTTTTCCTATCAAAAAATCATTTTTTTTATTTTACTTGTGTTTGTTTCAGATTTTTTAAAAATCATTTTTTTAAAAAAATTATTTTTTTCTTTAAAATGAAAATTTATTTTAAATAGCTTTTTTCAAAATCTATTTTTTTGAACATCACTACTGTAGTACAAATGTAAACAATGAAGCCGCCACCATATTTTATTTATCCCATGAGGGGAAAGGAAAATAATGATAAAACCTTAAAGATCGGGTTCGGGAGTTGGTTACATGAGGGGAAGACGTTAACACCCCCTCATATCCGTTGTACTCAACGGGAACCATTTGAGGAATTTTGGTTTGCATAAACAGAGATCACCGCATAAAAAGAAATAAATTACCGCATATTAAACTGAAAAGGGAAAAAAGGAGTTTTTTATTATTTGGCTTGACGAGAGAGGCTCTCGCTCCTACGTATCCCCCAAGTACAATGAGGAATTCAAAGCTCACGTAGTTCTTCCTGAAAAGAAAGATTTCGTGTGTTGGTTGTTTTTAGTGAACGATGCTTAGGTCGCATTCCACTGATACAACAGTATGCTTGTATGTTCGCTTCGGAGGCTTAAGCGTTTGTCTGTAGCAGGGGAATGGATAAAGCGCCATCCATTTAGAAAAAAGAAGTTGAAAAAGATTTGACTGCACAAGAGCAGTTGAAAAAGAGCTGACTGCGCAAGGGCAGGAAAACAGTTGAATGGGTTGAGTGTCTTTTATGATTTTAGGAAATTATTTTGAGAATGAGAATGATCCTAAATCACGAGTCGTCAGTCAGGGACCGGATCATCCGAGCAGAAACGAGTCGTACGACAGGTTCTCTCTTTTTCATTCAGTTTATTAAATGAACATTCTTAATTAAAGTGAAACGAGCCGAAGGCGAGTCGTAAGTCAGGCTCCTTCCCATTTCATTTAATTAAAGAGTGTTCCGTTTTAAATGGCATGCGAATAATTCAAAGCCAAAGTCGTACGACAGAGACTGATTTATTCACATTCCATATTCAAAGACAAGTTCACAACAGATTTTAGATCAGAAAAGAAAAAAAGGGTAGAAGATGCGAGGAATGCAAATGCATGATGTATGATAGTGACAGTGTAATAATGCGACAGTTAAATAATACTAGAAATAAATATGCGGACATATAAATAAATGAGTAATCAGATAATCAGGCATAAAATGAAACTGGCAAACAGAGAGGCAAATTAATGAACATTTTAACAAGCAAGCGTAAGATAAGTTTAAGACGAGTCGTGCGTCAGGATCTCGCTTATCTTACGTTCAGAACATCAAGTCACATTTCAAATGAAATAAAAAATAAATTTAAAGCGCGAGTCGTAAGACAGGGCCCAATTTATCTTTATTTCACTCAAAAGTTAAATCCAACAAACAGCTGAGATATTATTTAATTATGACGTTATAAGTCGAACATTAAAAAAAAGCGATTAAATTGTTTTTAAGATACTGAGTAATCAGTCGATGTAACGGAGAAAATATCGTTTAAACGAAATTAATTAAAATAGGATAAACAGAGACAAGTCGTAAGTCAAGCCCTTTTATCTCTACATTAATTAAATTGTTTAAAATATTCGAGATGAAAAATAAATCACGGACACGAGACGTACGTCAGAGTCCGATTTATTTTTTTATTTCGAATACGAGTTTTCGAACATAAAATAGAATAGCATTCTTTTTTATACATTCTTTTACGCCATAATTTAATATAATCTCAGCTGGGGGTGCAGCAGTGAAACTGGTATAGCAAACAGCAAATCACAAAAAAAACAAAACAAAAAAAACAAAACTGGGCCTCACACAAAGCCCAATCCACTATTCTCAGCCTGGGTCGGATCCGGGCGAACCGGGTCAACCCGATCCAACCCAGCACCCATCAGGGGGGCGCGCTGAGTAGAAGGGGGGAGTGCATTCAGTAAAATAAAAAAACTAAACAAAAACGAAAATTGGGCTAAAGGCCCAATCATTAAGCCACTGGACCGGGTCGGAACTGGATCCAAGTACCAACCCACTTCAGTGAATGGGTCAAACCGACCCAACTCAAAACCCAGCTCACCTAACCGGTTGGGGGGTGCAACGAGCAAGCTTGGGGGCGCGCGTAGAAGATTCTGGACCAGTGAGGAGATGACACGGGGCAAGTGGCTTTCATCTCCCTCAAAACAGCAAGCAAAAACGCAGAACCTCCGTCCACCACTACCCTCGCCGGCGAAGCTAACAGAAACGATTCCGGCCATCAAAAATTGTGAACAGGTACTCAGTTCCACTCGTTTTGCAACGCTGAACACGAATTTGGCTTCCGATTTCGCAAACAAAGCTTGGAAATCCAAAACCGAATGCTTAAACGAATAGATCACAAAAATTCAAGATAACATTTCCGGCCGAATTGGTGAAAATGAAACATTAGAGAAGATACTACAGGTCCTCGCGAGTTCAGAGCACCAGAAATCGATTGAAACAAAGCTCTGAAACACTCTCACACGGACACCTCAAAACCTCCGGCGAACATGGCTTCAGATTCAACGTTTCCAGTGAGTTTTTCGTGATAATGATGATGGATCTGTGATGAGGAGACTGTGAGGAATCTAATGATGTAGTTTATTTTCGATTTGGAATAGTTTTGGAATTTGGGTTGTGATGGTGGTTTTCCGGCGACCGGAGGTGGTTTCCGGCGCCGGAATCTGATTGATAGTGGTTTTGTGACTTTTTTCTGATTTTTTGGGAATTGTGAATTGTGAAATTGATTGGTCATGATTGAGTGATGTGAGGTGTGTATTTATAGTGGTTAGTGGTAGGATTAGGTGAGTGGTATTTGTGTAATAAAATGATTATGAGGTGGAGATGATGAGGTGTCGCAACGTGATTGGTCAAAAGCAAAAGAAAATTTATAAAATGGTAAAAAAAGTCAAAATCAATAAGAAAATATGAATAAAAATGTAGAAAAATATAAAAAAGAAATATAAACTTAAATAAAAAAAATAAAAACTATTTTTGATTATTTTGGCTATTCTTCGTATAAAAAGATAAATTGCGACAAATTAAAAGAAATAAAGGAAAATGAATAAATTGTAAAATAAAATTATCGAAAAAACTATTTTTTTGGTATTTCTCATAAAAGTAAGAAATAATTTTTAAATAAAATATTTATTTTGAAAAGCTCAAAATTAGGGTATTACAGCTGCCCCTATTTAATTGTCTTATACTCGAATGCGTAAATGACTTGCGTCTTTATGCGTTCGAAGTAAAAGATAGTTAAATACAAATGCCCTAATTTTGTGGTGTGAATGTGATGTAATGATAATGAATGCATATGGAAGATGAAGGTGGAAACATACCTGAAATGATTAGTAACTGAATACCTGAGAAAGAAATGACCATTACTCGCCCTATGAGTGTATAGACCATAAAAACTAAGTTGCCTCCCCTCAGGGTGCATTATCTCCAAAAATGATCATTACTCGCCCTATGAGTGTATAGATCATAAAAAGCTGAGTCGCATCTCCTCAGAGTGCGTTATCTCCAAAACTGATCATTACTCGCCCTATGAGTGTATAGACCATAAAAAACTGAGTCGTCGCCCTCCCTATGAGCGTATTACTCAAAAACTGATCATTACTCGCCCTATGAGTGTATAGACCATAAAAAGCTGAGTCGCCTCCCCTCAGGGTGCGTTATCTCCAAAACTGATCATTACTCGCCCTATGAGTGTATAGATCATAAAAAGCTGAGTCGCATCTCCTCAGAGTGCGTTATCTCCAAAACTGATCATTACTCGCCCTATGAGTGTATAGACCATAAAAAATTGAGTTGTCGCCCCTCAGGGTGCATTACTCAAAAACTGATCATTACTCGCCCTATGAGCGTATAGATCAAAAAAAACTGAGTCGTAGCCCTCCCTATGAGCGTATTACTCAAAAACTGATCATTACTCGCCCTATGAGTGTATAGATCATAAAAAACTGAGTCGTCGCCCTCCCTATGAGCGTATTACTCAAAACTGAATCTGAAAGTACTCCACTAGTGCTTTGACATACCCTTGGGTAAAGAATTTTAATGGAGTATTTTCAGCATTAACTCTGTCTTCTTCTTCTTCCGACTTTGTATGAAAATCTAAAAAGTAAATATTTTTAAATGATTGAAATTAATTTGTTGAAATATATAATTCCAAAAAAATCCAAACCTTCCATTTAAATTTTTGAGAAATTAATCAACGGTTAAATAGATTATATTAACACATTAGAGGAGCACAAGGTGTGCAACTAGAGCCGTCAAAATGGGCCGGGCTACATGGGCTGGACCGTCAAGTCCGAAAAAATGCCGGGCTTGGACTGTAAAAATGCTAGCTAAATTAGCATCCGAGTTTTTTAGTCCGGCCCGTATTTACCTGTTAAAAATATGGGCTTGCCTGAATGGGCCATAGGCCGTCCGAAAGTCAACATATGTTTTTTTCTAAAAAAATTTAGACACAACTCAAGCTCAAATCTTATAAAATAGTCATAAAATTATATTTATGTTTGATTATGCTCATTTGTGTGAATAATTGATTGTAAATTATAATTGTGTTGTTTGATTATGCATGAACTTAGTTTGTTTTGAAAAATTATTTAAATTTATTTTATGTTATTTGGTTGATTGGTAACTTATTTGTATTATATTTGGAATGTATAATTTTTTTCCTCCAACAAATTGTCTTTTGATAGTGAAAAAACAAAAAAATAAGCGATTCGGGCTGGGCTTACCCAAAAGCTCGCAAAGGGTCGGGCTCGGGCACTAATTTTTTAACTTATAGTTTATCCCTGACTTTTTAGCCCGGTCCAATAAAACCCGCAATCCGTCTAGGCCGGGCCGAAATGGACCGGGATGCCTATTTTGACAGCTCTATGTGCAACCACTAGAGGAAAAACAAAAGTGTACAACACAAATTACATTATTTTCAAAAACCAAGACTAAAGCACATATTAATCAACGGTGTTAATTGATTGATCCCTCGATCCATGTGAAAAAACGTATCTAATTAACTATATAGTTGTAAAACTTGTTATAAAAGAAAGGTTACATATAAATCATGCATGAGGAGTATAGCTTAGATAAAATTATATAAGTATTATTTGTTTTGGTTTTGATTAACTTTCTGTAACTCACCGCTCTCAAGTGGCACACTTTGTGCTCTGTGAGTTCTTTTCCTATTATATATACTTGGCTTTTTCCAAAATATATCCATTACTCTCAAATGGAATTACTACGATAAAAAGAGTTTCCGGGAGCATTCAAACCCAAATGAACATAATCAAATATAATTATAATTTTGTGACTGTTTTATAAGATTTTGACTTGAGTTGTGTCTAAAAAAACAAAAAACAAAATACATATGTGTGGGCTAACGGGCGGCCCATGAGCCATGCGGATAAGCTTATATTTTTTACGAATAAATACAGGTCGGGCTAAAAAACCCAGATAATAATTTAGATAGAAATTTTAAAACACAAGCACGATGTTTTTTCGGGCTTGGCAGCCCAACCTATTTGAAAATTGCTCTTTAGGCCCCTAATTTTGCTCCCATACCCCCCGATAATCCTAAAATACCCTTAAAATTTGAGCTCAATCAGCATTGTATTTTAAAATACAAAAACGTTTTTGGTTCATATTTTAAAATACGAACTCGCTCAATTTCGTATTTTAAAATACGAAATCAAGTTTCAGTTCGCATTTTAAAATGCGAAATCAATCAACATAGCTTAAAAATAAAGTACTTCGATTTTTCAAGGTGAATGCGTTTTGTATGTTATACTGATTTCGTTTTGTATAATACGAACCAAATTCCATTTCGTATTTTAAAATACGAAAAACGTTTTTGGAATACGAACTCGCTCAATTTTGTATTTTACGATACGAAGGCTTCAGATATTACTAACACAAATTTGACATTTAGTGACAGCGAAATTCCGTTGGTAAAAGTCATAATACTATAGAGATATAGAACAAAATACCTATACCGGCGACCATTTTTTTGAGGTCTATAGTTTGCTACACCCACAAATATTTTGTGTCACTATAGGTATTTTTAACGGGTTTGCTTGTAGGTACAAAGCTTTGTGAGAAATTTGAAAATTTTTACCTACGGCTCTTTTTCCGTTGGTACAGATTGCAACAGTTTTTTTCCTGCCAATATTCATTATCAATTTTCATGGTTATATACACACATCCAATTCATGGTGCTTAATTATTGAAAATTTGTTTTTCAAAATCAATGAAATTACAAACTAACTATGCAATTCAATAAAACATACTCCAAACAAAAAGGAAAATTTAGTAAGGTAAATGAACTATGCTATATATATTGAAATTTAACATAAGGTCTTACAAACATAAAGTTAATAATGTCAATCCCAGAATATAATATAGCATTATACTAATAACAAAAATATAGTCTTCTGAACATATAATATGCGTACAAAGTATTATATATAACAATGTAAAAAAATAAATTGTGTTCACTTGATAACTAAGTTTCCATCTTCAAGCCTGCATATAAGCTTCTAATCTCCCCCTACAAGAAAAACAATAAAAAGAAGATGAATAACTTTATGACTCAAATAGGTGTAAGATCATCCAAATGAGTGAAGAAATGTTGAATCCAAGCTTGAACACACAAAAATCGCTCAAAAAATTGCAAATCTAAGGTCTGGTGTGAGGTTGAGTGTTGGAGTGGACAATGAACATGTCAGACCTGCAACTGTCATATAACAGAAGCGTTCGTATTTTGCGGTACGAAATTGAGCGAGTTCGTAATTTAAAATACGAATTGGACTCATTTCATATTTTAAAGTACGAAACCAACTTTCAGTTCGCATTTTAAAATGCGAAATCAATCAACATAGATTAAAAATAAAGCACTTCGATTTTTCAAGGTGAATGCGTTTTGTATGTTATACTTAGGGCTGGAAATGAGTCGAGTCGAGTCGAACCTGTCTGAGATCAACTCGACTCGATAAGAATTAGTTCAGCTCGAAACTCGGCTCGAGTTCGACACAAACTTTTTTTTCAGCTCGAGTTCGGCTTGTTTAAAGTTCGCGAACAGTTCGGCTCGGCTCGTTAGGTTCAGTTCGTTTTTAGCTCAAAACTCAACTCAAAAAATTGAATTTTTTTTTTAACTCCAACTCATACTCGACCCCATTTAAGCTGCCTTAGATAAGTGTCTATCACTTATTTATAATAATAATGTACTCATGTTCTCAAAACTTCTTAAACATTCGATGTGGGACTTTATGTTTTACAAATGATATGTTGTATTAGTTTGTAAATTTTAAACGTAAAGCAAATAAAATGAATTAATAATAAATAAATAATGATTTTTTTATATGAAAATATTTTAGAAATATATATATATATATATATATATATTCGAGTCAACTCATGAACTAAACGAGTCGAACTATGTATAGTTCAAGTTCAGCTCATTTAATTAACGAATCTAATTTTCAGCTCAAGTTCAGCTCATTTGGCTCATGAACCAAGTCCAACGAATCAATTGTCGAATCGAGTCTCGAAATCAGTATAACTTATACTAATTTCGTTTTGTATAATACGAACCAAATTCCATTTCGTATTTTAAAATGCAAAGGGTAATTTCGTCAGTTTGGAGGGTGTGGGAGCATATTGAGGGGCGGGAAGAGCAATTTTCAACCTATTTTGACGGCTCTATTGAAGTAGCAAAGTTTTTCACAAGAAAGGGGGGGTTTGAATTGTGACCCTTTAAAATTAAACTCAATTTGTTAGTAGTATAAGTTATATGATAAATCAAAACTTAAATGAATGAATTAAACCAAAACAGATAGCAGAGAATGTTAAGAGAATGTTCTCTGATCAGCCTATGTTAGATTGCAGAGAACGTTCTTGTAATATTCTTTCAGAATATTATGGTGTGTGTAAGTGTGTCTGTTTTGCAAGAGAATAAGGATAAAGAGAAGGAGTATAACACAAAGAGTTTATACTGGTTCACCCTTAATTGGGCTAGTCCAGTTTCCCACACCAAGTGAGGGTTTCCACTATTCTCTTTTGATCTTAAGCTCAAGACCAAAAACTTCTGTCAAGCTATACAAGCTTATCTTCCACCTTATACCCAAGGTGATCTCTACCTTTCCTTCTAAGGTAGTTACTCAACCAATAGTAACGTATTGATGAGCAAGTTCTTTTCTTATTACAAAGAGTTGTTTGGATCTAAAGCTTAACAACAAACCAAACCAGGTTTATAAAGCTTTCTAAGTAACTATAAAAATCTCTCTGAAAATCACTCAAATGAATTGCTGATCCAAGTATGCATTTATGAAGCTTTGGAGTGAAAGAGATTAAAAGAAGAGTTTATGATTCTTGTGCGTGAAAGACAAGTAATTGATGATTGATATTGCTTCAAAACTCTTGCCTTGCTCCTGCTGTATTCCATGCTATTTATAGTTGTTGAAGAGCCTTTGGAATCTTGGAGAATGTATGAGAAAATCAGAGAACAAAGAACTAGCCGTTACTCACAAACTTGGAGTAAGCTGGAGAATGTTCTGAGAATGTTCTCCAAGAGGAGCGTCTTGATGAGCTGGCATTGTACCTCCATTACTTGATAAGCAAGTGTGACCGTTGCCTTTGAATTTTGCTGTCATATGAGAACAATGCTTCAGGGAGAATGATGAAAGAACATTCTCACAGAACAGTGTACATTCTCTTGTGATATCTTCATAGAATAGTGGGAGAATGATGTGGGGACAGCTTTGCTTCCAAGTAACCAGCTGTAACTGATCAAGGCTATGTAGAAAAGTACTTTTGCAAGTACAACCTTGATGAATAGTAGAGTGTAGCCTTTGTTGGAGAAAGGACTAACACATCTTGGAGAATGAACATTGAATAAGTCTTTGCAAGTACATAACAACTCATAGTTAGAAAGTTGTTGTCTTCTCCTCATTGGTCTATGTTCTTCTCTATCATAATAAATTCAGATATTTAATTTATTATGCCTATGAGGTCAAAGAACATTCTTTGGCACATGCTCCATGTGATGGCTTAAGATAGTAAGTCCCATAAGAAGTTTGATCAAGATTCTTGCCATAATGGAATAAGTTGCTGTAGAGATCTTGTGCTTAAATTCTCATGAAAAGTCCTCCTTTGTCTTGTTCATTTATCACTTAAAATAAATAAGTGCTTTGACTTTGAAGAACAAACACGTTGGAGTCCAGAGAATGATGAGAGAATGATGTCTGTCTTTCTTTTATCATTCTCAGAGCTGATATCAAATGTTTTGCTTTGCATAATAATTCCTATCTTTTTAATATAACTCAAAAACACTTGTTAGATAACACAATGACCAAAATTATACATTAAAATATAATTAAGAGGTTTATTATCTTTAAAACAATAAATTGGGATTTTGCCTCAACATCTATCTCTAACCACTTGACTAAATTTAGTGGCTTTAGTAGTTTTTATTTTTTTTGGTTATGTTATCACATTAATTGTGGTCAATACATTTCATTACTCGAATGTAGTCAGCATAATGAAAACATATCATAATATCTTTAATATTATGATAGAGTATCTTAAGTTTTTAAGCAAAAGAGTTTTTTTTTAATCAAAGAAAAAGGAAGAAATAGAATCTTAAGTTTTATAAAAAAAATAAAGTATCTTAAATTATTTGATAGTATCTTAAATTATTTGCTCAGAAAAATAAAAATATAAAGTATCTTAAATTATTTTCTATGATCGGTTTATAATTTGATAGTATCTTAGATTTTTTTTAGGATTATTTCCTAGCTATAGGACCGGTTAATAATTTGAGAGTATCTTAGTATTATGATTTCCTCTAGATTTAAAGTATTGAGTTTATAATCTATAAATAGGAATTATTACATAATCTTTTTATCAAGTTGGTATATTGAGTTCCTGTTAACAAAAAAGTTAGTATTTGAGCTATATTCTCATTAATTTCTTCATTACCAATTTTCCAATTATGGCTATTTCTACACAATTTTCCATCACTTTGGTTACCATAATTCTATTCCAACATTTAACAAGTTCTTATTCAACAACGTTCACAATTGTTAACGAGTGCAGCTACACAGTTTGGCCTGGAACTTTATCCGGTGCCGGAACAACACCGTTGTCCACCACTGGCTTTGTTCTTCAACCTGGTGAGTCCAATGCCCTCACTATACCCCCTAACTGGTCCGGCCGCCTATGGGGCCGTACCCTTTGCTCTCAAGATTCCAATGGAAAATTCTCATGTGTTACTGGAGATTGTGCTTCCTCCACCGTGGAATGTGCTGGTGGAAACGCTCAACCGCCTGCTACATTAGCAGAGTTTACACTTAATGGCGCCAACGGACTTGATTTCTTTGACGTTAGTCTTGTAGACGGTTACAACCTCCCAATGATGATTGAACCACATGGAGCAACGGGAGGTGGAAACTGCAATGTGACTGGTTGCATGGTGGATTTAAACACTGTGTGTCCAACCGAGTTAAAAGTGATGAGTAGTGGCAGCGGCGTAGCATGTAAAAGCGCGTGTGAAGCGTTTGGGGAACCACAATATTGTTGTAGTGGCGCTTACGCTTCGCCAGATACATGCAAACCAAGTTCGTACTCACAATTGTTCAAGAGTGCATGTCCAAGCGCTTATAGCTATGCTTATGATGATGGAACCAGCACTTTCACTTGTGCTTCTGCTGATTATACCATCACTTTTTGCCCCACAAGTTCAATCAAATCGCCAGCCGCCGGAAACAATAAATATCCAATGTGGCCGGAGTTGGACAACATATCTGGCGGGCATGTGGATTGAACAACAAACAATGTTATGTTTTGTTTTATTTTGATGTCGTTTTGGTGGTTAAACATATAGATTAGTAGTATTATTTTTTTGAAGAAAAGAGATTAGTATTATTATCACAACAAATATTAGAGATCAGTATTTAATTTTTGTACCCACATTATATCTAAGTCATATCTTTTATTTTATTTATATTTTATATAAACAAAACAAAGTGCAATTAAGGTTCTTAAGCAAAATTTCAAATTGTAAATCTGATTCCAAATTAAAACTGATAGATTATTAACAATTGATCTAAAACCCCAAAGTTTAGAAACAAAATAGTGACATTAATCATCAATGTTTTCCCAACAAGAAGAATAACAACTAGATTCAAAGCAAAAACACAAATTAAAAACTTGAAGTCTCCTTCAAATTTGAATACTTCTTACTCTACAAAGAACAAACAAGGAGAAACATATATAGTACATACAATGATGTAATTAGATTCGACAATAACCCTCGCTTCAAAAGTGACAATGCCGACCTAGAGAATAAACTCCCTATGTATCGCTAGACGTTTTTATTTGCCATTGTTTTTGGTTGCATTACTCTTGATTTTTTCTTCTGGAGCCATTTCTTTTTACTCAGTTTTCTATAGTGTTTGAGTACACCTTGTTATCATATTCTAGTATATATTGTTTTGTTGTTGAAACAAATGTATGCACATGTTCATGTTATAACTTGTTAGTTTCAAACCGAATACAACTGCAAAATTTAAGCTTAAAATTTTATTTTCAACTATAAACAAAGTTTATACAACTACCAGAATTTAATACACAGAAAATTACAACATGGTGACATACATGACAAGGCAAGTATGCACCCCTAACTACCGAGCATATCTGACGGGTTTTCGACGCTAATCAGCATAGAGAACTCATCAATGGAGACATCATTAGCCATTGAAGAGGAAAATGAGCTGGTTGAATAACAGCTCCATTTACTATGTTCTCCCAAATTTTCCAATGAATGTGTAATAAGTGTTGACTTTCTAACGGAGAAGCTAGCATCAAAAGTGAGGTTGTAATACAAAGATCTAAATGTATTAACATCTATGGAGAGGAGCAGGGTATATGTCAGGTGTCTGATACCGTACACGATCATTATGCGGCAAAGGTCCATCCTGCATTGATGAAATTGTAAATACCGTGATGTTTGGACGAAAAAGAAGTTTCAAATGAGTTTCGAGAAAAACAGTTGCAACAAAGGCATAATAACAAGAAGAAAATCAAATATGTTCCCCAACAGAAAGGTTCATGAGAAAAGATAAGTCAAGAAATTGTAAAATGCAGACTCATAGTTTGCTAATGCAAACCATGTGTCTCTCTGCGAAAAAAATGAGGAGCAAATAACCGAATCAACAATCACCTATTCACCTTCAACCGCTCAAAAATGAAAAAAAAAGAAATGGTTTGTCGAAAACATCAACGTATGCAATGCAGTTACACAAAATATAACAGTGCAGCAGAAGGGTATTCATTCTCACTTTAAAATAATGATCTTAACAAATTTATGCAGTAGGTGAGAAAGTACCTCTTCGAAGTTTACTTGGAATGGCTTCACAAAGTCCTCAAACATTACCGGAGACATTGCTTTTATTTTTTCTTCAACCTCCTGTAGAAGCATAACTTTTTATCATAAAAGAGAGGGAAAAAGTGACATAATTTGGCCTAAACCATTAAACTCTAACTGAAGGGGGAGAAAAATCCAAAAAATAAGCTTGGTATCAGAAACTCGTATGACTTGGTTATAAATTTGATTATTGGCACTCCAAGTAAATTAAATCTACCCATAATGTAAAGCTAGATTGTTAGGATCCATTCACTGAGCAAGAAATAATTCCTTGCGCATAAGGCTACCCCAAACGAGCGCTCTACTTGCACACTAGAGCATTCTCTAGTCGCTGAATTTAGTTATTTAAAAACTATCTTTCCCTTCTACCCTTGAATTCAAAGGAGAACTGACCGTCGTTAAAAAAGCATAGCTTACCAATCCAGTTATTCGTGACTTCTCCAATAGTTCCCTTGCAACCATGTCCAGGATGTGCTTATTATCCCTCAAAGCATTCATCGCAAGTTCTTCGGTTTCTTCAATGTACTGTCACCGTGCATCAAACAACTTTCAATCATTGAATATGTACTTAAGAAAATAATTGAAGTATAGGGATCACATTCAGTTACATATAGAACAGACAAGTCTTTATTAGATTCAAGAGTAAAGAATTCGAAAGAGTTTAGAGCTCCTTTCAAATTCCATGCAAGAAAGATTGAAAGAAAGTAAATCAATATTACCCTTGTCAACTCCCGTGTGAAGAGCTCGGATAACTCTACTGACATCTTCGTAGGAATTACTTGAGGATCATCCCACTAATCAATCATGAATGTAAAGAAAATTAAAAATAAAAATAAAGTTACTTTCAGTTCATAGTACAAAGAGTAGTAAACATGGAACAAAGTTGCTGTTTCAAAGGAGGATTTACTCTATATCTTATCAACTCGCCATCTGTAGCGTCTGGTCGATCAGCTAAGCCAACCCTTTTTGTTAAAGCTATTAACCCCAACCTTTTATTTTGAGGGCTGATTACCATCTCCCTAGCAATCTGAAATCAAATTTAAGAGAGAAGTGAATTGATGAAATCCAACTTACATGTATTACCAATACATATTACAAATACAAACCTAGACAACAATAACAACATCTGCAATATCAATCATTTGATTGAGGTAACAAACATATCTTACAATGATATAGTATTTACCTTTGTTATCTTTTCTAGATCATCTCTGCCTCCATCTGTAATATCCTCACCAAATATAACATGTTCAGCACACCGACCACCGTGAGCCACTACCATTTGCATCTTCAAATAACCAAAAGTTACATAACCTTGGTCTACCGTATCTTCTCGAGGGTAGAAAACAGATACTGAAGTTTCCTGCTTAAGTCAAACAGAAGTTCATACAAAGCCATAATAACAGCTATTAAATATCCTCAATTTGTGTATTGCTGTGACCAGATATCGAACATACCTTACCACCAGGCAGAAGCTGCGAAAATGCATGCCAGTCAAACCGAGGAAATAAGTGAGCAAGCACAATATGACCGGCTTCATGTACAGCAAGCAATCTCTTTTTTTCAAAAGTTATCTATAGTACAGGTAAAAATGTTAATACAGAATGTTTCATTATATTAGATCCAGTGTCAAAATAACAACCAAAAGTAGACATACTCTTTCTTCACACTTCTTTTGCTCATCCTCGGTGATAAGGACACCCATACCCTCAAGCAATTGTTTATCTAGAACATCAGTAATGTCTTGCTGGAATATTTTGGAATTCCCCTTTCTCACCTGAAACAACCAACTTTCTATGGTTAATTTTTGAGACCCCAAAATTTTGAGGCCGGATGCCATCGCAGACGGCCTGATATTGGGAAAGAATGCAAGAAGGGCGGCAATTTTTGAAGTGAAAAGTCGAAGACCCCCATATGTTCAAATATAAGCAGGGCTCAGCTATAAGAGAGCAGTTTTATGCGCACACAAAAACTCTACTGGTCTAAAAAAGTGTTCTGGAATTTACAGCAGCTCAATGAAGCAAAGAGGTTTTTACAACAAGGTCACCTTGCGATATCAGTTAACTGAAATATCATTGCAATAAGACAAAATAGCAATAATAGAAGGTTAAATATATTGATTAAAGACAAGAATATGTTTTTCATTCCTAAAAGTAGTGTTTTTTCCAATATCTCCTCACTTATTTTTTATTCATTTTAATTTTTAAAAAATTTGTTGGTCTTGGTCCCTCACTATGGACTAAAGATATATTTATTTTAGTATTTATCAAGACTGAGAATGAATAAAGTCGCATTGCAGCATAAACCTATCGACATACAGCTATGAGTTTGAAGATTAGTAGCTATAACTGTCTATCCAGCATAGACTTACCGACATTATTGCTGCTTCATTGACAAGGTTTCTTATGTCTGCTCCAGAGAATCCAACAGTACGGAAGACAAGCTGTTCACGGGAAGAGAAAGAGCAGAGTCAGCAAAAAACAGATCAAGTAACATTACTATTGTATATGCTGAATTTGTGATTCTGTGTATCTAAATCAGACCACGTTCACCACTATTTGTACATTGCATGTTCAAAGAATACTATAAAGGTTAATTGACATTCCTAAAAATAAATACACTGATTTGATTCTTTGATTCCAAAATTATCCTAACTCATAATAGACTAAACACAATTAGAAGACATGTATTTGACAAAAACCCTCTAGGAAGTATGTGGCAATTCTTTTGTGGGTACACTTTAAGCAGATTCTGTTTTGACCATTAAAAAATTACTAATACCACAGCACTGCATGCGATACCAAGAAACTTATACGAAACTAAACTTTCTACAGTATACGCTACAATATTGCTCAGCACAAACATCTTTTAGCGTGATTCAATCTACACAAGCTGCCCTTTTTGTACAAAATGATATGTTTTACAGGATGGCACCTTGTAATAGTTCTCATAAAATATGTAGCCTAACACTAGTTTACACTCTGCTTGTTTTTTTTTTCATTTAATTAATTACTGTATGTTTATGGACTTTGTTGAAAATATATTATGATCTTTATAGTATAGGATTATTGTATCGTATGACATAGTGTAAATAGGAATAATATCTCTTATATTTATTTTGTATTTATTGCCTTGAGCTTATATAAAAACTGATTCTGTTATGTAGTTGAGACACATGGTTTCACAATATTATGCCTCTATTTTCTCTTATTCAACATATTAACTATTCCTCTAAATGATGATGTGTTAATCTAGAGATGATAAGAAATAAAATGAAAGTTCAATTGAGAGAGGGGGAGGGGAGAGTGATAGCAGTGAACCAAATATATAGATACATGTACCTTGTTGAAATTCACATCCTCTGCAAGTTGCTTTCCAGAACTATGCACACCAAAAATTTTGACTCTTTGTTCTGCATCAGGCAAACCGATGTATAGACGCCGATCAATTCGTCCCGGTCGAACAAATTCAAGATCTAACTCATCTGGTCTGTTTGTAGCACAGATAAATATGACCGCTTGTCTGAGGGATACACGGTCAATGCCAGTTTTTTCCTTCCTAAATTCATGAATAAACAAGTACAAAAGTCATTTAACAAGAAAGTATAATCAAGATGCACAATTATTCTCAGCATGGATCTTCATACAAAATGGTATGACAGAAGTACAAATAAAAAGGTCACAAATAGAGGGTGGATTAATTAGTTGCCAAATGGATGTTTCTTCAACACATTGACATTTAAGAGTGACTTAAAATGTCAACAGCTATGAGAAGTATGTCATACCATCGTGGGGAAAATCTAAAAGGGACCGGACAACATATACAAGGACTATCTCCTCATGATGTTATAAAATACCGATTTCTATCTTCATCTGCTTATTCTTGCCATCCTCTGTATTGTTGTATAGGTATATTAAGCAAGATACAGTTTGTTTCTACTAGGCAGGCCGTAGCACAGAATATGTTCTAAATTTCTGTTATTGTTAGCTTTTAGTTACATCCTTTCACGGTTAGTTGAAAATGAAGACACTTGACAATGTGTGTGCAAACACTTGACGGGACCTCTGAAACTTCCGGGTAAGGTAGATCAGGAGATTCTGGTAGGAAAAAATTTCCAGTGGCGGAAGAACCAGAGAACACACTTGAAAATTGTAACAAGGCAGAAACCCGAAAGGAATCACAGTTGCAAAAGAATTGTCACCAGAGAACAGTGAGTCCACCAGGTAGGCAAGGTTTTTACGATTACCTATGTCAGTTTATAGATATACTATGTTGAATGAGAGAAAATAGAGGCGTATGATGTGAAACCGCGAGTTTCAATTACACAATGGAGTCTGTTTTATATAGGCATAACGCAATAGTAATTACAAAATAAATATTGGAGATTTTGTTCCAAAAAACATAATATGTATTCTATATTAAATTTATACAGTAATTACAGTATTCTAAACAAACTTCAACACTAATTAATAACTTACTCTCCATCAAGTTGTGCAATAAGAGCCTCAAAAGTTGCCCTTCTACGTGGATCCTTCCTAGTATGTCTTCCAGCAATGGCATCTATTTCATCCACAAATACAAAACAAGGTGCCTGCAGAAAAAAGAAAGAAAGTTAATAACCTACATTGTTCAAGTAAGAAATGAAAACAACACTCTTTGAATACAACAAGCAGAGCTAATAATATTTTAAATTGCATTTGATATTAGAAGTGGCTGGTGCTTAGTTGCTTACATTTCTCCTAGCAAGAGAAAACATCTCATTAATCCTAGCCGCTCCACTTTTTTCACTATCCGTGAACTCAGCACCAGAAGCAAAAACAAAAGGCAATCCACTTTGTTTAGAAAGTGCCCTTGCAAAAAGTGTTTTTCCTGTTCCTGGAGGTCCAGAGAGTAGAACACCCTGCAATGTGTTTATTCATCAAACAACTTACATAGTATTGTGCCGTATGTCACTATAAACATAGCATTGAGGACAATGACATGCTACGCAAATATCAAATATTTTACCCGAACAAACTTCACATCTTTTTCATAAAACTGCATAGGATTTCTCATATAGATCATTAACTCATCAAGCAGATCCCAGACATCACCACCCAACACAACTTCCTTGGACATAGATTTGGTTTCACCAACATCACCAACTGGCTGACAAACACAGGAACATAACAAATAATGAAACTTGCACAGTAAATTACAAAATTAGAACCAGATACTGGAATTGAAGTAAATATGTGTCTCTTCCCAACAAAATACAAGACTAAATTAAAATATAGATCCTCCAAGTTACAATTGAAAAACAAATTTTATGAAAAATGATATAAATGTTGTAATCATGATTTGGATCCATTCCCTAAAGTTTATCAGAAATCAAAAGCTTACCAGAATGAAATTTTCTGCATAAACCATATCAAAGAGTTGATTATACTTCTTGTAAAGATAACGATTTGAAGTGATGTGCAGAAGGGTCACAGACTGCTTTATAAGCCATAGAATTAGTAATCCAGGTAAGAATGCAATTGCAACCTTCAAAAAATAATGGATCTGTTTCTTTTGAAGGAGATCTACTTCCACTCCAGAACTTGCAATAATCTCAAAAAGATAAGGATCAAGAGGGATATCAACCTATAGATGAGAATTATGTTAATCAATCAGATGTCCCCAACAGCAAGAGAACCTAATAGATTTGATATTTCTAATCAGCAGTACCAATTTTTAAGTAACTTACAACATATTCCAATGGGAAACCCTCTTTCATTGTTACATATAATCTTTTTAGGTCTTCCGTAAAGACAATAGCTGCTACCTGTCGAAAGGAATATTGATTAGTAATTGCCTCCTAACCAAACTTGCTGAAAATTTCATGTGCACAAAATTTAACTAGATATAAAGATTCATATGATAGGATACCAAGGCTTAATAGGGTTGATGACCCAATCATTTGGCCCAATCCACACAAGCACGGTTTCTAGAAAGTTGCAACAGAAGTCTGAGTTGGAATCAGTTTGTATATTCCCTGAATTTCAGGGATTTTCTGTTATGGGGGTGGGGGAGGGATTGAACAGGGCATTGAGAAATCTTGTTAGAAAACAGTTAGGAGAGATAACTCTCTGGTTAGGAGCAAATCTGATCTGTTTTATCATTGCTTTTCTGCATTTCTACCATTGTAGAGCTTTTGAGCTCAACACTTTCATTCAAATAATACACTTTTCTCTTGTTCATTTTACGGTTTCTATCACATATATTCATATGTTAGTTAGAAAAAAGAGACACTGCAACTCAACTTTCAAATTTTTATAGTTAGCCATTATAATTACTAATTTGACTTTAAATGTTAAGAGTGCACTGTGGCAAAACTACTTTGCTCGTGCAGTTTACAGTGTCTATCAGTTGCATATTGTTGTGCTGTGTAACAGAATTTGGTAATAGAGAATTCAGACATCACCCATAGTTTCTTCAAGTTTAACTTATTTAAACTGACTAGACACTATATAATAAATAGAATCATCGTTCAGTAACTTGTGCCTAGTATTAATATAATGGTGATACAAAGACATATCATATCTACCCATGTTAGTGGTGATACAATGTTTCTTGCATGAAGAAAATAATGATTAGTAATATGAATTAATCATTTCCCAACTCATCAGTTTACCTAAGTGTTATAGAGTTGTATTATAGTTCAATCCTTGTTTTCCATATCCTCAAACTTGAACGAATGAATACATACCTAAAAGCCTAAGATTTTAGTACAATTTCTTAAAACTTTGTACGTGTTTATACTCATATGCATGTTAACTACTGACAATCATCACCATTAGACTTGAATTAACTCATATATTACATACATACTCGATACTCCTTAGAAACTAACAGGACCAAGTTATATAAGATGGCCTATACAGTATACTGTTTGGTTAGATAGATGAATATTCTTGTAGGGAAAAAAGAATATAACACGCAATATAATTATATACACAAACCCACCTCAGAACTATCGAGTTTGTTAAGAAAATAATTGTAAGGAAGTTTAGGACGATAGCGCCACCATCTCTTAGCTATCCACAGACCCCTTGTTCCCTGAGTGGTTGCTGCCTTTTCTGCAACATCCTCGCGAAGACTATTTTCAACTTCCTTCATGTCAAACTCAACTGCATATTTGGTATTTAAGGGATTAAATTGCTCCGCGAGACGTTCTTTTCCAAGAATTTCCCTCCATTTATGAAGTCTTTCACGCCATGTGCCCTCAGTTTGAAATTTGCCTGCTTCGGAATACGAAATTGTACTTCATTAATTAAGAATTAAAAGGATGAAAACTTGGACAGATATACAAATTAAATTCAACTCCCAATAGAATTGCTTGATTTATATTATTATGACCATAACTAGCCTAGTGCTATGTAAGTAAGTAACCTCAATAGCGAGAAATTTAAAAGGGATACGTGCCAATCCTCACAAGTCCCGCAGTTTTTAGTACTAAAGTTTGTGGTTCTCATGTAAAAGTCCTGAAGAGAGGACTAGGTCAACCTGAAAGATAGGGCCATTAACAGATACCAACACAAAAGACATGCCCTTTGTTACGTTTCAACATTCCAGCCCTATCTTACATAGCAGAGCTATCTAAATGGATCAAATGATGTCATTATGCACTATCAAAATACATTCTGTCAACCACAATGAAGATTTAAAATTTAAAGAGAGAAAAAAATGTATCAATACAAAAAAATTAGCCATGCCTTTATGCAAGGATGTTCTACATTTTAGTGACCTAAGACAACTGAGCAAGTGTAAGTTAAAATGGCAGTTCGGGAGGATTGCATTATCAAGTAGAGTATATTTTTTGAGACAATTATAATCATAATCATAGTCATAGTCATAGTCATGATGAACATTTAAAACTTCACAGTTCTGAGTTCATGAAACCAGGGTTAATAACCTTTTCTACAATTATTCCAATTTTAAGATTCTGTGGCAAGTCAGTGAAGTTGATAGTGTTGCCTCGCCATAAATATGTTAAATACCGCTTTGTGTTTTGTATATAAAATCAAACTCCACGAAAGACATTTAAAGTCCAATACTTGCTGCATATAATGTAATTGGTATCATATTTTATGCAAATGACACAATGAAATAAATTATAACCAGTAATAAAGCTATGCAATAATATATCCAAAAAAAACACAAGAAAAAAAAAACTCAAATAGTAACTAAAAAAGAAAGAAAAGAAAATAACAAAAATTTACAAATTAAAGAGAACCTGAAATGGCCAGGTCTTGGGTTAGTTCTTCCTTCTCTTCACTGTTAAACCTTTCATCACCATCTACAATTTGTTTTACATTTTCCTCAGAAGATTCCTGATCCTCCTCCCACGCATCCTCTCCAACATAAGTGGTATCATGAACAAGTGTTCCATCAGGTCTTTCAATAAACTTTTTCATTTTCAGGCCTTTTGGCATTGTCTTCCTCCACATACCCTTCTTAAATCTACATTTAAATGACGAAAACTTTGGGTAAATGGATACATCGCGTAAACAAGTCAGTACATGAAATGGTTTTCAGTTTAACCTTCAAATAGGTTAGAAATTGATAACATTGGCAAGAAAATTTTGGGGGGTTTTCAGGACAATCTCAGAATAATATGCAAAGAAGTATATGGATTATGATTTTAAAAGGTAGATAGAACCATTGAAGTCATTGTGCTTTTTTTAGTTCATGGAGAAGTTGTGGTCGTAGATTTAAATTATATTTGATGTTGCATATTGGATTTTGTCAATACAACTGCAACCACTGCAGGTAGCAATTGCAATGCCAGTTGCATATTTGAAGTTTTATATTTGACATAAAAGCTACAACATTATTTCTATAAGCTGGTGCAGTAACTGCAATTACATAGTGGATGTTTTTCATTATCTTGTTTTAGTAATTAAAATTATACAAAGTATTATACCAAAAAAAAAGACTACAAAGTAGGATTTAGTAAACTTGTGAACGAATATTATACATTCAGAAGAAAATAAGAGTTTGATAAATGAACAATTTAATTTCTAATTTCTAATAGAATTATGTATGACTAACAGTTTGATGTCAAAAGTGTATATAACAAACAAGTGTCAAACGCATTAAAAGCATATCTGAATAAACGATGATTGACTTACCTTCTGATGTTAGTTGGGGATGGCTCAGGAATCAACGCTTCCATGTAGGCTTCAGTCAACTCTTTCCTCTGGCGGTTTACGAAAGGTGCTTGGATTGCTACATATACTCCTCTACCAGCAAATGCTACAACAAATATATACAGAACTAAAGCACCAATTCGCCTAGGTTCCCAGTTCTTGACATTCTGGTATAAGAACAAGCAATATTGTTTTAGTTCACATTAAAAAGTATACATAATAAAAACAAAAAGTAACTGGAGCTAGAAATAAAGCTGGTCCAACAATTTATACAACATCTCTAATTCTCTATGGATAAAAAAAATGGTCAGGTAACCTAGTGGCTAGAATTCCACCGTGGATAAGTGGGCCTACCAGAGTTCAAACCCCGGTCCTTGCATTATCATGCAATGTCTCTACCAGCTGAGCTAAGCTCACGGGGACTCTATGGATCAAAAAATTAGTCGGACACAAATGGTTCTACGATAAAAAATACATACAAATTCAATGTTGTCCTATTATATCCTATCAGGTATGTAAAGGAAATGAAAGATAATACTATATCATACAAATTTTGGCTTTTGATCAATCACTCTCTCTTATGTAGCACTTGCCTATTTATAACTATAATTAGAAAAATGTAACCTTATTTCCTATGAATGAACAAACACTAAATCCAACAACAATTTTTTGTCATGCCACTATGAATGAAACTAACAACAAAATCTCATTACAAAACAAAACAAAGCAATTGATTCGAGTTACCTTCCAATGTTCAAACCGGTTCCAATCGATAAACTCAGACAGCGAAGGAGTTCGAAATTCACTTCCAACATTGTTCACACTATCCACAAACTCACCTGCCTTCACAGCACCATCTCCCAAGTCAACACCAGTTTCCTTCTTCACCATATCTCCGAATTTCACCAAAAACCGCCTCGAAGCGCGTTCCAATGAGTGTGACCAAGAAGAGCCATCAGCGCCATTTGGGTCTGAAGTAGATGAAGCTCGAAGTTTGAGCTTTCTGCGGCGGTTAGTGAACGGTGGTGTTAAAGTGAAAAAGTTTGGATTTTGAAGAGATGGGGTTAGTGAGGATGAAGAAAGAAGAAATGGGTTTGGGGTGTGTGAGAATTTGAGATCCATTGATGGATTTAAAGGAACATGGAGCAGCTTCTTGGTTTCATTTTGATGATTTTGGAATTTTGGGGTTTAAGTTCATGATGAAGGAAGGGGTTTATCCATCTCTTTTTTCAATAATAATAATATCGCATTAATTTAATTCAATTGGTCGAATATTTGCACGTAGTAATCGAGGTTTGAATTCGAATACACTTATTTATTCATTTTTAAAAGTGAAATTTTAATTACTAAATTACTTGATAAAAATAAAATAATAAAACTCATAATATAAAAGTAAATAAATAATTGGATAAAATGTGATTTTCATCACTATAATGTTTGTGAATATGAATTTTAGACCCTAAAAAAAAAATTCCTTGTGTTTCAACCCTGGAATTAATTAGACCAACAGGAAATAGAAATTCATGATATAGACGAGAATAAGGTTTTTTTTTTGACAAATAGAACAATAATTATTTGATTTAGAGCAGCTGTTGATTGTTACTCCCTCTATGTCAATATATAAGTCTTTTGACTTATTTTACATATATTAAAAAAAGTTGATAGTGTAATTATTGTGTGTAATTTTACCAAATTGTCATTTGTTTGTATGTATAAAAATTTGACTTATTGTATTTCAATGCAAGTTAGTAATAATAGTTAGGGTAGTTAGGAGTATGTGTACGAAAAAATAATAAATGCATCTAGTAATTTGTAAAATGACATATTTTGGGATTAAACTTTGTTTGAAAGAGTACTTATAATTTTGAGACGGAGTGAGTATATCTATATGTTGGGTACCCGAATCAAATGATTTTTTTTACTGTGAAATCTCGTTACTCCCTGTTGTTGCAGTAACACATTGTAGTGGCGTTGTCGACTCTTATTTTGGAAGTGATGGTTCTCTTTGGAAGTTTGATATAAATTCAAAGGTGAATGTTTTATGTTGGAGATTATTGTTAGAGAGACTACCAACGTGTGCAACTTTAGCATCGAAAGGTATTTTTCTAACTCGTGTGATTTGCTTTGTGTTTTCTACTCTACAAATTGAGATGATACTAATCATTTTTTTTCAATTGTCCTTTTATTTTTAATGTGTGGAAGAATGTGTTTTTTTTTATAAAGTGTGGAAGAATGTGTTTAATTAGATGGGTTGTGATTCTATTCTAAGGGAGGTACGGTGGAAACATTATAATATATTTGATTTCTTGGTCAAATCTAAAAAACTTAGAAACTTTGTAATTTGATTTGGTAGAATTTGATGTCATTTAAATTACATTTTTTTCTAACTAGTGTAACAATACAATTGTATGTCTACAAAGCATATTAATAATTTACTTTGAATTGTAAGAGTTTCAATATCCCTTATATCCCTTATAATTTATATTTTGTTTATTAAAAAAATAGAAATGGTTTAAAAATTAAAATGTCCTTAGAACATTATTATTACTAGTTGTAATTCTCCAAAAAATCGAAGGCCAAGATCATTCGTTCAATATGTCATGGTGGAAAACCAATAGGTTGGCTAATTAATTATTTTTTTTGTTACAAAAGATAAAACAAGAAAAATACAAAGGGACTAATCTCTAACAAAAATTACTTCTTGAGCATCAACAAAAAGGGCAAGAAACAATTTAATAGGAGGCGTATCTAAAAATACAAATGATGAAAATCGAGGAAGTTTTCAACTTAGCCAAATAGTCTGCACACGCGTTCCCCTCCCAAAGGATGTGGTTAATCACCACATTTTAATATCTACATACCAATTACCGAATGCGCTGAATCTCATTTACATATCTATGGTATGGAGAGACACATTTCGTAAGTAAAAAGTAAAAACTTGCAAAGAGTCAAATAACAAGTTATATTCTTATAACCGTTTTCTCAGCACAAGTCGAGACCATGAAGTAGCACCATTAATTAATTTGAATTTTCTTTTCTTAATATGTGACCATTTAAATGACAAATTTCATTGATTTCTATCTTCTATTAAACTACTCTCAAATATTATAATCTATAGAGGTTCAAAAGAAACAAATTAGAATTTATATTTGAGAAAGATGATGTGTATGATATCTCTTTTCATGTTTTTACATATATAAAGATGACATTTCAAATGCCCAAGAATATCAGTTAGCATAATCTTAATTTAAATTTGAGATTGTTGATTTGACAATGTAGTGAACTTTCCTTTCATTAGTTTTAAGATGAAGATAAAATTATGATTAAAATGTGGCAATATTAGTTATAGTTAATTTTTTAAATAACGGACAAGAAGTGTCAACTATGTTGTTGGTAGTCACCAAAATTTTATTGTAAAAAAGTTAGAATTTTTTTTTTTTTACAATTGTCTTTATTTTCAACATCTACAATTGCATAAACTATATATATAACAATACATTTATATTATTACGTTGTGTTTAAATATAGATGATATTTTTTTTTTTTTTGGTACATAATATAGATGATACTTTAATTTCATTACAGATGAAAATTATATTTGATTATAAATTTTAGGAGAATATTTGAATATTAAGATTTTGTAACATACTAGTATGTGATTATTACAAATATGTGACTATAAATAAGGTGTAAGAGGAAAATCTTCAACAAAGACAAAGATTCTCAGAAAGATTCTCGCACGCGCCAAGGTAGGGTTTAGGGTTTTGGTTTCTTCTTCTTCTTCTTCTTGATCTTCAACAATGTCTCCACAACTCTTCATTCAAAACCCTAATTTCATTCTCTCCCGCGTTTCATTCACCGCCGCCAACCACAACCGTAACGGCGTCTCATCCAACGTTAACATCATGATCCGCCGCGGCTTTGCCACCGCCGCCGGGAATTTGAAGATGAACCGGAGGAATGGTTATTTTGTCACCTTCAGTCCCAAAAAGCCGAAGGCGCTGAGTCCCAAAGAAACAACAACGTACACGTCTCTGATTGATTCCTTATGCAAACAAGATAGATTCGACGATGCTTATAACGTTTTGAATGAAATGTTTGATAGTGGCTTTTCCCCTCCGTTTGATACTTTCAAAGTTATTCTTCGTGGCTTTCTCCGAATCGGCGAAATTAGGAAGGCTTTTGATCTGTACAACAAGATGTATGAACCATGTTACCGTGGCTTTCTCCCAATCGGGCACATGAACAAGGATTTTCATCTGGGCAACATGATGTCTGAACACTTATTTGATCGGCCGGTTGATTTTGACATTGAATCATTGCTTAATCAAGCCCTGTCGAATGAGGTTACTTATACTAGTTTGATGAATGCTTATTTAGATGAAGGTAATTGGGATAATGCTCAAGATTTGTATCATCATATTCAACAATGTTCTTTGCCAGATTCTGTTATATATAGTGTCATTATTAATGGACTTGATAACAAAGCTAGGACAATACAAATTCGGAAGGAGCTTCTCAAGTTGAATTATCTAAATTACTACTATTTGGATAGGCCAATTTTAGAATATCATCGTACTATGGTAGAGAACAGCAACATCGGTGATGATGATGATGAATTTAAGAGTGTGGTGGAGCTTGTCGAGGGTATCTGCATTAAGGGTTTAGAGAATGTTTTTGACATATTGTTGAAGTCGAATTATAAGCCAGAAGGAATAGATGATGGGATCGTTTATAATTTATTTATTATTGCACATTGTAAACATTATAATGTGGATGAAGCCTATATTATGTACAAGGACATGGTGCATTATGGTTATGCTTGTCATATGTTCACTGTGTTTGCTCTTATTCAAACTCTATATAGAAAATATATGGTCAATGAGCTGCGTTGGGTAATACAAAACGTATTGAGGAGCTGCAATCTTGATGATTCTGAGATAGTTAAGTTCCTTGATGAATTTAACCCCAAGAAACCTGAAGCTCTTTTGGGTGACACTGAATATGACATTGAAGATGACACTGAAACTCTTTTGGATGACACTAAATATGACACTAAAGATGACACTGAAGCTCTTTTGGATGACACTGAATATGACACTGAAGATGATGACACTGAAGAGGATGACACTGAAGATGATGACACTGAAGATGATACTGAAGCTCTTTTGGATGACACTGAAGCTCTTTTGGATGACACTGAAGCTTTTTTGAATGACACTAAAGCTCTTTTCGATGTGCTAGCTGAAAAAGCCAAGGATGGTCTGTTTCTTGAATGTTCGTATGCTCCAACTAAGGCTGAAGAGCTGAGTCATGCTGATCGGACACGGCAGGTGGTGAGGTCGAGTCCCAACAAGACGACTTACACGTGTCTGATTGATGCCTTTTGCAAACAAGATAGGTTTGACGTGGCTTATAGGGTTTTGAATGAAATGATTATTAGTGGGTTTTCCCCTTCGCTTGTTACTGTGAACGATGTTCTTTGTGGGTTTCTCCGAATCGGGGACATGAGGACGGCTTTTGAAATGTACACAAAGATGAATGAACACTTCTTCGAATCGTGGATTGATCATGAGACGCATTTATTGCTTTTACAAGGCCTGTCGGATGAGGTTACTTATACTAGTTTGATCAATGCTTATTTAGATGAAGGTAAATGCGATGATGCTGAAAACTTGTATTGTGAAATGGCACGCTTAGATAAATTTCTTCATCAGAATGAAATCACACACATATGTTCTTTGCCAGATTCTGTTATATACAGTGTGTTTATTAATGGACTTGATAACAAAGCTAGGACAACAGAAGTTAACAAGTATCTTCTCAGGTTTAATTATGGTTCGTATATGATTTCTGCGTACAGGCCAATTTTAGAATATCATTTTACTCTGGCAGAGAACTGCAGTGATGATGAATTTAAGAGTCTGGTGGAGCTTGTCGATGGTTTCTGCAATAGGGGTTTAGAGAATGCTTATGACACAATGTTGAAATCAAATTATAAGCCAGATGGAATAGATGATGGAATAGTTTATAATCTATTTGTTATTGCACATTGTCAACGTCATAATATTGATGAGGCCTATAATATGTACACGGAGATGGTGCATTGTGGTTTTGCTTGTCATATGTTCACTATGTTTGCTCTTGTTGCAACTCTATATAACGAATTGCAATTGAATGGATTCAACAAAAAAAGAAAGAATTGTAAAGATATAGTCAATCAGCTGCTTTGGATAATACAAAATGTATTGAGGAGCTGTAATCTCAATGATTCTGAGATAGTTAACTTCCTTAATGAATTTAACCCCGAGAAACCTATCAGTGAGGCTCTTTTCTATGTGCTAGCTGAAAAAGCCAAAGATGGCATGTTTCTTAAGTGTTCATATTCTCCTCCAAGTGCCTAATATCTTTGGTTTTGCTTGTTGAAATCTATTACCTGGTAATAACCTGATCTGAAGCTTGCATCTACCATGATTTGGCTTGGGAACTTGCAATATGGGAAGTTCTTGACCAGGTTTACCATTTCGCTTATCTAGCAGATTTGGCTTGGAGACTTATATCTATTTCTTATCATTGTGTAGTTTGTTTTGACATTTACTTAATATTATTGATTTGATTTTATTACATTCAAATGTCATTCTGATGAACAAAATGTGAACCTTAAAATTTTTATTTTAGAGAAGCGATCGAGTGCTAGACACAGGTAGAGCTCTTGTGCTGATAAGTCGCATTAATCTAAATTTGGCTTTACCAACTTTTTGTTTCTAACATGCTGATTAGGTAAATGCATCACAATTAGAGACGTCTAGTAAAAAAAAAAGTTAAAAAACCAAATTAAATTGGCACTGACCAGATCCTAGTTTCCTACGGTCCTATTTTTTTTTTGACATCTCCTACGGTCCTAGTTGATGTGAGGTTTTTGTGTTTATGAATAATGATTTGTATATTTAATTTAACTAGGAGTGCTCATCAATTGTTGTTAATAGAGTACTAGCCAAGAACACGTGCTTTGGGTATCTCATCGTATAAGCACTTATATAAGCTATTTTTATTAAGGTTCGTTTCGTTTGACCAAATTTTTTAAGAGTAAAAATTGTTTTAAAATTAAAAGTAATAAAAAGAATTTTTACAAATAAAGTAAAAAAAAACAGTAATTTTTTTGTATTTAAAAGTACAGTATATTTTAAATAAATAAAAAAATTGTTAAAAAAATTAAAATATTTTGATATAGTTTGTGGAAAAATTAAATTGAACATAATAAAATATTTCAATGGGTAATTTTTAATCGCGACCCATTGAAAGGTGATTTTTTATAATAGTATTATTTTAATTAAACGGATTCAGAGGATACTAATCATTTTACTTTGTATAATTGTATTCAATTCTTTGAATGGGTCGGGATTCTATTATAGGGGAGGTAGGATGGAAACATTATGATTTATTTGGTTCCTTCATCAAATCTATAAAAGCATGGAGAATATATAATTTGATTTGGCTAGCGGTTATTTGGTACAAATGGAGGACAAGGAACAATAAATTATTCATGCAGAAGTAGTAAATGTGTTGACACAGAAATTTGAATGTGAGATTGCTGATTAGGCATTGTGGTGGTTATAGCTTGAAACATAAGCAATCTTTCCTTTTGTTAGTTTTAAGATTAAGATACGATTACGATTAAAATGTGACTATTAGTTGTCTTTTTTACTATATATTAGTTCCTATATGTTATGCATGTGGAAATTTGATTACTTTCATTGTGTAGTACTTTCTAATCATAGTCCCAATCATCAAGTATAGTTCATGTTTAAATGCAACACATAATTAATTGCCGCATAATGGTCTAAGTAGTTTACTAATATCTCTTCTGCATTTTTTTTTGTCATTCCCATTCCTTACTATCGATGCACTTGGACTCTCACATTTAAACTACATTGTACACAATAGTTGTATTCCAAAAAGGCAAAACCATATGAAACAATAAGATATTATACAGAATTGACAGAATTCCCCGCACCAGTAACAAGGGAAAATGGGGGGAAATACAGGCATGATACACAAGCAGGATGATTCATATTTTCCTGGAATCAGCAGGTCAGAATAATTCTATCTAAATATGTGAACCATGATACAAATGCAATTGCACATCATGCAAGCAAGGAAAGAGGTTGAGTGAGAAAGGAAGAAAACAATATTAGTATATATATGAACACATTGAAGCAATAATACAAAGCAAATACTTGCGGCAGTGTCATAGCTCTGAGAGAATGGCAGGAATGTAATGCGATAATTCCGCAGTTAGAGACTGAAATCCATTTACAAGTTGTGTATGGAAATCCTGATCTTCCTCACCTATCAATCTGAAATGTACCCTGATTGCACGTTTGCAAACAGCCATGAACTCAAGAAGGGCAGCTATAAGTTGCTGTAGTTCCTGAGACCGCAATCTTGTAGCAGGCTCGCCAGACAAGAAAGCTGTGCAAACACTCAAAACTCCACTATTTACCTGCACAGAAACCACTGTTATGTAAGAGACGAGACTGGAAGTAAAGCGCATACAGTTAATAATGGAGGCCAAAAATAGGGCTCCGAAATACAGACTGAAAAATAAAGGAACATGAGTCTGGCATATGATCGTGTAATAACAATCAATACTCAACATACTTGTACTGCAACACTGCCTTGAAGTATTCTTTGTAGACTCTGGAGTCTTGGAAGTTGATCCCCTTCAGAACTTCGAGGCTCTTCGAGCTCATTTCGTAATGCAGCTGTTCTTGTTTCAATCATTCCAATGGCATTTTCTACAGGTGAAAATTCAAGGGACTCGGATTTGATTACTAATAGCCTATTTACTAAAGCTGGAAATGAACCCTCGGTCTGAAGAACAGTGCGTCTTTTCCATTGATCTTCCAATCCACCTTGATTCTTGCCATTCTTTGTAAATGGGGTATCAAACAAAAATCGGTCAAACACACGGGCACGAACACTTCCAGTAGAAAGAGAAAAAATTCTCTCTCTTCTACTTCCTAAATCCTCATCCTCCATTACTGCATCAACAGCAGTGATCTGAAGGTAGCAAACACCAGGCTGTAACTCTTCAGCCTTCACTTGTCTAGAATCTGGAATAATATGCAAAGTGTGATTACCATCCATTCTGGACTCATAAATGTGACTAAGTTTTTCCATTATGTCCCCTAGACGTACATCACGGGGTTCACGATATATATACTCCTTTTTGTCAAGTTTTCCAAATCTATCACCATAAAACCCAACCCTGTAGTATGTTGCATCAGTGAAAGGAATCGGACTAGATTCCTGTTCAAGTATTGATTCATATATATTAGTAAGTAAGGTGTGACATTTAGCCAGCTGTCCATAAGCCCGCCTGCTCTTGTATACTGGGATTACAAGTTCCAGAATGCTTGCACAAAAATGAAATAGCTCAGCTTGTGAAAAAAGCTTATTAGCAAGCTGCAGGTATTTCACAGCAGAGTCAACTGTTAGTTTTGAAGCACCATATCCCTCAACCTCTGCAGCAGATGCTTCACATGTGATCTCACTGCTAACCATAGGACAAATCTTACGTAAAGCTGCAACATGGTCTTTGTTCCAAACACCATCACTTCTGGCAACAAGGGCCTACATCAAATTTAGTAATAGTGTAATTAGCTAATATATAAATCAGAGGAAGTTCTAGCTCTCTCCTCTCCCTCCTCTCAAAGTGAGGCAGCAAGTAAAAATAATATGGGATGCAGCCAATTATTCAGAGTCAAAATGCCAACAATTTGGTTAAATTATTCTTCAAAATTTTGGTTTCTAACACTTTACATAACCAACAGTATTATCTATAGCCAATAGATTCATTGATGATGAACATTCGTAGCAAGCCATTAAGAGAGGAGTCATAACATAATGAGATAGGTCGAATTTGATGAATCTATTTTGATGCATAATTGGTCTGGTCATAGTCCCCCCCTATATATAAAAAAGAATATCCAAGAAGCAACCATGCTTTGAAAATTATGAATGCATATTGAGTAAATGTAATCCTCAATATTATAGATCACGCTGACATTACAATTTATCTGTGCCAAGAATATACCCATCGGCCATCACAATGAAGTATTTATCAGAGAAAAATGATGTGATGAATTTCTATGCATAAATCATGCCTTTACCTGCATTACAACACCAGCAACAGCAACAGCACATTGAGCAGCTTCAGCCCATGACTGCATTTCCTGATGTGCATCACACAGATGCAGTAACCACATTATGTGAAGATCAGGGACTGGGGCAAATGCCATTGCAAGTTTAAAGAAGCTTTCAGCAGCAGCATATCTATCCATAGTCATTACAGGGGACTGAAACAAGATTACAGTTGCAATCAATTGAAGCCCATCAAACAGGTTGTAATGAATCAATTAAAGCCCATTAAACAGGTTGTAATGATCAGGAACCAAGTGATAAGCAGATAAACATCCAAAATGGGCTGATCATTCCACCTTAATATCGAAAATGACAAAAACGTTGTGCCACTATGTAAAGTCAGCTACTTAGATCAAATGATGCCTTAATGTTGTTATGAAAATCATGTCAAATGACAAAATTAAAATCAAAATCCTCTTTAATGGTTTGCTTACGTCTAAATTTTACTTTACCTTTCATCTGATCTACTCTCAACATTGGTGTTTCTACAGGAATTATTCACGTACAAACAGTCGGCTAGACTATCTCGTTGTTTTTAAGTAGGTAATGCCTCAACTCTCTCTAATAATTGCATGCCTATTTCCTATTCCTATTTTAAATTGTAAACCCACTTGGGTTGGCCTGGTGGTATTGGCTTGGGACCTGGGAGTATGCTCCTCCTTGAGGTCTCAGGTTCGATTCTCTCCAGTGACAATTTAGGTGGGTTAGTTTAGCTTCTTCAAAAAAAAACATTGAGCTTGCTTTTAATTGGCTCTTTAAAAATTAAAACCCAACATTCATTTCCATACATTATTGCTCAACTAAATATTCATTCATTTATGCATGAGGAATATCTTTTCATCAAAGATTACAACTTGCTATGTCTTTTCATTTCATTCACCCTGAATGAATTTACATCTCTCAAAATACCATGAAATTGTGGGATACGGTATGTTCCAATTTACATGTCTAAGTTAGAACTACAGTGGTTCTTGTTTAACTTATATTCCATAAACATGATCTGTTCTACTTGTACTTAAACGGAAGGAGAACACCAGTTCCTTCAAAACTTGCATCCACAACTAACTCCCCATTTATGTTTTTCCAACTCTCCAAAGGAGGACCGCCCAAAAAGCTCTTGGCATTGACTCTTGGATGTGTTTAGTGACAACGGATGGGCATTAAAAAGAAAGGAAGGCAAAGGGATAAGCAACTTTAGAATCTAGATCTAGATTATACTTAAGGTAGCAGATACCACATATGTATTACTATCAATTACCTAAATCAGGATTCCTTATATTATGTAATCATTTACAAAGTTATAAAACATTATGAGCCTACTGAGCTAAAAAGGAAGTAAGCTAGTTTGAACAACAAGATTGCTGTTTGGCATTATGGGAAGCAACTCCCCATCCACAAATGGGTAAAAAATATATATAATTCATGTTATTGAAATATTTGCAAAAAAAAATTATTTCATTTGATACATATATAGCCAAAACTTACCAATAGTGCATGTTCCAAGCTACCATCAAGTGCCAAAAGCAGACTTTCAGAAAGATATTTCACCTCTGACCAAGACCATTTATGCTCTGCCTTTTTTTCTGGTATGGCTACAAGAGCACTATCAAGTAATCCACATTCCTCCAACAGGAGAGCACTTTTTGTTTCATCCTTCATTTCCTCTAAAGATTTTCTAAGTCTTCGTGCTTCACCACTCTCTTCTAGGCTTCCATCAGATCTCATTTGAGTCACTTGCACATCAGACATTAGCTCTGATAAAGTGATGATCAACATGACTCTCAACCTTGCTGTCTGTGTAAAGTTATGAAATGAACACTGCAAAAATTGGATAAACCAAAACAAAGGTTTAGATCAATATGATATGAAATTAAATCAAATATAAAAACTTTTAATAAAAATATAAATAGATATTAACATACCCTCACAAGTATTTGAAGCCCAACAACTGCCCTTTTCCTGATGTTGTCATTCCTGAAAACTGCAAGCCGAAGGAGATGGAAAGTGACTTGCTTTAGAAATCGGTCATTTTCTCTTGCCATTAGTGTTGCCCCATGTAAATCAAACACACTGTTAAATACAGGGAAAAATGCTTTCCAAAAAGACAGTGGCTGATTTCTAGATAGAAAGCTCATGAATACAGCTGTCATGCAATCAAGTTTTCCATAATCCGTAGCAATGCTATGTGATGCTGCCATCAATGAAAATTTTTTAGTCACTTCCAAGACCTGAAGACTGACAGAAGCGCTCAAATTCTCTTCCCATAGTTCCTACCAAAAATAGAAGTTGCAGTTGACACAAATGTCAATTACCAAATATAAAGCATGAACACAAATAAACAAATGAGTAGATATTCCAAATGAATAGTATATATATATATATATATATATATATATATATATATATATATATATTATGTGTGTGTGTGTGCGCGCGCGCAAGATGCCATTACAGCAGTCGAAGATTAATTCAGGGAATTGTGCATACAGCACGAAATTCTTAATCCACAAATTAGGGTAAGAATTGAAGCCAGCAGAAGGGAGTTTACAACAAGAATTAATACAAAAAATTGGCAAAAAAGGTACATTATCCTCTAAGTCTCCGACGAAACAATCTTAGAATAATTATAAACAAATAATATTTAGTTAAACAAAATAAATAAATACCAATTTTTGCCTCAAGAGTGGGTGCAAAGATTCTCGAAGTGCTTGAGCAGAAGCTCCGATCCTAGAAGACTGTGCTTGGGCAAGAGCTTCTCTCAGGGAATATGGCTGGCTAGGAGAGCTTAACTGGGAATTAACTCTCTGCCATAAATATCCATTATCAGGAGTTCCCTGAGGCTGCAACACAAAAACTAAAGCCATAAGATGCAAAAAATGGATTCACCTACATAGAGCACTCAAGCCTAGTATGATGAAGAAAATCAAACGGTGAAAAAATATTACTAGTAATAGCTAAGCAGAAATCGGCTCACCCTGACTTCCTGCCTTGAGGCCTCAGATAGATAGTTGTTGATTGCAGGAGAAAGTCTCTCAGAGTATTTGGGGGAAGCAGGTGTCTCCCCTACAGGGTTGCGAGAACTAGAGCCAAGTAACATGCCATCAGCAGGTTTTTTGTGCTGTAAAACACGGTAGTGTTAACAGACATTATGACATTTAACAAAAAGAAAATTGCAAGCGAAGAAAATTTAGTTGTCCAAATGATGACAAGTGTTCAGCAACTATCTTGTGGGTGCTAGCATTGTGGTGACTCTCCAACTTTCTAACCCAAAGAGACAGTTTGAATTCCTCCAGGGAATGTATGGCCCAGTACTTCCTCACTACCCTAAAAATGATAATGTTCCCCCTCCCTTATTCTAAATTTTTTTTCAGTAACTCTCAAATTTATATTAGAAAAGCCAACCAATCACACTAATCCAGATTTATGACAAATTACTGTACGAAAAGTACCTCAAATAGAAGTAAGCATTCCTCCATGAGCTTGAAAAACAATCTAGTCCGGGCAATGCTTTGCTGCCATGCCTTGATCAGTGATGCATCATCAAGGTTTCGAACTATTTCCAGAATTACAATAGAAACTTCACGCTTCTCAACAGAATTCAAGTTGTAGAAAACAGGCATCTCATCTAATATCTGAAAAGACAAACAGAATTCATTAAAGCAATTGGAGGTCAAGAAATAATAAGTTTAGAAAATGATAACAAGATTTAATATATAAAACTTAATTCTATTACATCTTTAATCTTTTAAAAATTAAAATAAATGTTAACAAGCTAAAGTTTAAATTTACAGTATTTACATATGTCAACTATGCTAAAATCTAATACACGATAAGAAAGGCCATTTTAATTAAAACAATTTTATGCACCTGTCCAATAACCGGCAAATATAGCTGAGCGATATACAACTTATCTTCAGGCTTTTGGTATCTCACATCAAATCCGTGCTTGCACAAGAGCACTACCAAGATTCTTGCTGCCTACAGATGGATAAACAAGGAAATATCTATTAAAAAATCTTACGAATCAGAAGAAAATCAAGATACTCTATTCCAACTAAACACACCTTTGCTCGTAGAGACAGATCTTCATGATCCCATGTAACAAAGAGTTCTTGTATCAATACAGACGACAGGTAGTTCCTGTAACAAGAGTATCAACAGTCAAATATTCAGGTCATTGATTATGCATGAAATTTCAGAATTTTCTGTCGTGCATTGACCATTTAAAAAGCTATCATAAGTCATATATGAGGTAATAGTATCCCATAAGTTCCACTACGTTTACTTAAAAGTTTAAACCCCTTCTAATTTCAACAAAGTATGCCATGGTTTCATGTTGATGAAATGAAACAAAATCTAAACAGACAAATGGACCAATAGTTATGTAATGTCATCCATAGAAAACAAATAACATCAAAGATAGGTCAAAGGTCAATTAAAATAGTTATCACCAGCTAACAATATTTACAGGACTATAACGTAGTTAAAAAAAACTAAGATAATAATCTCACTGCATAAATCATGATAGTACTTCCTAAGTAAACATTTGTGCCCCTGTACATAAGTAATCAAATCAAATAAGCACTATCAATAAAGTACCTATCTGAAGGGTCTCTCCCAGGCATTTCAACAAAAAGATCATGGTCACAGATTATTTGTAGAAAGGTAAGTTTGCACTCATGAAGAACTGATTGACATACACCAGAGAACTTATCGAGATATAATGATACCTGCATAGACAACAAACTTAGCATGAAGTCATAGAATAATAGCATGGAAACAATGTCAAAATAGAGATTTAGCCTAGGATTAGGAGGGGCAAAAGATTGTGTGTTGTAACATGGATTGTAAGATCTAACCTAAGATGTCAAATTTACCTACACTATACATGCATGTTCATAGAATAGAAAAGTAACTTCTATATCACATTAAAGTAAACTTACACAAAATTAAAAATTCTAAACATAAGATCAAATACAATTCAAAATCAGTCACAATCTCATGGAGTTCATAACATTAGTTCATGCATTAATCAGGAGGATAAGAGTTAAGACTATCTCGCATTAATATTTTAATTCCTCACTGTTTGCTCTCCGCAACCAAATCAGAATAAGTGGTATATTTCTCTCATTTTTGCTCCTTTCAACTTTTCTTCTCTCATTTATTATTGAGACAAACATAGGGAAACTCATTTTCTATATGTAGCCAAACAAACTAAGGTGAGAATCTACATTATTTTTCAAAAAGGGTGGGGTGGTATGCAAATGCGACTTTTTCTTAAATGCATTTATTGCCAATCCTATCATGTGTTCATTCATTCATTATAACATTCATATTTCTGTGATAGAGTATTGGGTATTATTGGGTGCCCAAGTTCCACAAATCACAATGAATCATATGGGAGGCTAATTAAAATATTTCAGTTTCTTGGTTCTTCCCCCTTGATAAGTACTCCCTCCGTCTCACAATAGGAATCCTCTTTGGATTTTTAACACTTTTTAAAGAAATGATTAGTTTTGTTGATTTCAATAATAAAATGAACTAGTTTACTAAAATGCCCTTATTATTGATAGTTAATGGAGTAATTGTTGAGTAGAAATGCAATAAATAAGGATAGCTTGCTGGAAAAAGAGTAATAAATGCTATCTTGATTTTCTAAAGGGACAAAGAGGAAAACCCTGAGTTTAAGAAAATAAACATCAAAATATATTGAAACCCTAGAAGAAGAAAGCTTTATACAAAACAACATACCAACTCAAAAACTTGTCGTGGCTCAATAATGGATAGAAGATCATAACAAAAGAAAGCCAAACTACTGTTCAAGCGCTTTGCCAAGCTTAAACCCTTCTTGCAGCGCTCATGCACCTCAGTCAAAAGGCAATCATACAACTGCATTATGCATCTGAATACACCATCCTTCAACTGCATCGGTGGGATATCTTCACCTTTAAAGGATAAAGTAGAGAAAATTTGAGAACAAAATCAACTTCAGAATCTAAGCTATATCAAATGGTATGAATTTGATGTCATTGTTTAAACTTTGAACGCAACATACATTATGAAAGAAGACAAAAATCTTCTCCACTGAATCAAATCAAATATATAAAAACAGCAACAGAGACAACTAAACTAAAAGCATGTTCGAGTAAATAGTTTAATTAAGCGCTTACTCAATTCGCTATTCAATAATTTTAAGAATTGATTTATAAGCTATCCAAGAACTTACAAAAAAAATAAGCTAAATTTTTTTTATGGATGACGTCATAAGTTGTTTTTTGAAGTGTATTTTAACACTGATAAAAGTACTTATGGGATATGTCCAAATTAGCCCTAGTAATAAGCTTTTCCAAATGTCCCCAAGGCTTCCTTCTTCGATGCAAAGTCCGCTTTAAGGTAGAAAGCAATAATATCAAGTGTTGTGAGTCAATTAGTATACTCCTAGCGTTCAAAATTTTGGCAAATTTCGAGTTGACAAAAAACGATGTGAACTTGCAGTGAAAAGAGAAACATTGTAAAATATATAACATGTATCTCAAAATCTATTTTGGCGCTAAATACCATATATGCATTAAGAAGAGCTGATCAGGTGAATTATGAATAGATGTAGAAGAAGACCAAAAACAACTGTAGTAAACCTACTAAGCCAGAGATAAATCTAAATGAACTATCTAAAGACTTGGCTTGGTTTTTGAAATAACACAATGACAGCATTTGCTATGATAGTCAATCTAATTAGTGGAAGGTAGAGACAAATTATAAATATCCGTGTGTTTACCAAACTACAATTAACAAACATGGTTGACCATTAACAAACTACAATTAAATTTTGGAAAATAACTACAAGTTATGCATTAATAGATTAAGTACATTTCCCAAATTATATTTCCAATTTAAAAAAAAAAAAAATAATCTTGATAATAGATAGGACCACAACAAATTATTAAATAATTGTTTGAGAAAACGATTAAAATTCCATAAACCATAGAATGTTTGGTTGATTTAAAATAGAAGATTTCATAGGTACCTATTGGAAGGCTATGATAGAAGAGGCGAGTCTTCTCCAATGCCATTGACTTAACAATTAACTCCAGAAAAAACCATGCCATTGCCAAAACATCATCATACACTGGTCCAACACGATACCCTTTAGCCTGTACCATTAACTCATTCTATTAACTAACCATATGGTTGAAAAGAGGCAGACAATTGAAAATTCATGCCAATGAATTGATAATGTTTGCAAATATTACGCAACAGCAAGAAATCCATTCAACATAAAAAAATCAAAACAAGATAGCACACCACAAATAGAGCAGTAATGAAAAGTGTATGAATGCAAGGTCATATTGCCTAAACAGTAAATTATGGATCGTAACATAAGAAACTAAGATCTATTTTCTTTATTTCCTTCATTGTGAAAGTGATTTTTAAACCATTAGTTATTGGCAGAAAATTCAACTTACTGGGAAGAAATTTCTAAATTCTATGTGATGAATCTACTAGTAGTTCAAATCTAAGTCTTCAGTGAAATCTATTTAAACTGGTTTTCCACTAAAATTGTAAATAAATGGTTAGAGAAGGAAAGCCTTTGGTTTGATGAGAAGCACCAACGGAAATTGAGATTGGAAGAAAGTGAAGGATAAGAGACATTTATGTATGATTATGCCACCTGTAAATAAGTAGTTTCACATAATATTATGTGCTTAACACTTGAAACATGATCTGGAAAAGCAAGACTATTGTCAAACATCCCACCATGGGAACTTCCTACTTCCCCTTAAAACATCAAATCAGCATATGCATGCACATGAGAAGTAGCCGATTTCTAGTGCATAGTGAAAAACAAACAAGGGGTATAGCAATAGACAAATGATAATGAACATCTCAGTACCTTACTTCGTGCCAGACTTCCCCAGACAGTGGATAATCCAGGGTATACTGGTGGTTGTCGACCCCCAAAATCATCAAAAGCACAATCAACATAGTTGACTAGAAAATGATTTCTTTCGGCATCATCAACTGACTCCTGCTGCACCCTACAAATTAAATGTGCATATCATAACAATAACTCAAAGGGTGGTTACAAATTCAAATAACAAATTTCTCATGTGTCAAAGACATCCACAACCACTCAAGGGTGTAACAGCTATGCAATCCCAATGACATTTTAAGTTGAGCTCTTGCAAATAAGCTGTTTATCCAAACAGGCCCTATATCCCAAATCAACATGTTTTTCTCTTATTTAAAAATACATGCTTCCCGAGAGGGCAATAAATTCCCCTTTGGTGTGTCTCTCAATGAGGTTTTACTAATTAACAGTTATAAAAAGGCAAAGTTTAAATGGCACTCTGTTTTATATTCTTGATACATCTGTATGCAGATGAGTATCCTAATAAAGGATCTCAGAGACATGAAATGCCAACATAGATGATAGATGTAAAAAGTATCTTTAAACATAGCCGCGAAAAGAAGAATTACTATACCATAAAGTATAGCAGAATCAAAGAACAATGATTCCAAAACAAACAAGCTTTAAAACCAAAAATTAATGTTTTCCTCAATCTTATCAAACACAATTTTAACATGCCTAAACTTGAATCAAATATAGATAAAAGGCATACCTAGTTACAATATTAACCATAGCTCGGAAAGCCGCAACCTAAAAGCAGATGTGAAAAGGTGAATTTAATGTGAAAGAAGCAAACCCACCCATGCAAAGAATTTGGGAGGAGTATTGAACCAACAAAATATATTTTACTGAGAAAATATATTAATGGCTGTTCTTCGCCCTCCCCCCCAAATTGATCAGAATCCCTCCATACACCGGAAGATATTTTCCAAAAGTGTTTTTCTAGTGTAAGCAATTGGAGGGGGCAAAGAGCAACCATCAAAGTATATGCAGCAGCAAGGCTCTTTTTAAAACATGTGAAAAAAGAGACCAATTGATGAGCAAACCTGGAGTGTTTCTCCACCATTGCCAATAAGATGAAGCAGCATGTTAAGAATTGGGTGAAGAAACTGAAGTAAAGCAGTAGAATCAACATTCTTCAAACTATTAATAGCCTGCATTCCAGAATAGGTGAATCTTAATTTAGTACTCCTACAACTAATGATTGCACAATCGGAAACCAGCCAATCAACAAACCTTCGACTAATAACCAAAACTACAATTTGACAAAAAAAATTACAAATTAACCTATAGCTTTTGAATGATGTCAACAATAGCTAGAACATAGACTTTGGGTTGGGCCCAACACAACCTTACAAAAATGGCGTGTAGGGTGAGGATTGCCCCTGCTTATAAACATATATTCATGTCATCTTTCATCCAATGTGGGACTCTTAACACACCTCGCACCCCAACGCTATTGGGCTTGGTGCGTGAATATAAGTGGTGGTGGCCCAATAGATGAAACCTGATAGCAAGTGGCCCAACAAATCTTGGAGGAGGCTCTAATACCATCTTAGAATTTTGGTTGGGCCTAACTCAAGCTTACAAAATCGGCTTGTAAGGTAAGGATTGCCCTACTTATAACGATATCCTCAGGCCATCATTCATCCGACGTGGGACTATTAACAATGCATAATAACATCCATTTCATACGGTAACATGTAGCATGAAGGTGCCTCACTTGTGTGTCCATGAGGCATTAAAATTACTCACTACTACCAGTTATCCTACTCCAACCAGATGAAATAATAAGAATTTGAGAAACAATCTCTTTAACAACAATTATGAAGCTCATGGCTCTGACGCATCACCCATGGGACACTTACCAAAACAGAACCATGACTAATCCTCTAACACTGCCTTCCCAATCATCCGCAGTCATTCAAGCAACAGACCCCCCCAAACACTAGTTGAAACTGCCAAGTTTGTACTCTTGGTCAAGCCTCACTGCATCACCCTATAACTACTGAATAGCACGCTCTAATCTTCTCCCTAGTCAGTGAAATCAATCGCAATGTAACAAAAGCTCAACTTGATCACTCACAGACAAGCTTCTCTACACCGGGAACATCATCGAACATTACCAACTATTTGATGCTCACAAGAAGAAACATATTCATCAGCTTCAGTGATGTTTATTTGATTCTCACCATACAAAAGTCTCACTTCGGATGTTGTAGAACCAAAAACAGAAATTGTGATAGGTCCAAGCTGGGGAGTATAAAATGCTCGGCTTCAAGTGTCATTGGACTGTCATGCAATGATAATCACAAGCTTGACCATGGTGAAGGTGAACAAGACCACGCACATAAATTCCCAGTGGCGATGGTGACTTGACGACAGTCCTTGTGACAATAAGGGAAATAAGAGGAAAGAATTTGTTGAGGCACTTTTATCCTGTTTGCGCTTCCCCTTCAAAGGAATCTCCTACTTGATTCCATAACTAACAGATCTGACACGCAAGATAATCGCCTCAAACGCCAACAATGGTGGAGGGGTAGGGTTGCCACAAATGATCATGGTGAATATATTACTGCTTTGACAGATGAGTTATAGCACTGTCAGAGTCCCCCACCTTATTAGTTATTCTGGAAGCTTCTAGAAGAAGCTTAGACTTGTGATATGATTGAGAAAAAACTACATATAGGGTTTATATGCAGCTTTTCATGTATTTTTTATGACTAGTTCTATTCCCAAAATACACCTAATTGTTAAAAATACTAGTAGAACTGAAAGTTCAGAATTGTACTTCGGCAGCTTAACCACCGTGAAACATATCATGTTACATCACCCTAAGATCCGCACAATAATATCCTTGGTAAAAAACTTTAAGATACCCTTCCCAATTCAAAGGAAATAATAGGCAGCCCACAACGAGTTCAAAATACAATACAACAATACCTATAGAATCCAGAAGTTACAACTAAGATAATAAATAGGGCCCAAAATCATATTAAAATTAAAGCTGGACAATAAAGATACCTCTAGCAGTTCAGAACCCCAAGGTGGACTTGTTCGGAGAGTGTGTCTATCGTATTCGAGAAAAAAATCTCTAATACGTTCATTGATAGGGTATAAAGAAGAACATAACCGTAAACGCAGTCTGAAGACGTTCTTCCCATCTTCCAAATAATCCAATCTCTCCTATCAAAAAGCAAGAAAACAAAATATAAAATAACTCAAGTTCAAATGCATTATGAAAAACAATCCATAAAAACATAAACTTAAGTAAAATAAAATAAAACACACATAACACTTAAAATGACAAATAAACATCAAAATGAAAAGGTAAGAGGATGAGAAATGAGAATGAGGGGTTAAGTAATAATCTAACACACTGTCCTTGGATTTTGCTTTTTAATAAATGGCTAATGGCATGCAAAGACATTCCCTCTTCTTAGATGTTTCAGATCCTTCGGCATATAAGGGAGGGTTTTAGAAGATCACATGATGATCTCTCATTTTATAAAACGCATATACAATGGTTTTCATTTAATCATCTCTTACCACCCAACATACCCATAGGTTCACACTTCCCAAAGCAAAAGGGGGAAAGGTGGCCCATTAAAATCAATTAAGATATACTGGTGTGCACAAATATTATAAACACGCACCCGTCCTGCATCCTGGAGATAATGTGGGACCAACTCTCTCAAAATCGGGAGATTTATTTCCGACCGCAACCTGTATAACCACAACAAAAGTTTCCATAAATCAAGCAGGGTGAGTGAAGGATTGGTAACACTTATTTTGGGGTGACAACCACTTCTACTTCAGAAGTCTTCAAGACATAAAAAGTTCTTTGGTATAAAAAGGAGAATAGGGAACAGCAAAAATACAAATGAAGAATCACATAAAGGAAAAAACATTAAGTATCATTTTGAGGGAAAAAAAACCACAACAAACTTGACCCAAAAAAAAACACAACAGAGGCATTATGATTAAAGATACAATTGAAGGTTTAGAATTAAACATGGGAACTGTTTTACATTTTTTTGGAAACAAGTTCTAAAAAATTATGTCAAATCAAAGATAAAAAATTAAAAGAGATAAAGATATAAAATCAAGGGAACATACTGAGCATGTGACGATAAAGGAAGTGCTGCATATCCAATTACCACCTGGGAAAAGTTAATAAGTATAATCAATTCAAAAGAATAAAGCACAAGCTCCAGACACCCAGCCATAAAAAGCAGGAATAAAATACAAGAAATTAAGTGGAGAAGATAAACAAGCTTACTGGCTTTGGTGCTTCCGATTTCGTTTGCAGATCAACGTGAAATAAAGTAAAGAGAAGGTGGTGCGTTGGTGTCCATGTGGCAGGAAGGGAAAGTTTAATTTCATCATGGTAGCAAGCAACCCTAGCCCCAACAGCAACTTGGGTGTGACCCCATTTCTGAAATGATGTCTCTGGACCTGGATCTCTAGGATAAATTGCCTGGACAGATTAGCCACACCAAAATACCAAATAAGACGAAATTAAGATAGTATAGCACAAGCCAAGGGTTGTCATAAGAACAAAAAAATGATGGTCAATACCTCCAATGGCTGTCTACGAATATCACCATCGTCCTCTCTGAGTTCAACCCGTATAAACAAATTCCTTTTCCTACCCAAACTTACAGTCAACGGATACACATACAGGCAGTGAAAAAGTTGCAAAAAAGGCTCGTTTCTTGTTGTTGTGCGGAAGTCAAAAGCATGGAACTATATGTTAATCAATGTAGAGCATATTAGCACTGACATGGTATTTAGACATAAAATTAACTTATATTTACAATATCAACAAATAATCAAATATCCTCATTACTGCAGCATAAATAAACAGTATAGGCCTTTAATACCTTAACCAAACACAAAATAGACCAGAAGGATTCAAAGATCCATTCAGAGTGATCACTATTCCACAAGAGAAGTCACGATTAAGAATCCCTAAAAGTTGAAAAGTAGACTATCTCACTATCCTTGAAGAGGAGTGATAAGTTCCTTTTTTACCCCCCATAATTAAGAAGTAAACCTTTTAAATTATGAAATCTCTAGGATTGGATATGTCCAGTTTTACATATTATTGCATGTACCTCAGAACCTTATCTATGCATTTCAGTGTAACATAGGAAGAGTTAATTTTTTATACCACATAATAACTCCATTCTCTAGAGGAATTACAATCTAGATAACTCCATTCTCTAGAGGAATTACAATCTAGAGTCCCTGGAGTTGAATATTAGGCTACCCTTGAAAATCTGAGTTCTAGATAAGCTCCCTTTTTTTACCATAGTATAGAAACGAACCAATTTAAAAAAGGACATCTACAATTGGATATGTTCAATTTCACATAATTTCTACTTTTCTACTGCGTGCACCTCACAACCTTATATATGCATTCGGCGTAAGATTGGAAAAGTTATATACTTATAATATAACAGCCAGTAATTCAATTTTATTAAGCTACAGCGTAATGATTAATTTAACACTAAGGTGCACCATAAAGCTATTCTCTTTAACAAAGACTAAAATATCCATATCTTCATTCCAGATACATAAAGAACCTATCAATAAGAACTCAGATATACAAAAGCAATTTTAGTAGTAAAAAAAATGTTGCAATAAATCCCTTTCAAAAACTGTTCTAATAAATCCCTTTAATCATTAACTTCTACTCTAAGATATCAACCCCAACAGATAAATATGGGCTGTCAACTCAGTCATAAGATATAATACTTACATCATCACCATTAAAATCTGAGCTTCCATGTTGATTTGCTCCATTGCCCAAAACTTCTTTCGTATCACTTAAGTTCCACCTGGAGATACTACCCTGAGGATCATCACAACCATTACTAGGATATTTTCCAGACATGGAATCAGCAATGCGATCCCCGGGATCAACAGAATCATTGGTTGCACTACCGCATTCTGACATGTTTTCCAAATCAGCTTGAGAAATTTGGTGCTTTTCAATTTCCAGTCTTAAAACTCCTTTGACAGGTTTGTGCACTTTACGCTTGGGATCCTTGACATTTTGTTCATAACCAAAGAGTATCAAGTCAGAACACTTATGTTGAAATTGTAGCAGACATGAAATTTGGTATTCTTAAGGAGCATGGTCTTAAAAGTATGAGAAATGGACAGTAGTGTGAGTGTCTATCAAGGAATTAGGGAAGGTTTTTTGGTTAATTTTTTTCATACCAGAAAATAAAGAACTTCAAATGATTTGAATTTTATATTGAATAAAATAAAATAAAAATGATTAAAGAATAATGCAATTATAATTTAGCATTTAGTTGTGAATAGAAAAATGAAACCAATATGGCAATAAAAATGAAACACATATATTCAATGCATACTAAATGATTGTGATATAAGTTGTCTAATATAAACAGTATAAGTCATTAATAATACTTAGAAGTATTATAAATAGCAGCAACTTTTAGTCTGAATTTTTATGCCTACTATTTAGTATTTAAGAACAGAACAGAGTCATCATCAAAGGAACCTGATGAACATACCTGAAGTGATTCCTCAGTATAGCTTTCTTTGACTTTATTTAAGTTTGAAACCTCAACCACAACAGAATTTCCATTTGAGTAATTCAGTTTTCCATCTAAAGAGACTTTTGTACTAGTCTCAAAAACACCTTCATGTGAGCTTGAACCAGATACACTTGGAGCAAGAGGACTGCTTGGGGAAGCAGGCCCTACCGAAGCTGCACCAATACTGCCATCAAATAATGACACAATGGCCCATGCGAAGGACTCTTTGTAAGGCATGATTTGAGACCACACCTGCAATTTTTGCTTCTCTCTCTCAGTCAAATTCGCCTGTCAAAGTGAAGAGAATATCATATAAACACTTTGTCAGACAATATATCATTTCATGCACAAAACCAATCACTCTGCAAATTATATATCAAAAAGGATCTTACTATGCCCCTGGAGCACTGTTTAAGGAATAATTAGTTAGCTTGGTCCCGCATATTTTTCCATGAAGAAAGAGTTTGTTCCAAAGGCTAATTAATAGTTGCACAACACAACTACTTTGGGAAAAGATACATGCGCTTTTTCCTTCCTCTCCTCCCTTATGTGATCCAAGTTTTTTTGTTTTATTTTTTGGAATACTTCGTGATGTATTTTACTTTTTGGAATACTTCGTGATGTACACAGTAGCAGTCGAATTATTCCAAGAAAATAAATTAGCCTTTAAAACGATAGTTGTGTTATGCCGCTATTAATTAGCCTTTAAATCAAAAAGTTATTTCATGGTAAAATATGTGGGACCTAGGCTAATTAATTGTTCCTTAAACAGTGCCTCAGGGGCACTGGTTAGCCTTAGCCTATTAAAAACAGTCAAGCATCCCCAGTCAGCAAACCAATATTCCGATAAGATCTAAATTTCTACCAGAAAACTCTACTGGAAATATATATCACACCCAACTTCTCGTTTATGAACTAACAATTTTTAAAAATATAGTATGGATAATTGAGTACAGATCAGTATTTTACAAAGTTATCTTTTTACTATGAAAAAATCCCAAACTAAAACAAAAGTGTCTAGGCCATTTTTAGTGGTATCCAAGCCTATGAAATAAAAACTGCCTGAAAAGTAGAAGAAAGAAGATAACAGAAAAGTTTATCTTTTAGCCCAGGCCTAGTTGAACTGTATAGGAAAAAAGGGGAAGGTTGTAAATAATAGTTAGTAGCCATAGGGTTAGTTATATGGTATTTTATTAGTTGGTTATTAATTTGTTTTGCTTAATTTTGTATTCTGTTAGTCCTATTTTATATAATAGGACTAACTCTTCCCAGTGGATGGTAGGAAGTTTATCTTGTGATGATTGAACTAGAAAATGCTCTAGTTTAAAGCAGAACAGCTCCTTTGTGTATCCAATTATTTTGAATCATTAAAATCTACAGGCGAGTGATCCGGTTTCCCTAGCTGTTGGTGATCAACCACTTCCGTAACAATTGCTCCATAAAAAATAGGCTTTAAATGATTGATATTATTTCAAGGTGAAAGCTTGAGTAATTTAAGTAAAAAAAACTTTCTTATAAAGCATGCTATAGCAGGTTTGCTCTTTGAGATTTGATTTGAGAGTTCACATCCATCTTCGCAATTATGCTAGAATCTTCTCATTTATGTTCTAGTGAAATTTAGAAACAAAGTAAAAGAAATACTCCTACACCCATGGAAGAGTCATCCTACACCCAAAGATGTTCCTACATACTACAGTTCCATAAAAATGGAACAGTGGCCCATAGTTTCTGGCTAAGGCATAAAGAAAACAGCATCCACAACAATGGGAAAAAAAATTTAATACGTACATTATCTTTACGTGAATAAACAGAAGGAGTAACTCCGCCTTCTTCAGTAGCATGCTTCTCCAACTGGATTAACAAACAAACTGAAGCAGATGGAGCATCTAAGTAAAAAATTGCGCGAGGTTCACAGGTGATTTTGCCCTGGAATTTGTATAAAATGGAACAATAATTGTCAGTAGGAAATCATCCTTTGATTTGATGTAATGATGTATTCAAAATAAATAAATCATTTCCAAGAAAATTTGTTAAAATTGGTCTTGTATAGCTTACATCCTGTATTTCAGTTGGTAAGATGTGAAAGTAAAAGTCTTCCGATAATTTCTCTCTTCTCTCCCTATTGTATAAGCAAATGGTACCGTAAAAGGGCTCTACAAAACATGAATTCAAAAACAGAGCTCTGAGTCAAACACTTGAATCTGTTCTCAGCATAAAAACTAAAATTTAAATGGCAGCCACAGCTCGATGAGAGGAAGCAAACCATCTCGACAGTCCAACCAATAACTAAAGCTTAACACTCACCGGACAATCCTGCCTGAAATTGTAAAGACTGAACCTTTACAGAAATCTTCATTCCACTGAGATGCCAAACAGAAAAGGGATGACAAGGAAAACAAATCAGTTGGGCAAAAACAAACAGGAAAGACAGACCAAAGAAAACTCGACTAGAAACATTTCAGGACTTCCATACTGTGATATAGGAGTTTCCGGTATCCTTTGCCCAAATATCAATGACCTCTCATTTTCCCAATCAAATGCCGGCTCATAAGCGGGAAGGGGAGATTGACCAAAATGCTGCACATTAAGCATAAACAAAAGAAAAAATAACGAAAAACAAAATCAGCAATGCATTGGTGTTGTTTCCATATATATAATAGAGAAATAAAAAACTACAAACACCAAGTACAGCGTGGACAAAACTAAACCCCATCAACCTTTGAAACATCTGAATGTTCACCATCTGCGGCTTCCATAAACTGCCTTCCTGAAGTACTAGGGATGTCATCCTCACTAACTTCTTCACCCTTCGTTCGTATTGCACCAGCAAGCCGCATTTCTGTATACACCATTCAAATTTTTCACCGAAAACTAAAAATTATAAAACTAAAATAGCTACAATCACTAATCATTATATCTTCATTACTTTCGATGCAATTATTTGTCGTTTTCCCATAAGACCCATAACTATTTATTATCTCATTCCCCTTATATATTTGGCATAATTTTCACAAAACAATAGTTAATAACAATATTACATTGAACTTTCAAAACGACTAATAAAAAAAAACATTTCTTATTTCTTATTTCTTATTAATAATATACACAAGTTACACAACCCAAGTACTGTGCAGGGACCGGAGTTCGAACCCACCTATTCACCTTTTAGCGGTGAAATTCTAGCCACTAGGCTACCTGACCACAAAAAAAATTAAACACACCACAGAACCTACAAACTCGCTATTAGTGTCACTCCAGTAACTAAGCACATTCACATTCACTGATTCACAACAGGCACTCTCCAAATCTAAGAAACTATATTTTTCATTTAAATCATATATCCTATTTTCTAAAATTAGAAACACAATAGAAACAATTACATTATGAATTAGCTAGCAAAAAGAAAATTAAAAAATTTGAATACCAGTTTCAATGTCAGTATCAGGTCCCTCATATATCTGATTAGAAAACGACGGCGTTCCAATACTCTCATAACGGCCATATTTATTCTCATCCTTAACCCAATCCGTAGTATAACAATGAACAAGCTCGTTGAGATGCGGCCATTGGTCAAGATTCTCATCAAACTGCAACAAATCACAATAAAATTATAACAATGATGAGTGAGAGTGAGAAATAGTGAATTAGATTAGATAGATACCTTGTTACGCCATTTGGTGGTGGTTGGAGTAGAATCACGACGGTGACGGAGATGAAGCATCGCGGATCTAGGGTTTTGAATGAGGTAAGGGATGAAACGGTGTAGTTTTGAGGTTTAAATGTGCGTTAGGTGGAACATTGGTGGATCTGAAAGATGAAGAAGATGCATTCAGAGAGAGAGAGAGAGAGAGAGAGAGGAGTTGGTAGCTGAATGCAACAAAAGAAGAGAAGAGAAGAGTGAAGAAGAAAGAAAATAAGTCAAAAAGAGTCTAAATAGAAAGAAAATGGGAAAGAGGGTTCGTTCATAGTGTTTACTGTAAACAGAAACAGATAGATAGAAGGGAAAGTGGTGTCGGATTCGAGGTCCCTTTCTATTATTTTTTCTTTCAACTTGTTCTTATTTTAAGTTTTTTTTTATATATTTCTATTTTGGTTTTTCTTGTATTTTGTAATAAAAAATATTTGATTGTGACCGGAAATTTTAGTTCAACTGGTAGAAAATATCGAAATGAACTCAAGGGGTGTGGTTGAGCGGTTGGGGCTCATCCTCCCTTAATCAAGGGTCGAAGGTTCGATCCTCACCTTGGGCATGGAGCAGCTTTAAATCCTTGGGCCAGCTATCCCACCCATCGAGGTGCCTCCAATCTAACGAGGGAATAGTCGCTGCGTTCGGCAGTGGATACCCCGGTCTCGACCAAAAAAAATAGAAAATATCAAAATTGTAAGGTCGAATGTTCATAATTGAAGTTTAAATCCCCTGTCCCACCACTTTATATGTGAGTTAGTGACAGTTCTACAGCCCGCATGCACATACATTTGCCTGGGTTATGATAAAAAAATGTTGATATTTTAAGGTTAATTTAGATCAAAATTGTGATTTTAAGAAGTTTATTTTGGATAAAATTGAGAGTTTTCAATGTAAAACTGAGATTTTTGTTTACAATTGAGATTTTATATGGGATTTATAAAATTTCTAACCCACTCACTCACTAGTGTGAGTTTATAATAACTTATTACTATTTTGTGTTTAATTCAACCGCTATAAAATGCCGAAATTGTTGTTTAATTTTGTAAATATATTAAATTTTGACTTTTCATATTTAAATACAAATTAGTAGTATTAATATTAATAAGATATCTATTTAATTAAGACCAAAAAAAAAATATATCTATTTAATTTGTATTAATTAATTTTTAGGAGCTAAAATCTTTAAATAGGGTGTTATTGCTTATTACATGTAGAAGGAGTAATATTCTGGTTAGTTAATATAATTTCCAATAAAACAAATCAATGATTGTATAAAAGGAATTTAAATAAGCTCACCTAAAACACTAAACCATATATGGGATTGGTAGTTTTATTTTGTTTCTTTTGCAAGACAAATATGTAATTGGCATGTTAGATCTGATGTCAATTGTAAAACGTCTATGTTAGTATAATAGTTTATGAGCAAAAAATTGAGTATTTCTTTTTTGTTTTTATTGTCGGTATTTAGACTCTGATTCATTTGGTTCGAAATAAATTTTACTATCAAATGGTTATAGTTCACTCTTAAATACAATGGCGGAGATAGAATTGTGGTCATCTTTAACATTTGTTAAAATTGACTACATTTTGAAAATGTCATTGATTCTCTAATAATTTATGTGTACATTTTTTTATCAAATTTTTTAGGTTAAAATAAATTAGTTATATTTAATAAAAAATGTCGAAATTGTTAGGCCGGACGTTTAAGACCGAGGTTTAAATCTTAATCTTTCCACTTTATGTGTGTGGATTTCTAAATTATCATTTTAACTACGTACAAAAAATTGAACCCAAAACTATTGTCTTTACGCATACCAATGCATAATTTGAATCATTAATATCTTTAATTTTCTTTCATGAAAAAATTATAAAAATTTAATATTGTGAAAATATTCATTGAGACGAATCAAACAAGATCTTATTTACTAATATTTGTCTTTATACATTAGTAAAAAAATGCGGTCAAAATAATTTTCAAAAGTCAACAGAGACAATAGTTTTGGGACGGAGGGAGTAAAAAATACCAAATGATCCTATTATTTAATTTTTTTGGTATGAAAATGATCCTATTATTATAGAATGATTTGGTATCCTAAAGCTACAAGTTTATATTAAGTGAAGTTATCTTATTGATTGGCTACGACTAATTTAGTGATGAATATCAGTGTTCTTCAACTCATGCTGCATGTGGTTGGAATCTTATTTGAAACCTATCCCTATGTGTTAAATCATCAAAACACTTGTACTTAAAAAAAGTTATCATCAAAACAAAAGGAAATTAAAGAGAAGAAAAAAAATTGCGGGGAAAGAATCTTAATAGTTAAGACTTCGGGTGAATATTGGCATAAGTTGTTTCAGACTTCAGTCACCACTCAAATACAATTATGGAGATTAAAATGTGATTCTCCTATCAAGTTCAACGTCAATCACCACTTAACCAACCAATATTTTGCCAAATCATTTGATAATTAAGAAATCATTCTTTCTTTTTTTGTTCTTGATAACTTTAAGAAATCATTACTAAGAAACAACAATGTCAAGACTCATTTATCATGCATTCATTAGCAATTACAGTGCATCTAATTGGTATTGTTTGCTATTGTTAGATTGGACGACTTCAAATTTTATTGATATTTGTCTTTTATTTATTTATTTATTTTATATTTGTGACATTTATTCCTTTGGTTACGGATTAAAACTCATGAATAGTAATTAACTCTATTTTGTTTTTTAATACAATATAAATTATAATTAAATTCATTAAAAAAATAGTCAATATTTATCAAACTATCATGTACTTTAATTTAGTTTTTTATGAATCTTGTTTGATCAAAACAAAATAATACAGATTGAACTTCAATACCTCAAAATTATAATTTAAAGGGGAGGGTCTATATAAAAACATGGCTCTTGATGTGGGACTTTAAAACGGGTTAATGAAGTAATGAATAACTGATAAACTAGTTGACGACAGACATATGAACTTATAATGATAGCAAATTAAGATTGCAAAAACATTGAAAGAAAAATGATAAATTATAAACTTAAAACACTTCGTAAAATGGTTTATAATATATAATTTATGTAGAATAATACTTATTTTGTCTATATGAACTTGTAAAGTAAAACAGTCTTATTTTTCACTTACATTTGATGAATACTAATAAATTACTCGAGAAAATCATATTTATTTTTATTTTATTTTATTTTTTAGTTAGATAGTATAATGTTAGAGTTCTATTTTTTTAAAGGTAAATAAATAGATGTATCACATTCAAACTCATATTTTTGCATTTTTATATAATGTCTCCATCAATAGAGTTAAATTCATATAAAAGAAAATGCTTATCGACAAAATTTCTTTCCAAATGTTTTGACTTCATATTTTAATTACTTTACGATTTCTTAAACCACAACTTTTTTAGCAGCATTTTTTGCTTCTAAGAAAAGTGATTATGGTGGAGCACTTGGCTTTCTAAATTATTTCGCTAGTTCTTTATATTTTTTGGTGAATTTTTTAATTCACTACTTTTACATTTTTAGTCTATACTCTGTAGCCTTAAATATATTTTTAGTCTTCTAAATATTTTCAAGGTTTCACTTTGGTCTTTTAACTATTTTTTATTCTGTTTTGGTCCTTTAACTATTTTTTCGTTCCGTTTTGGTCCTCTAACTTTCATTATATTAATCTATTTAGTCCTAATTATCGTTAGAAAAATGTCAAAAACGTTAATTTTGCGTACGTGAGACTTAGGGACTTGGTGGCATTGGTGTAAGATCCAATAGGAAAATACAACGTGGCCAGAGACCTTCTTCTTCATACTTATTCATCGTGTACGGAGCTTCCTCTATCATCGTCTCCGTCCACATCACCGGTGATCTTTTCAGTCACGAAAGCTTACGAAACGATACTCTAAAACTTCTCATTATTTACGATGAATCCAAATTTAATGTCCGTTTTCTCAATAGAAGTTTCTACCTCTTGTTTTTGACATTTTTCTAACGGTTAGGACCAAGTAAATTAACGGAATGAAAGTTAGAAGACCAAAACGGAACGTAAAATAGTTAAAGGACCAAAGTAAAACCTTGAAAATATTTAGAAGATCAAAAATGTATTCAAGCATACTCTATATATATAACCTACGCAGCTACTGAGAATTTTAACTAAAGGTACAGCTAAAAAAGGGACCAAACTTGGATATGTTATTGTATGATGTATGTGCACTTTTTCTTGCATTAAAAGTGAAGTATTCTTTTGTAATCCCAAAAAAGAGAGGTATTCTTATTTTGATGTTTCTACTTTCTTGTGATCACACGTGGTTCTTATATAGAAATACAATTACTTCATTTTATTACTAGTAACATACCCGTGCTGACGCACGGGATGCGCGTTCCGCGCGTTTTTTTAGTTGTTGATAATGAATTTTAAAGGTTTTAGAATTAATATTTATTAAATAATTTTAAAAACAGAAAAAATTGATTCAACACTACATGATAGAGTATGTAACAAAATAATTGTTTCAAAACAGAAGATAAATAAGTTTTAAAGGTGTTTGATATAATTAACGGAATGAAAATATAATTTGCGATAATTAAATTATATAAAAGTTTAGAGTCAATTGTTTTAGAAATGATATTAAGTTAAAGAGTAAGTAATAAATATATTATATTATAAGTACTTAATACATACTTGTTTTCCATAAATATTTTCAATAGATTTGTGATATTCTTACTTCTCATTTACACACATGAATTTTTATCAAAATAATAACTTGTTATTTTATGTATCAATGAGAAACATTAGTACAATGTTTGGATTAATCCCGTGTAAATAATAAATTTTAATTTGTCATCCCCAACAACTTTTTTCTCGCATTTAATATTAATAAAAATATGCCCTGTATTTTTTTCTTTACGAAATATGCCATGTATACTTTTTTTAGGTAAATATGTCATGTATACTTATCACCTTAATTATTTAAAAAATTATATTTTATTATTATTGTTTAGGACAATTATTACTTTTCATTTACACAGAGAAATTTTTATAAAATTAAAAAAATTTCACTTTATTTCTTCAAAATAAAGATAACTTTTTATTTTCTGCATCAATAAAAAGTATTTAATCTTTGTTTGGATTAGTTTCGTGTTGGTATCACACTTAACCTAATTTATTTATTATGATGATAAGGATCTCTTAAGTAAATGATTTGGATAAAATATTTATTAATTTTGTGCTTAGAAGAATACTTGTTTCCCGTACATTTTTTCAAAAACTTTAAAATTATTTTACCTCTCATTAGTTTTATCCTCGTAAGATTGATCAAGTTGAAAAAGTTAAGAGACATATGGGGATCAATTCCTGACGGGAGCAGCTTTGTGACTATTCTTACTTCTCATTTATACATATGAATTTTTATCAAAACAATAACTTGTTATTTTATGCATCAATGAGAAACAATTAGTACAATGTTTGGATTAATCCCGTGTAAATAATAAATTTTAATTTATCATCACCAACAACTATTTCCTCGTATTTAATATTAATAAAAATATGCCGTGTATACTTTTCTTAACGAAATATGCCATGTATACTTTAATTTTTTTTAGGTAAATATGTCATGTATACTTATCACCTTAATTATTTAAAAAATTATATTTTATTATTATTGTTTTGGACAATTATTACTTTTCATTTACACATAGAAATTTTTATAAAAATAAAAGCTTTTCATTTTATTTCTTCAAAATAAAGATAACTTTTTATTTTCTGCATCAATCAAAAGTATTTATTCTTTGTTTGGATTAGTATCGTGTTGGTATCACACATAACCTAATTTACTTATTATGATGATAATGATATCTTAACTAAATGATTTGGATAAAATATTTATTAATTTTGTGCCTAGAAGAATACTTCCTGTACATTTTTTCAAAAACTTTGAAATTATTTTACCTCTCATTAGTTTTAGCCCCGTAGGATCGGTCAAGTTGTAAAAGATGAGAGACATATGAGTTGAGTTGGATGAGATCCAGGAATCAATTTCTGACGGGAGCAGCTTTGTGACTATTCTTATTAATTTTGTGTCTAGAAAAATACTTGTTTCCCGTATATTTTTTCAAAAACTTTGAAATTATTTTACCTCTCATTAGTTTTAGCCCCGTAGGATCGATCAAGTTGTAAAAGATGATAGACATATGAGTTGAGTTGGATGAGATCCAGGGATCAATTTCTGACGGGAGCAGCTTTGTGACTATTCTTATTAATTTTGTGCCTAGAAAAATACTTGTTTCCCGTATATTTTTTCAAAAACTTTGAAATTATTTTACCTCTCATTAGTTTTAGCCCCGTAGGATCGATCAAGTTGTAAAAGATGAGAGACATATGAGTTGAGTTGGATGAGATCCAGAGATCAATTTCTGACGGGAGCAACTTGTGACTATTCTTACTATGATTTTTTTATCAAAACAATAATTTGTTATTTTATGTATAAATTAGAAACATTAGTACAATGTTTGGATTAGTCCTGTGTAATATAATTAATTTTAATTTGTGATCACTAACAATGATTTCCTCGTATTGAATATTAATAAAAGATGTCATGTATACTTTTTTTTTTACTGAACATGACATTTATACATATCACCTTAATTATTTAGAAAATTATATTTTATTATTATTGTTTTGGACAATTATTATTTTTCATTTACACATAGAAATTTTTATAAAAATAAAACTTTGCATTTTATTTCTTCAAAATAAAGATAACTTTTTATTTCCTGCATCAATCAAAAGAGTCTTTTCTTTGTTTGGATTAGTTTCGTGTTGGTATCATACATAACCTAATTTACTTATTATGATGATAGTGATCTCTTAGCTAAATGATTTGGATAAAATATTTATTAATTTTGTGCTTAGAAGAATACTTGTTTCCCGTAATTTTTTCAAAAACTTTGAACTTATTTTACCTATCATTAGTTTTAGCCCCGTAGGATCGATCAAATTGTAAAAGCTGAGAGACATATGAGTTGAGTTGGATGGGATCCAGAGATCAATTCCTGACGGGAGCAGCTTTGTGACTATTCTTACTTCTCATTTACACATATGATTTTTTATGCATCAATTAGAAACCAGTGGCGGATCCAGGACCCTGGATTAGGGGGTGCAGATCATTTAATATATAAAAAAATAGTATAAATAATATGAATAAATATTTTTTTGATAAAAATTAATGTAAATATATTGTCTGTGTGAAAAAGTTAACTTTTTTAATAATTTGATAGTTATAATTGAGTAATAGTGTAAAATATTACATTGTCACTGTAAATGAACTCAATATAATAAAATACAATTTTAAATAGAATACTTATTGTTTAAGTGGCAAAGAGGTTTTGTCTAAATTACATATATACTAGTACTAGGTTCAGTAAAAAAATATATTAATACTAATTTAAATTAAAATATTTCTTTTTACATATATGTTGTGTGCTATACTATGCTAGAGCTAGATAATCAAGCAAGTTGGATTTTGCAGTGTGTCAAATCAAACTGACTTTGAAGTTGTTATTGACATTTGGAAAGTGTATTTGAAAGGTGTGAGAACTCAACCGATACTAGTATTTGTTCAGTATGTTTGAGATGAGAGTGCAAGTGTAAGGGTGCAAAGTTAAAAATTCAGGATATGCAAATTAATTGATAATTAGATTATTGGTATGAATTATTAAAAGTGAGGGTGTGCAAGTGCACCCTCTGATTGTAAGGTGGATCCGCCCCTGTTAGAAACATTAGTACAATGTTTAGATTAGTCCTGTGTAATATAATTAATTTTAATTTGTGATCATCAACAATGATTTCCACGTATTTAATATTAATAAAATATACCTTGTATACTTTTTTTTACTGAACATGACATGTATACATATCACATTAGTTATTTAGAAAGTTATATTTTATTATTATTATTATTGTTTTGGACAATTATTACTTTTCATTTACATATAGAAATTTTTATAAAAATAAAAACTTTTCATTTTATTTCTTCAAAATAAACATAACTTTTTATTTTCTTCATCAATCAAAAATATTTAGTCTTTGTTTGGATTAGTTTCGTGTTTGTATCACACAGAATCTTTCATACTTATTATGATGATAATGATCTCTTAACTAAATGATTTGAATAAAATATTTATTAATTTTGTGCTTAGAAGAATACTTGTTTTCAGTACATTTTTTCAAAAACTTTGAACTTATTTTACCTATCATTAGTTTTAGCCCCGTAGGATCGATCAAGTTGTAAAAGCTGAGATACATATGAGTTGAGTTAGATGAGATTCAGGGATCAATTCTTGACGGCAGCAGCTTTGTGACTATTCTTACTTCTCATTTACACATGTGATTTTTTTTTATCAAAACAATAACTTGTTATTTTATGTATCAATTAAAAACATTAGTACAATGTTTAGAATAGTCTGTGTTAATATTTTGATTGATGAATAAAATTCTACAAATTAGAATATAGCTCACAAAATCTTAATATAGCTCATTAAACTTTTGATCAACTTCTCCATAAGGCTTAGATGAAGACATGTTATACCATTAAATTTCTCCAATTAGTCATACTATCCAACTATAACATTTAATGAGAACCAATGATATATAATAATTTATATCTTAAAAAGAGACTTAATATCCCAAATACAAAGATGATATAATACATTTTCAGTTTTCAGTACAATTGAACACTGATTAATAATAATTAGAAGTCTGCAGCCCTTAGGATGCATTGTTTGAGGGATCGCAAAACATATAATACAAATATCCAACAAAGGTGGTTTCTCAATCTTGACAGACTTCATTGATTTCTTTATTTTGTTTGATGATAGTTCTTCAAAATAAAGATAACTTTTTATTTTCTGCATTAATCAAAAGTATTTTTCTTTGTTTAGATTAGTTTCGTGTTGGTATCACACATAACCTAATTTACTTATTATGATGATAATAATCTTTTAACTAAATGATTTGGATAAAATATTTATTAATTTTGTGCTTAGAAGAATAACAAATGAGACCACATCTCATTTTATTCTCTTTTTATTAATTTTGTAATTTCTTCCTATTTTATTCTCTTTGCTAAACAAATCAAACAACAAATGAGACCACATCTCAACATTCAACTTGTGGCCCTTGATGAATCCCAGCAAGAGGGTATGAGGCCCAGCTGAACTCAGGATCTTCATAAAAATTAACTTTATCGGTCGAGTCAAAACTGAAAAGTCGGAAAAGAATAGTTTAACATAATTTTATCATTGTCATTATTAATCATTCCATATTTCTTCTATATTATGAAAATAAAGGCAGCACTGACCCTTGATGAATCCCAGCAAGAGGGTATGAGGCCCAGTTGAACTCAGGATCTTCATAAAAATCAACTTTATCGGTCGAGTCAAAACTGAAAAGTCGGAAAAGAATAGTTTAACATAATTTTATCATTGTCATTATTAATCATTCCATATTTCTTCTATATTATGAAAATAAAGGCAGCACTGACCCTTGATGAATCCCAACAAGAGGGTATGAGGCCCAGTTGAACTCAGGATCTTCATAAAAATCAACTTTATCGGTCGAGTCAAAACTGAAAAGCCAGAAAAGAATAGGTTAACATAATTTTATTATTGTTTGATGCTTTTTCTAATATGCATGTACCAGTACAGTACCATCATGATCAAATGTAGATGTAGTTTCTAATATGCATGTACCAGTACCATCATGATCAAGTGTAGATATAGTATAATCAAATCAATATTATTATAAATAATAATTGCACCAGTTACATCAATTGTTAATAAGCACATCAATCAATATTACCTACCCTTTTTCTCTTTCTTGATGCTCAGCAGCAATAGCATTATCAAACCATTTGAAGTTTTCATAATCACATCTTGAATTTGAAAAACCCTGGTAAGAATGATAAATTTAAAATTAGAAATAATAATAATTGAAATTAAATAATATCAATGAAACTACTACTGATTAAACAAAACCTAAACAAAACCTAAACCTGGTGAATAGAAACTTTGATTTAGTAGTAATCTTTGGGGTTTCTTCAAATTGATTATTGCTATTTTGAGCATAAACCCTAAAATCAATTAAAATTGATTTAAAGAAATATTAAAACAAATTAATTCTTTGGAAATTAACAACATTAACATTAATCACGATGCAAGCAAACCTTAAACGTAGAAGCTGCTTAGTTGAAAGAAGAATTCTCCTAAACATCTTGTTTCATCAACGATCCACTCTCCCAATTCTGAAGCTATGCTTATATTTTATTTTTTTTGGTCAATGGCAAATTAAGCTTCAATTATATGCACAGTAGAGAAATGAAAATGAGAGTTTAAAGGAATTAGTAATTTTTTTTTTACTAAATTGTATTTGGGCTCTTAAGTTTTACAATGTTGCAATTTTGCCTGACCTAATATTTTATCTACTAGTATCCAGACCCGTGCGATGCACGGGTAAAAACGTATCTATAAAAATCTACTATTTAAGAAAATTCTTTTAGTATAATCACATCTTAAATGTAATTGTGAAAAAATTGACATTAAAATATATTTTTTAATCGAGAGATCCTAATGCACTTATTAATATATTAGTTTTATATTTTAATAGAGTGTTGATAGTAATTCTTTGACATATTTAAGTCTATATTTTAATGTTTTAACACATATTAATTAATATATGAGTTTTATTGCTATGTGTAATGTTTTTTACAGGTGTATCTAATCAAATCACACTATTGTGTCACTTTTAAAAATAAGTTCATAAAATATCTCAACAAAATATTACATGCTATAGTTAATTGGATGCATGTGTCAAAAAAACAATTTATGAGTATATAAATTAAATGCTTACTATTTATTTGAATTAAACATTAATAACAAAAAAGAGGATATGAACATATAATAATTATGGATATTTTAGTTTTTTTTTAACAAAACATGATTGAGTTTGTTTCCACAAATCATTATGAGTGAGTTTGTTCAAGCTTTAAAAACAAAGATTTTGTTTTGAAAAAAGTTAGAGATTTTTTTTAGAAATATTTAAAAATTTAAAGCTATTTTATATTTGTTTACTATCATAAGAATTTACTTTTTAAAATTTGAAGCTCCCACACTTAGATTCTTTAGTTTTTTTTTTCAAAAATATATTCTAGAAAAGTTTCTAGAAATAACTTTTCATTTTGAATTAAAATCAGTTTTTCTTTTACTAAATAATCTTCTGAAAAAAGTATAACAAACAATACTAAAATGATAAAAGTGATTTTTTTTTTCTTAAAATAAAATCCTAAACAAACCCGATATTGCATTATAATTTCAATAAAAATGGTGAGGTTCTCATATGCTTATGAGAAATATCAGATCCTGAACTCCTATAAATTCTTATATACGTGGATTTCATATGCAATAGTGTCATTTCTCACTGTTCTTTTTGATACTTGTAGATTCATTTCTTAATTACACCAGATTTTGTTCCTTTTAACTAAATTCATTAATGAAATCACTTGGAGTCTTGAAAAGCTTATTGTTGTTTTGAAATAGAAAGTTCAAAGGTGTCAACCCATGCTGCAAATATAACAAAACAAATCAACAAATTATATTGCACACATAGTCTTTGGTACATTAGATTGGCACGGGAAGGATTTAATATAATTATATTTATATGATTGATGCGTAAGAACTTTTTTACTTTTATACACAAATAATACCATTAGATATGTTTGCTAAAGGTGCCCGTTTGATAGTACACACGACTCAAAATTGTTTATTGACTTAACAGGCTTCTTCATAGTGTTGTTAGATGCTGAAGAAAGAAAAAAACATATAATTGTCAATAACAGAAATTTGAGTACCTAATTAATTTAATATTTTGTATTGTTGCTATTTTAGCATATAAATAAATGAAATTTAATCTATTATGAAAAAAAAACTCTTTGTCCTTTGTCCTAAATGCAATACATTCTCAAATGCGCTATTTGATATTCATATTACGTTTTGGCAAATGCTAAAAAGTGCACCCGGTGCACTCTTTAAGCCCTTTAAATAGAAAGTTTTTATAGAACTTTTAAAAAAATGTATAAAGTCAACGCATTGGAAATTGTGCTGTTTAACTTTTTGAATAAATAATTTCTTTAAATAGTATGTTTAAAGAGTGCACCTGGTGCACTCGTTAGCAAGACCCTTTCTACCAACGGTGTGCTGTTAGTAATAGAACCGGGTGCAACATTGTTGTTTAACATAGAAATTGGCCTATAGGTGTCAACCCATGCTGCAAAGAGAACTAAACAAATCAACGCAGTACAATGCACATAAACACTCTTTAGTTATTATATACACAAAAAATACCATTAGATATACAAAGTTATAATTGTACTCCATCATATTTAAAATTTAAATAGTAAAGTTTTAAAATAAATAATAAGAAGAAAAAAAAAGTAATCATAAAATATGCAACAACAACTTAAATTTGAATCTCCTCAAAAAAAAAAAACTTACATTTGAATCCATGAGAACTATCTCTATTGAAAAAGGAAGTTTATCTTTCGCCATATCGTCACATAATGGTGGTTGAGTGCCATGAAAAAATATGTTTTTTTAGACACAAAGGTAAAATTTGAGAAATAAAAATGTGTTTAAAATGTTGTATAATTTGCAATGACTAAGATAAATTTATATAGTATAGGAAATAGTTTCACATTATATGGCATAATATACACCATTAATTTTATGGCATAAATGACATACACGTAATGATATTTTATGGCATATATTATTATGTAACATATTTTTAATTTGTAACTACCACATTTTCACATTTGTAACGTATACCAAATACCAAATAAAACTGCATTTATGGCTAAAAAATATTGGCATAAGAATGTCTTCAATTCACATTAGTTTTTTTTAACCATTTTGTATAAAAAAATATATTAAAAAATAGAATTTTGTCCTTAAAAATAGAATTTTATGATAGTAGGCTGAGTGAGGGGCGTACAACATTATCATGTGGGTGGAAGAGTGTGAATCATCATCAAATCATGATCATCAATTCATTATCATAATGTTAATTTTAAACAATAGCATTTAATATGAAAATGTTATGAAGAGAGCAATGTTTTAAAAACTGGACCGGTCATCTAACCGGTGAAGATATGGGTTCACTGGTCGAACCGCGGGGTGATTGGTCGAACCGTATGACTAAACCGGATCAAACCGGTCTCTATAATAAAAGTATATAGGTATTAAACCGGTCGAACCGGTGACTCGGTCTCTTAAAAAAGTCATGACACTTAAAAAATATGAAAATTTTATTTGTCATAATAAACATTTTCAAATTTTTTAGTTCACATGTTAATATTTTAAATTTAAATTTTAAACATAGGAACCGCACATACAATTATAATGTATATTTTTTAACTATAAATATAATAAATTAGAACTCAGGTTTTTTTTTACCGCAAAAGCATTAGTATTTAAAAAATGATAGTTTAACAATAAAATTAACATTAGACAAACAATAAATAAAATCTAAAGTTTTAACAAAAATAAAGAAAATAAAATTAAATATCTAGTATAATCATACAAGATAATATGAAATATATAGAATACAATGTAACAATATTCACAAGTAAATTAAATAGCATGGTGGCAATGTCCTTCTACTATTAAGGAGAGGTCAAGGGCTCAAAACTAGCTCTTGACAGTTTCTATATTTTTAACCAATTAAAAAAAACTTATTTCCAAAAAAAAATATATGTGTTTCCGAAAAAAAAACCAACATTTGCAAAATAAACCAATTAAAATCTTAATTAAAAAAAATTGTTTCCAAAAAAAAAAAAATTCCGACAAAAAAACCATTTGCAAAAAAACCGGCAGGTTGGAGAAAACCGCCCGGTTTATACCGGTTCGCGCCTGGTTCAGGCCGGTTCTCTCCGATTGGACTGCATGTCCAATCCAACTACCTGACCGAACCGGTAACTCTCCGGTTCACCGGTTCAACCGGTCCGACCAGCCGGTCCGGTCCGGTTTTTAAAATACTGGAAGAGAGTGCTTAGAAAAACCACCACGTGGACATAAGAGAAAAATAAAAGTTGCCAAATTATAGTATTAAAGATTTTTTATTTTTTTACCAAATTTTATCTATTTTTTTCTAAATAGGCAATTTAGCCTATTTAAAAATCTACATTACATAAATGCTTTTTATATAGTCTATATTTTTTCAAGCAAATAAGGAAATCGAACAATACAAGTATGTGGTTGGCAGACGATACAATGACTAAAATTTCAATCGTAAAGTTATTTTCAGTATATTACTTTAATTATGAAACAATACTACAATATGCTACTTTAAGTAAGTAAAACACATTGATAACCAATTTTATGTAGTAAATTATTTTTTATTTTATCTTTAAAAATTATAATTATAGAATATAATAGTAGTTTTTTTTGGTACATATATAATAGTAAATTTTAATAATTATATATGTGTAAAAAAATAGTTATGTATATATAGGGCAACCTATTAGGCTTTTTTTAAAGCCTAAGCCTGAACTACTTAAGTAAATAGACTATTTTTAAAGCCTAAACCTGACCTTTTTAACGGTCTAGCCTTAGCTGAGCCTATGTAGACTCTGTTGTAGTCCCCTGTAGGCCAGCCTGATCTATTCCCAACCCTAATGATGCGGAAAGAAATTTTGAAAATCGGTCTTTGACTCCATGAATGATCGACATTTTTAAAATGTTTTTTTTTTTATTTCGTAGAACTTAACTCTTTTTGAGCAAATTGGTTTTTAATATGATGTAATTGTTTTGATGTTTTTGAACAATTTACTTTTAATTAAAGTGTAGTATTTTTTATGTTTAATTATTTGTTTTAACAGTATAATTTTATTATTTTATTCATATAATTATACTTAAAAAATTATGCCAACACCTGTACTTTAATTTTTTTAAAATGTCGTTTTGCGTATCGGTACTCGTATCGGGTACTAGTACCGTACAAATACCTATGCAACGCTGATGCTGACTGTATACATATTGATGACGAGACATTTATTAATTATTAAAATATTTTTCAACAACTCATTTATCATTTAACTAAAATAATTGGGGTGTATGGGTAGCTCAATTGGTTAAATAAGTTGAGCTAACGGTTAAGAAGCAAGGACGTTCAAAGTTTAAATTCTGACAAAGGAAAAAACTAATATTGTAATATACTAACGACTAACATTATTTATAAAAAAACAAAATTAATTAATTATCATTTAATAACCAAAAAATTATAAACCCATGAGTTAATCAACTTCAAACCCCATATATTCATCATCTCATCAATCCCACATGCTTGGGGGGGTTAGGCTTCCTATTGTTTAACCCCATATATTACATTTTTTTTAATTTATAATAATATTGTTTAAACCTTTTTGTCTTTCCTATTTTTTGTGAACAAATAAACTCAATATTTTTTTCCTCAATTTTTCATTATCAATATTCAATAGATAGAACCATTTGTACGTATTTGTACCAAAAAAGAAGAAGAACCATTTGTACGTAGCTATTTTTTCATTAACTTTCTTGACAAATGTTTCACGTTTTTAGCATAGTGTACCATAATTAATTCAACCACCATATGATCAAACCGTTTTCAATGAAATGTTAGCATAATGTTTTTTTAATCAAATGTTAGCGTAATGTTAACATAGTCTACGCTAGCATTCCCTCTTGAGCCTAAGTCAAAGCAGGAGATGTTGTTAATGGCAAAAAGGATTCCAATGAAACATTGAAAAATTGTTCTTAGCAAAAGTTCTTAAATTATTATTTCATTTTATTTGATTTTATATATTGGTATTCATTAGGATGTAACTAATAAAATCACTAAGCCATTGTGAGAATAAAAAAAAAATGAAGATGTTATAAATTGATTTTAAATGATAAATTGGAATACTAGTAACATTGTTTTTGTGGTGATTTTTCACAAAAAAAAACATTAAATCTGTACTAGAATAATTAAGTAACAAACAAATCTAGGACGATAATAAAAAATAGTGAAATTATTGGTTTTAAATCAAAACTACAAAATCATCCTTTATATAAAATAGTTTGAAAAAAGAAAGTTTTGGATTTTTAGTAAAAACAAGGGGTGTAGGCAGTGGCGGAGCTAGCCAATTTTTTTTTTTTTTTTTTGTATCTTACAGTATTTTAAATTCATTTTTTTTAATTATTTTCAGTTTTTAAATATTTTGGATTTCATTTTTTAAAGTAATTACAATTTTATATATACTCCAGAAAATAGATTTTGAAGTTTTTTAAAGGAATAATTTAGAATTTTAGAGGTCTGTGAGCAACGTGAGAGGGGGGTAAAGAGTAAAAATATTTTCTCGTGACCGATTCAATTACTATATGATTCATTAAGTGAGTTCACTCATTCAATAATGGAGAGGCTTATGCACTTCTCAAAGCAACACAATTGGCCTTTGAAAAAGGGTTGCAACATGTAATATTTGAAAGTGATTCTCATGTGCTGGTGGAAGCAATTAAGTCAAATCGCCGAGGAAATTTTGAATTAGTTTAATTGTTTCTAATATTTATGTTATCAAGTGTAAACTTTGAGGTAAAGTTTAATATGGTTGCTCATACTCTTGTCATGACGGCTATTTTGTGGACTAATTTCCCTTGTTTTGAGTTTGTTCCCTTTTATACTGAGCACTTATAGATTAATGATATAGTAAGTTTATTTCGATAAAAAAAACACTTCTTCATATCTCTTCTTTATCCTTTACATTTATACAGGTTAACAAAAAAATTAGTAATTCGACACATTAAATCTCAAAGATAGCTCCGTTAAAAATAAATTAGAAACTAATTTAGTCACCATAAATCCTAGTTCAACCGACAAAAATTGTCGAAATTCTTAAGTCGAACATTTGTGATTGGAGTTCAAACTTCAATCAATCTACTTTACGTGTGTGAGTTTATGATGACTTTACCATTTAATTTTCTCTACGTATAAAAAAGACTAACTTAGTCATCATATAATACTGCATATAACATAGTCATTAAATCGTCTTTATACTTGATATTACATGGTGTATTAATTTTAGAAACTTTTTTCAGCATATATATAGGAAAATTACATTGGATGACACATAAAATGTGTCAAAGCAATATGCAAGTTTCATATGGTTATATGGACAATGGGAAAGTAACCTCACATATAAGCCACCTCATATGTTTTTCGACATGACACTATTTGAATGAAAATATGAAATCTTACATTAAAAAAGATGATGTGTCACAATATAACTTTGGATTTTGTTTTAATAAATTTTAACTATCATCAAGTTGAATTTTTCCAAAATTTTATTTTGGGATATGTATTTGCATATTGTCTCTAAGTAGAAAAGTATATTAATTGGTTCAAAAATAAAAGAGTTGTACATTAAATGAAGACGATCTTAATTCATCTGATGAGTACAACATTTTGATATACTTTTCTACGTACACATATCTTTTTTATTGAATGTTAAATGTTGTATGTGGTTCAACACTTCTGTTTTTGGAATGCTTTATATATCAGATTACAGAATTTTAATTGTATTTTGTATCTATAAATGATTGGTATTACCTATTTATACTACGGCAAATTAGTAATGTGAAGAGTTTCTATGCATACATTAAGGTTTGAAGGTTCGATCCTTACTTTAAATATGGAGAAACTTTATATTTTTAGGCTAGTTGTCTCACTGTTTCAAGTGCCTATAATCCAGCGAGGAATTAGTCACTGCGTTAGGCGGTGAATACCCACAAAAGGAGGTATTCTTAATTTCTTATTTTGATGTTTATATACAATTACTTCATTTTATTACTAACCGTATTTTTAAGCTAATTGGTAGTTAAAATGGAGTGAATATGCAGTTGAACCCAAAGGTACGTGATTCGATTCTCATAGAACGGAAAAACTTTATAAAAGAGGAATAGTAAAGATCGTGAGATGGTAGTCAGGTCATCGACGATATAAAGAGTGGAGTCCGGGATGTTACAAAAAAAGACGCCCTCTATAGAGTTTTTGCTTTCCGTGAGAAATCGAACAATGTACACTGGAGTTCAAGTACATGTTTAGTTCATTTCCACTACCAATTAAGTTACTACTTGAACCCTATGGTACATGGTTCGTCCGATTATATCATCGATGACCCGACTGCCACCTCACGATCTTCTCTATTCCCTTTTCTATAGTGTTTTTGCCTTCTATGAGAATGAAGTGAATATGTACTTTAACCCCATGGTACATGGTTTGATTCTCACGGAAGACAAAAACTTTATAGAGGGGGGAATAGAGAATATCGTGAGATGACAGTCAGATAATCGACTATATAAGAGTAGAGCCCAAACTGTTACATGACATGTCATCTTTGATCAGGTAAGATCAAAATGTATCTAACTTATTTACACTGCCATTGCAAAAAGCTTTTCACTGTCAATCAATTACAACAGACACTTTTTGTTTAACGTTGAGAATAACTTTTATATATAAAAAAGATCATTAACATAACAATTTCCTTCACAACCAACAAAAATAAGACCCATAAGACTCATTCAAAGAAATAGAGAACACGAGACAAACAAAGAACCTTAAAATAACAAACCTAATTAATTAGACTAGTCGACAAATAAATAAGATTCGAGATCAATAAACAAGAGTTTATGCCAATGAAACAACATATCATGTGATTCCGAATAACTTGTATGAAATATGAACTAAGATTTGAGAAGAGGATCTAGAATTATAAAGATTTCAGTAGAGAACCTACTATCATCTTCAATCGATAATTGAGTTTAGAAAGCGCAGTTGTTCAACTAATTCCACGGTTTGTGCTTTGATAACATTGTTGGCAGCTTCCATCTCTACATATGCATCCTCTTTGGATTTTATCTCTTGCGCCACCCGATCATTCTCGTTTTGCAATCTATGGACTTCTTCAGTTAGATCTTCAATCTGTTTCAGCTTCCTCATTCTTGATCGTTTTACAGATTCACGGTTACTCAACAATCTCTTTCTCTTCTTCTCGTCAATTTGCAAATCTCTAGTGTGCAATCGTGAACTTACATGCTGTTGACTTGAAGCCATTTGTTTTCTCTTTGTGACGTTTCAAAGTCTTAATGAGAGACGTGACAAATTTCACTAATATATAATAAACAAATATTGCATAAAATATTCTTGTAATTATATAAGAGAAAACATTAGTCAAATAAAAGTCGATGTATTTAGTTTATAATATGAACCAAATACATAAAAAGATTTTTGACTAAATTTATAAGACTAGAGATAATAATTATTAAGAAACAAAGTCAAAGATTATGAAAAATATTTTACTTAATATTTTATTATCAGTCAAAAAATAAATTTCAATAAATTCATATAAAAAATAGTGTTCTTATTTTTATCCATTTATTATAATTAAATAAAGTAATATAAAATTTAAAAGAATGTTCATAGTTGAATAAAATTGAATGCAAAAAGTCAAATATGTTGAATTGAAAAAATCAACTATTATATAATAGTAATAATAATAATAATATATAATAATATTAATTAGGTAATATATATATATATATATATATATATATATATATATATATATATATATATATATATATATATATATATATATATATATATATATTTGTAATAAAAACTGATACATTACTTGTGGTATGAATGAATATTAATTATTTAAAACAATGATTTGTATTTAATTATTTTAAAAAAACTAAATTATCAATTTTTGAATGAATTAAAGTTTGACACACATATTTTAATTATTAGTTGAATAAGTCATCTTTTTTGTTTGACAATCGGAATAAGTCATCTCATTACCAATTTTTTTGGAATAAGCTATCTTTTATTTAATAAAAAGTGGAATTATGACAAAATAAATAAGATATAAGTCAATAAAAATGTTTTTTTTTTAATTTTTATCTTATTATTATTATTATTATTGTTATTATTATTTTCTGTAACCACACCCTCTGAGTTGTTTTCTTCTATAAAAATGTTCATAGTTGAATAAAATGGAACAAGTTATTTTTTTTGAATTAACTATCTTTAGCTGTATTTTTTATATTAGATCATTAGTTGTATTTAGTACAATAGATGTATTTATAGATTTTTTTATAATTGTATTTAAAGATTTACCGATGTTATTATAAATTAGTGTTAAACATATATTTCGATGTTATCAAATTAATGAATTTAAGTTTTTTGTTATAAAAAAAATTACATGTTTTTTCATCCCTAAAAAAACGTGTTTTATTTTAAGCCCTTAATGAACTAAATTTTGATATTTTGTTACATATTTTGAATATAATACGGACATATATAATTTTAACATATACGATCTTGAACATGTCATAAAATTGATAACAAAAATCAACAAAAAATGGTCATTAAGGACTAGCTAAAAAGAAAACGTGAAACATTTTTGTAATGAAACATGCTATTTCTTTTACTGGGATAAATGCAAAAATTTGCTAATTTTTTTTACTCAAGTATAGCCTAGTTGTTATAATTTTATCCTTTAAAATATTGATCGAGACTAGGGTATCCACCGCCGAATGCAGTAACTAATCCCTCGCTAAATTGGAGGCACCTCGACGGGTGAGATAGCTGGCCCAAAAATTTAAAGTTGCTTCATACCTAAAGTGAGGATCGAACTCTTAACCCTTGGAGAGGATGAGCCACAACCGCTCAACCACACCCCTTGAGTTTTTATCCCTTAAAATATGAATAAGTGGGTGTATCAGAATTCTTTTTTTTGTATCTTATAATATTTTAAATTCATTGTTTCTAATTATTTTCAATTTTTAAATATTTTAGATTTCATGTTTCAAAGTAATTACAATTTTATATATACTCCATAAAATAGATTTTGAAGTTTTTTAAAGGAATAATTTAGAATTTTGGAGGTATGTGAGCAACGTGAGAGGAGGGGTAAAAAGTAAAAATATTTTCTCGTGTCCGATTCAATTATGTGATTCATTAAGTATGAATTCACTCATTCTTTGTGGATATATTCCCTCTAAAACAATTTTTTTTTTTACAAAAAAACAAAATATTTTTTATCCGCTTCACTACTTGCAAACAATCTTATGCAAGATTAGATAGAAATCATCAAACAATTAAACACCAACAACACAATTGGCCTTCGAAAAAGGGTTGCAACATGTAGGGTGCGTTTGATCTGTAAAATGAAAGTACTGGACATAACATTACAGGACAATACAAGGCAGAACAGCACAGGACAAATATTTACGATATTGAACAAATTTTGTCTTGTATGATACTTGATGGAGAAAATGTTACTTTGTTGATTTAAACAAGTTGTGCTGGAGACAAAAAGTTGTCCCATGGTTCTGTGGGGGACAAGAATATCTGATTTTGTCCAGTCCCTTGACCCCCAGTTTGTCCAGTCCCAGTAACAGTTTTAAAATCAAACACAGAACAACAGAAGTTGTCCTGTCCAGTCCCTTATTTTTTAACAGATCAAACGCACCTGTAATATTTGAAAGTGATTCTCAAGTGCCGGTGGAAGCAATTAAGTCAAGTTGCGAAGAAAATTCTAAATTTAGTTTAATCGTTTTTAATATTATTATTATTATTATTATCAAGTGTAAACTTTGAGGTAAATTTTAATATGGTTGCTCATACTCTTGTCATGACGGCCATATCGTAGACTAATCTGCCTTATTTTGAGTCTGTTCCCTTTTGTATTGAGCACTTATTAATTAATGATATTGTAAGTTTATTTTGATTAAAAAAAAAACCTTTTTCATATCTTCTTTATCTTTTTCATTTATATAGGTCAACAAAAAAATTAGTAATTTGAGACATAAAATTCCAAAAATTCCAAAGATAGCTCTGTTAAAAAGAAGATTAGACACGACACTATTTGAATGAAATCTTACATTAAAAAAGATGATGTGTCACAATATAACTTTGAATTATGTTTTAATAAATTTTAACTATTATAGATCAAGTTGAATTTTTCCAAAATTTTATTTTGGGTTATGTATTTGGATATAGTCTCTAAATATAATTGTATATTAATCGGTTCAAAAATAAAAGAATTGTATATTAAATGAAGACGATCTTAACTCATTTGATCTGATGAGTACAACATTTCGATTAGTCTTTTTTTTTGGTACATACACGTATTTCTTTTTTTATTGAATGTTAAATGTTGTATGTGGTTCAACACTTCAGTTTTTGAAATAATTTATATATCAGATTACATAATCTTAAATTGTATTTTGTATCTAGAAATCATTGTTATTACTTATTTATACTACGGAAAATTAGTAATGTGAAGAGTTTCTCTATATATAAAGTAAAATGAATAAGTCAAATAAATAAGACTGTCTTCTAAATTGCGATCGACATCCACAATTGCGGCGTGATCTTTATTCATGTGTAATCATCGCAATGCCGGCGCGGCGCCACCCGCCATACATGATCAATTTATTGTAATGACATGTATGCCAACTGTTTTATTCCGAACATGTGATTTTTAACAATAAGAAACAAGACATTATTAAATGATAGAAATAAAAAAAAATGTACTAAAGATTCCAAAGTTTACATAATTGAAACTATATTCAATAATACAGTAAGCTTTATCTCATTTTCAACAATTTTTCCATAAAAAAAACAAAAACACATTATCTAAAAGTCTTGTTCTTTCAAATTCACAAAATCTCTGTGATTGTTTTTGACATCAATGGCAGATGAATTGATATTGTTGGATGAATGGCTTAGCATGTTTGGTATGAGAGCAAGAATAGCATTAGCTGAAAAAGGAGTGAAGTATGAGTACAAAGAAGAAGATCTTGAGAACAAGAGTCAAATGCTTTTGGAAATGAATCCAATTCACAAGAAGATTCCAGTTCTTATTCATAAGGGAAATCCCATTTGTGAGTCTATGATTATTGTTGAGTATATTGATGAGGTTTGGAATGATAGAGTTCCATTTTTACCTTCTGATTCTTATGAGAAATCTCAAGCTAGATTTTGGGCTGATTTTGTCAACAAGAAAGTAAGTATTAATTGGTAGATTCTCAATTCAATGACTTAACATATAATTGCATGAAAGCATGATATTTTAAGATCAATTTAGAATTGATCAATTTTTATTAATGAACTAACAGCATGGTGAGTATCTTGTTTATTTTCCTCTCTATTTAGTAGATGAATAATTGTTATTTAATTTAATTAGACATAATGAATATAAGCTGTAGAATTTCACGCGTTCAGGACATTAGTAGTTGTTCGATCAAGATCAGAGGTCTAAAAAATGCATATTTTAATTTTGTTTTATAATTCAAAAATACGAGCTTTAAGTCTAGATTGTAAGATCTTTATTAAACGGCCACTACTAATATCTTGAAAGCATGAATGTTGGGAATCCCCGACAACAAGGTATTCGAAAATTCATGAAACTAGTACACTGCAGTCATATTCTCCATATCCATATTATTAAAGACTGAGTTGCATCAATGTGTAGACATAATATATTAATATTAATTCATTTTCATATGTTAAAAAAATGCAGGTTGGTGATGTTGGTGGGAGGATATGGGCTGGAACAAGAGATGAGATTGAAGTGGCAAAGAAAGAGTTGATTGAAGGGTTAAAGCAACTGGAGAATGTGCTTGGAAACAAGCCTTATTTTGGTGGTGATACATTTGGGTTTGTTGATATTGCTTTGATCCCTTTCTATACTTGGTTTTATACTTATGAACAATTAGGAAACTTCAAAGTGGAGGAAGAGTGTGATAAGTTGATTGCTTGGGCAAAGAGATGCAAACAAAGGGAGAGTGTTTCCAAATCTATTGCTGATGAAAAAGAGGCTTATGAGTATGTTGTTAACCATAGGAAAAGGTTTCAATTAGATTAATAATACACTTTGGAATATGTGAGAAGTTGAATTTCTTGTTGGTCTTGTTTTCTTGAATTGTGTTCAAAATGCAATTTGGTTTTCCCTATTCTTTCTTGATCTTATCATCTTGATTTCCATAAGTAAACTGTCATATATGGTTATGCAAATTTTGCAGGATTTCAAATAATGTTTTGATTATGACATGTTTTGTGCAAAATTTCTATCTTTGTTTTAAAGTGGTAAATGTAAATATGATAAAATGCCAAACAATAAAAAACGGCCGCGCACATTAATTAAGTAAAACTGAGAAATTCCATTTGCAATTGCAATTGCAATTGCACATAATTGTAATATCTGACCTCAATCATAAAATGCAAAACAAGCAAAAACGGTCGCCCACATTAATTTTACCGCCTATAAGTTGGCTCAATCTACTATTACCAACACCGAGTCTCAAAATGGCGGGGCTTCTTTCCAATATATATATAACTATATAAGTATTAATGTATGTAGCAGGACTTCACCAGCAGCATTACTCTAAGCCCAGAGGAGTCTCATTAAGGTTAATAGAAGAACTGTTCTTGGTGATGGTGGAGTTTGGGGTCTCTAATGGAGGAGAAAGATGAGGGGAAAAGGGTCCAGTGACATGTGTCAAAATATCCGTGCTCACGGTGCGCCTCTCTGCTAGTGGCATAAAAGGAGAAGAAGGATTAAGTAGTGACAATGTCAAGTTCTGAGTCTGAGATTTGGTGACAAGCTTGGGAACTGAGGTTGGTGTTGGGACCATAGTGTGTTCATCAAGGTTGGTCAACACATGTGAAGACATATTTGGCCACATAAAGGTTCCTTTTGGTTTGCAAATTTGGAAACCACTTTTCAGTCTTTCTATCTTTGCTAATCTTTGTTCTGCTGCGCTGCTACCTTTCTCATACTCCCTTATCTCTACTCCAATGTTTTCTGATAATGATGCTGGTGCAACCAATAATGCTGGTGGTGTCGATGATTCTGACATTATTAGTTCATCTACTACTGTTGGTTTCAGCATTCCCAGTTGATCCTGCATCATTCATTATTTGACTTTCATTAGTGCCAAGCAAATACCATTCCATTTGAAAGAGAATAATAAGAATATGGATTTTCATTAGTCCTCAACATTTTTTCACAAGGATGTGAGTATAAAACTATGAAGCACGGACACTCCTCGGATTAAGGGTGTCCCGGTGTTGGACACACGTCATATCTGACGTACCAACACTTACAATTACATTGAATTACATAACTTTTTGTTTAAAATTATCCGTGTCATATCCGGTGTCCGTGCTTCATTAGTATAAAATAAAAAGTAACATCACAAGATATCATAATGGATGAGACACACTTGCTTGATCACAAGCATAAATGAAATCCATTTAGGCACATTCTAGACTAAAATATATAGATTTTTGAGGGGAAAATACAAAGCAATCATAAGCATAATTGATATTTTATTTTGATGAAGGTAGCATCAATATTTTGCAATGAACAATTCAATCAGTGAGCACTCAAGAAAATACAGAGTTTATGCTACCTCCATGCCACTCATGGCCAAAGAAATTTCTTTTAGTTGTTCTTCAATTTTAGCTTTTCTATGAAGCAGCTCAACATAAATGTCCTGCAATATAAAAGACAAAATCAATATTAAAAGTGGATGGAATCTATATATGACATGTGACCTCCTAATTAATCCCAACTTTAATATTCATATAAGTTCTTAGCAATAAGCTGAACCTACTATGCTTCCCCCTCACCTGCTTAGAAACCTGAGAACCATAGTCCTCAAAATTCAAACTTGACAAACAAGAAGTAGGAGTAGCTACAATGGCCAATGCTTCATCTTCTTTTTTTGATGCAAGCTCCTGCATATCTCTGTTTGCAAATCAAGAAAAGTAACAATGACTCAGAATCAGTACACGTTTGGTATCATGGTGGATATCTCAGAATCACCGTGATCCACTGTGATTTTGCGTAGCTTTTGGAAAATCACGGTGAATCACTGTGACATTCCCACACGTGATAGGGTCAATAGGATAAATGAATAATAACCATAATATCAGTCATGGAATCATTAAAAAGTGGATGAAATTAGCCATACCTTTTCAACTTAACTATTTCTTCCTTTATCTTTCTGAGTTCATTACTAGTAACATGATCTGGTGATTGTGAAATGTTGTCTCCACGTTTCCATCCAGGTGGAGGAGTCCAGTAAGGGTCTTGAACACCTAATTCCTTTCTAATATCAACAAGATCAGCACTCTCTAACCAATACTCCATTGATCCTTCGGCATTGTGTCGCCTTCGGAATCTTTCGACTCCTCCTGGTGCCACTTTTCCAGCCATGTGCTTCAGCAAATGATCCATTAAACCTGTATCACCGATATACTTCCGCGCTTCTGATCTCAGGTCTGACCTCATTATTGGGTTTCCATATACTGCTTTCTTTTCCTTCATAACTTTCAACACATTCTCCTCTGCCAACTTATACCTTCAAATGTACAAGGTAACATTTATAAAAGCAAATCAATAGCAAACACTTATTAAACCAAGTGAAAAACTGAACTCTATGAAAACAATTGAAGCACATACACAGACACTCACTGACATATCAATAGGGTAAAAATTTGAATTTTTTTACATAATTCAACGTAATCGTTCGGTGTTGTATCGGTGTCTGACACGACGCGTGTCTGACACTGTGACATGCCTACTCATGAAGCACGAACACAAATATGGACACTAACAGATCAACACGGATTAAAATTTGAAAAAATGATATAATTCAACATAATCGTTCGTGTCGGTGTTGTATCGGTGTCTGACACGACGCGTGTCCGACACTGAGACATGCCTACTCATGAAGCACGAACACAAATATGGACACTAACAGATCAACACGGATTAAAATTTGAAAAAATGATATAATTCAATGTAATCGTTAGTGTCGGTGTTGTATCGGTGTCTAACATGACGCGTGTCCGACACTGGCACACGCTTAATAGCTAAAAGCAAGTTATTTATTTGAATACATATAACCATTTACCTCTTAGCACACCATCTATCAATTAGTATCTTTTCCTTGTTTTGACGAAAAGGAGCTACCTTTATGGTCACCATTTCTTCTTCAACATTCTTTCTCTTCTTCATATTACTCCCTTCAAAAAAGACACATTTTTCCTTATGATGTAAAGATTCAAACTTTTTCTCTTCATGACGACCCAGATACCGAACTTGACGGCGTTGGCCCCATTGCATCATACCAGTGAACTTGAGCTGAGACCAACATGAACCAAGCTTGGAAACATCATCATTGATAACTGGGGTGTTAGATGGAGTAGCCCAGAAGCTCCATGAGTTTCTTTTTTGTGCAAAATCTTCAGCATTTATGCTTCTGCAAAGTGTTTTGATGGCAAATTCGATTCCCATTACGTAGTTGTTAGCAAAGATGATATTTTTAGAGAGACAGAGAGAGTTTCATAATACCAGTACAATGTTAAATGTTTACACATTTTATTTGAAGAGGGTAATTGGGTGGAAGGTTAGAATGGTAAATTTGATAAAATCGACCCACTTTAAGTCCTCAAGAATCTCTGAAATATATTTTGTTCACAGTTTTTAGTAAAAAAGTGAAACCTTGGTTAGAAATGTGGAAACAATGAGGTAAGGAAATAATAGATAAATATTCCTATACTAAGAATAACAAGTGTAAATTGTAAGTATGTTATTACATATGAAATCCGGACACTGACACGGATACGACACAGATATCGATACGTCGATACAGATAATTTTTTTGAGAAAAAAATATATTTCAGTATAATTATAAGTGTCGACACGTGTCCGATACCGGGACACGTCTATTTTAAAAAATGTTCAAACTTCGTTATCATATAATAAAATGAAGTTCATTGCTTAGTTAGTGGAAAAAATTGAAAAATGTTAGAGATGGAGATGAAAATGAAAATGAGAGGGTTAAAAAAGGTTATAAAATGGTACTTAATTTAAAGGGGGTATTAGTATTACCTAACGTAGGAGTTGAATCAGACATGGGTGGAAATAGCAGGACATGTTTGTCCAAAGAATGGCATTCTTTGCTTTTGCCTCCTCATAGACGTGGACGTGGTCCTCTACCTGATTCACAAATTAGTTTTTTTTTGACAGAAAACACAAATTAGTTAAATCACAATATTAAGAATTTATCGGTTAAGCTTAAGGTATCATTTGTTGGAAGATTGTACAAATATAAATAAGTCAGCTGGAAATGAAAAATTAAGAGTCAGTTGGAAAAAAGTTTTGGTACATAAGTCAGTTGGAAATTGATTTAGCAAAAAAACTCGTTTCCCATTATTAAACTTGGGAAAATTATTGTACTAAAAAAAAAAATTTTGGGAAAATAAAAAATTATATAAACATTATACGAACATAATTATAATTTTTACATTGGATTAAAAATGATTGAGTGTTCCCTTTTCGATGTAAAAAAAAGAAATGAGCGAGTGTTCTTATATCTAATTTGGTACTCTCTTCGTCCCAAAACTATTGTCCTTTTAGCTTTTAAGTTTTATCCCAAAACTATTGTCCTTTTCGAAAACCAATGTAAATTTAATGTTAGTTTACCATTTATAACCTTACAAAAGTTAAAGCATTAATTAAATATATTTTCTCTTTCTTAATAAAGTAAGAGTAAAAAAGACTTAACTTATCAAACTTTGTTCTTTCTTAATCCACGTGCATAACTCTAAAAAGACAATAGTTTCGGGACAGAGGGAGTATATATCTTGTATCAAAAAAATAAAATTGGTATATATCTTTGAACCCGCAAAAACAATAATGATTTTAAAAAAGATCACCAAAATAACAATGAAGAACACAATTTTGGTTCTAGCATGCCCGAAACAAATTAATTTATTTGTCAAAAATAAAAGTCTCATATTTTCGATCATAATCATATTCATATTTTTTTTCTTTTTCTATTTTTTTTGTCAAATAATCTAATAAATAAAAATTTCATCCTATGGTTACAAAAAAAAAAAATCATCATGTAATCATTTCATTCTTTTCTCCTATTATTTCCTCTGATCCGTATTGTAAGAGTTTTTTTTGACAAAAGAAAATTAATTTTTAAGTTTTGTTAAAATGGTAATAATGACTTTGACCCGTATTATAAACTTGATTAATCATTTTTTCAATGAGTTTTATAAGTAAATTTTATCCTAAAGAAAATACTACTATATTGGATTTCAAATATTCCAAAAAATGTGAAACAATCACCCTCCCATATTTCAATATTATTATTGTAAATTTTATCATATGTAAATATTTTGCATATTCAACGACCAAGTGACGCAGCACAAAGTGTGTGTGCAACAGTACAATGCATAGGTGAAGATCACAAAAGGGTCCCAGCGCAGTTGGAAAAAAACATTCACTTTTTCAACAGAATAAGGCGCGTGTGTACAGTGCGTGCAGTGAGGGGATGAGAGAAAAATTAGCGCACCAAATCTTCAGCAGCAACGGCAGAAGATACCAAATCACAATGACTCTCGTCGCACAGAATTCAGATTTATTCGCGGAGATAAATGATGGTATATTCTGATCAGACCTCAAGTCTATATTTTTAGAGATTGTTCGTTTTGGAGTTAACCTATCACAATTTTATCCTTTGTAAAAAAGACACCTCAATTTATTTGAGGAATGTGGTGTATTGTATATAAACTACCATTACTCTCGAATTTCAAGGAATGTGGGATTTATAGGTGACACAGAACAATTCATAATGGTAAAAAAAATTCATCACACAAATTGTACTAAAAATGTAACAAAATTCAACACAGAAAAATCAAAATAAATTTATAGTAACATACTCGCTCCGGTCTCAAATATAAGAAACAAAAAAAAACATATTTTTTTAGGAAGTGGATAAATGATGAGAAAAAAAACATGTATTACCAATTTTATCCTTACTTTTTGGTAGTAGGTGACCTTTGATATTCTCAAAAGTAATCATTATAAGTTTTTATAAAAAAAGTGGAAATGTTAAGTTAAGGGTAAAATTAAAATAATGATAATAAATGTAATGATTGTAGTACATTTTTCTTATATTTGAGACCATCAATTTTATTTTTTTGTTTCTTATATATGAGACCGAAGGGAGTAGTTTAATTTATAGTAAAGTAATGTAATTAATGATGAATGCTTATAACCAATTAATATTCAACTATCATTTTCTTAATAAAGCAATGAAATGAAAATTAAAAGCAATGAAATAAACAAACAGAATTTCAAATCAATGCAATGCAATGGAAAACTAAAAATAACTTTCACTTTCACTTTCACAGTGTTTGATCAGTGTGTTGATTTTTATACGATGTCATTGATAAGCATTACATGAATCCAAATATGATAAAAAAACTTGTACTGTATCAAATTTATGGACAAATACTGAACAAAAAAACAATGCTAAATTTGTGCAATACTGAAAAAACAAACTCTGTACAAAGCAAATAAGCTTTAAATGTGATCTAAAAAATCAATCAATCGAATATTAATTTCAAATATTCATGGAAAACTGAGTCATAACATTTTTTAATGGAAAATGAAGGTAAAAGCGGAAACCTAATCTACCTTTATAATGTGTTGAATCGTTGATTGAATTGAGATTGAGCAATTATGAAGAAATAAAGAATAAAGAACAGTGAAATTTTAGTTTGATGCAAGAAATTAACGAAGGAATGTGGTATCTGGCAGAACAGAAGTAGTAGTAGTAGAGAATGACAAAAAGTTGGGGTGAGAAAATTAGTGGAATGAAAATTTGTTACGTGGATTGTAGTGTACTTTCTCTAGCCTTATTTATAAATAAAAATTGCTTTTTAGGTTTATTGAAGAAGTAATGTATCTGGCCTATATTTAAGTTAGATATTAGTAATTGAATGAACCTAAAAAGCAACAATTACTTATAAATAAAGCCGGAAGGAGTACTAACGAGTGTGATAATGATTATGATTCTTCTCTCGCTTGTTTGTGCTGGTGTGTGCAATATTATGAAATTGCTGAATAGCCCCTATTTCGATGTTGAGGGCCGTTTGATAAAAGACTATTGAGAATAGAGAGACAATATTGGAGAAGAACAAAGAATGGCTATGATTTGCGATAGAATATCAATAACTTAACTTGTTAAAACAAGAGTTACAGTAAAGAATATATAAATAAAGTATAAACTACTAAAGGTCTGTTTGGCAACACCCAATTTTGAGCTTATAGCTTATAGCTTCTAAGCTCATCTGTCAAAAAAAGCCTTGTTTGGTAAGGTTTTCTCAACATTAGCTTATAGCATATTTTACTGACTTTTAGTTTATTTTTCAAACGCTATTTCATATAGCGTTTTAGCTTATAGCTTATCATTTTTTTTCCAATTCTACCCTTACTATTTTAATTAAAACTCAATTTTAACCTTGATCATTTATTATAATATAAATAAAATAAACCTATTTCTCAACTTCCCAGGCTTTTGTTCGTGTACATTAATGCATAAGGGTCTGTTTGGCAAGCACTAAATTTGAGCTTATAGCTTTTAGCTTATAAGCTTATCTGTCAAAAAAAGTTCTGTTTGGCAAAGTTTTTCCAGCATTAGCTTATAGCTTATTTTACTGACTTTTAGCTTATTTTCCAGACACTATTTCATATAGCGTTTTAGCTTATAGCTTATCAACTTTTATTCCCATTTTACCCCTGTTATTTTATCTAAAATTCAATTATATCCTTGATCATTTATTATGATTTAGATAAAATAAAACAAATTCCAGCTTCCCAGGCCATATTTCTGCTCGCAACTTAATGCATATGAGGATAATATAATTTGTTCATACTTCCGATAAAAATGTGGTGCATGTTTCAACCATTTTATTTAATGAACATTATTTTTATTAATGAAGTTGATTATATATTTTTTGTATATATATATTTATTATCAACGTTTTTTAATGTGTTGCACATGTATTTTTGTTTTACGAAGATGTACTGTACATATTTTTTATGCAAGGAATTGTACTGTACCGTCTGTACGTAGCTTATATCTACGTGATCGTTTTTTTTTTTTTTTATAATATATGATCTCTTTTTATTTTATAGAAGTATTTGAGTCCTTCTTTTAATAATTTTTTGGTTACAAGTTCTTTTGATTTATCATTTGTATATTTGTTATAAAAATTATTAATTTTTTTTCATATAATAAAAAATTCAAATAAAAAAATTAAAATTATATTAAATTATTAAATAATAAATATTTTAAATATTAATTTGATATAAATTTAATTATGAATCTAGTCGTTTTAAAAAACAAATTATGAATTAAGAATGTCCTTTTATGTCATTTTATATTCATCAATAAGTCCAACCGCTAATTTTACCAAACATTTCAATTAGCTTATCAGCTATCAGTAATAAGTCATCAGCTATCAGCTATAAGCTATAAGCTATCAACCATCAGTTATAAGCTATCAGTCATCAGCTATAAGCCATTTTTGTCAAACAGACCCTAAGTGGATAATTAATATCATTTGTTCCTACTTCCCATAATATGCTTAGTTTACATATTCCAGTTTTCATAATACGATGTTTCAAGTTTCAACCATTTCTTTTAATGAGCATTTTTTTTTGGTAGAAAATAAACATCTTATTTTTTTGTCAATAATATGGAAAATTGAGACATGATATACAACTTTGAAACAAAAAAATTATTAAGCTCAACATATTATATATATTAACTATTCAATATGTGTTTATTATCACTTTTAATTATAGACTATTTAAATTGTGTAAAAAAAATTATACACTAATTAAATATTATATAATATTAAAAAATTCAATAAATAAAACTTAATTTAATAATAATACTTAAAAGATATATGAAATTAATAAATTTTAAGTTGTTTTTTAAGACTAAACTAAATTTTAAGTATTTTAAATATAAATTTAACTATAAATTAATAATGTCCTTTTATGTCATTTTATATTTATCAACTAATTAAACCGTTAATTTTATCAAATACTTCAATTAGCTTATCAGCTATAAGCTATCAGTCATCAGCCATCAGCTATAAGCTATCAGACATAAGCTATAAGCTATCAGCTATTTTTGCTAAACAGACTCTGGCAAAGCATGAAAATGAGCTTATAGCTTATAAGCTCATTATGAAAAATAAGCCCTGTTTGGCAACCTTTTCTTTACATGAACTTATAGCTTATTTTGACCAGCTTTTAGCTTATTTTGATAAGCTAATTCAATTAGCTTATTAGCTTATAGCTTATTACTTTTTCTTCCAACTTTACCCCTATCATCTTATTTAAAAATAATTAAATATTAATTATATATATTTTACATGTCTTTTCATAACAATAAATCACTTCAACCGCTAATTTTACCAAACACTACAAATTCAACCAGCTAGCTTATCAGCTATAAGCTCATCCGCTATAAGCTAGCTTATAAGTTATCCGCTATTTTTTGTCAAGCAGACCTTAAATATACAAAATTACCCTTAATCTATGAATACCAACAGATTTATTACATATTAGGCTTAAATACATATTTGATCCTTTAACTATTTTCAAGGTTTCACTTTGGTCCTTTAACTATTTTTCGTTCCGTTTTGATCCTATAACTTTCATTCTGTTAATAAATTTAGTCCATTCCGTTAACTTTTAACTATAAAATAACATGGTGAAGCACCATTGTAGGTGGTCTATCATAGACCTCAATAATTTTTTAATATTGATCATTTAATTTTTTTTATCAAAATAACAACCATTAGATCTTAAAGATTTATTCTATCTAATAGTGTACTAACAACATTTAATTTTATTTACTTTTTTTCATCTTCTTTCTCCCTTGTTCTTCATGTTCTTCCATAACTTCAAAAACTTCAAACTCAGATTTTTTTCTCCAAAAAGTTACAATAAGTTCAATTGGCAACGCAACCGCAACTACCAAATTAAAATGGCTACATTTTGCTCCATTATCAAGATTCACAATTTAACCGCAATTGAAATGAATTGATTAAAAACACAACAACGTAACTCTGTTTTTGAAATAACATAATTACAATGAAAATTGAAATGAATTAACAGAGAATGTGATGTGAAATTGTGAAGTGTTAGCGCGGTTTTATTGAGTGATTTGGGAGTGAGGGAATTGGCGTGAAGGTTATGTTGGGCGTTGGATTTGATGTTATCTGCTTGCTGGTAGTTGTAGTTCATCTAGTTCCCTTTTGCTTCTTTGCCATTTCTTGTGGTAAAGTGTGCTTGAATAAAAACTTTTGCATATTCAAAAAAATATTTGAGAAGAGATTATATGGATTTGGCAACAACTTTTGCATTGGTGTTTTCTTAAACTATGAGAGAGCGGATGGAGGTTTGAAGGTGCTGACGAAGAAGACAGAAATTAGGATTTTGGAAAAAAATTGTAACTTTTGGGGAAAAAAATCTGGGTTTGTTTGAAGTTTTGGAGGTTTTGGGTTTGTGGTGTATGAAGTTATGGAAGAATATGAATAAGAAGGAGAAAGAAGATGAAAAAAAGTAAATAAAATTAAGTGTTGGTAATGCACTATTAGATAAAGGGTCCGTTTTTTACAGAATAAAAAATAAGTGATTTTGACATTAAATAATTTCGAGATTATTTTTTAGAGATTATAAAAAAAATCAGAAGTTATTTTATGTTTGTTTACTATTAAAATAATTACTTTTTATAAAAAAATAATTTTTAACTTGCTTGGATGCAACCATATAAAAGTGATTTTGCAGCATAAAATTACCATAAAGTACAATTATCCAAATATAATATATCATATAAAATAAATATATGAAAAATACTTAAGTTCTTGTTTTTCATTATGGTCATATGACTTTATATGTATAGCTACGAATAAAACAAATTTCTAAATCTTATCTTTTAAAAATAACAAACTAATTCTATAAATTTTAAACAGGATATTGTTGGTATAATAGAATAATATTAAGGATATTTTTGTCTAAAATTTTTTACACTTGTTTTCTCTTTCCTCTAAAAAAAATCTATAAAAAAAAGCTACTAATATCAGCTTCAGATTTTTAGCAGTTTTTAGATTATTTTCAGATTCTGATTATTTTTAAAAGTTATAACAAACGGATGTTATTTTCTTAAAAGTGATTATTTTCTAAAAAAAGCTATAACAAACGGGCACTAAATAAGTCTTCAAGATCCAATGGTTGTTATTTTGATAAAAAAAATCAAATGGTCAATATTAAAAAATTATTGAGGTCTATGATGGACCACCTACAATGGTGCTTCACCGTATTATTTAAAAGTTAAAAGGTAACAAAATGTACTAAATTTATTAACGGAATGAAAATTATAGGAACAAATCGGAACAAAAAATAATTAAAAGACCAAAGTGAAACTTTAAAAATAATTAGAGGATCAAAAGTCTATTTATTTAAGCCTACATATTAATATCTAATATATGCATAACTTTCATCCAATTCCCTCACTCTGTCTTTTTCGTAATAATCAGAATCATGCATACATAAATAAAAAACTAATTAAATTGTCACATGGTAAAGAAAATATTTAAATGTGTAGTTTTGATTGGTATGTGAGCTTTTTCAATGTGAAAATTATTATTTTTAATAATCTGAACTAGTGTCTCGGAGGTACTAATTAGCATGATCTTATTTTTAATGTTTATATTAAAATATTTATTCTCGAACGCAGTGATTAATCTACTCATTTAATTAATTAATTTTTAGTTTGTCTATAATGATGTGAGATTATTTCTTTTTACATTGAATATTTAGCTTAGTTGGTAGGACATTGCATTATATATGCAGGAAGATTCAGTTCGAACCCCGATCATCCGACTTATTTATCTTAAAGGTGAAATTTCTAGCCACTACACTACTTGACAAAAATAAAGATAATAATAATAATATAAGTTATGTTTGCTTTGGTCACTACATAGAACGTTACTACCTCCGTACCAAAATATATGTCGTTTTGACCATATTACACAAATTAAAAAATGTAATTATTGTTGTATGGAAAAGATAAATTGTAGGTTAGTTTACAAAATTATCCTTCATTAAAGGTATGTGAAAGATAAATTATAGAATTGAAAGAAGAAAGAGAAATAATTAAGTAAGGGTATAAGAGGAAAAAGAGCATTAAATGCTTCATTGATAATGTAAAACGACATATATTGTGGTACAATTTTTTTTCTTAAAACGACATATATTTTAGTACGGAGGGAGTAAATTGTTACAACTGTGGCTAATTTTGCTGTCGCATGCACATTAATAATATTGTGGCCTTATTAAATATATAGTATATTTTCTTACAAAATATATAAAAATGAAGCTAGTTAGGTACCATGTCAATAAACTATTTAGTATATCCCTATAATATCATATTGCTTTCAAAATATCGATTGGAGGTGTTTGATATAGATAATTTAGAGATTGTTAAAAGTATAAGATATATTTTTCATTAGGATTCAAAATAGAATGGAATTTGGGGTTATGCAAATTTGAATATTCCATGAGAAAATTTGTACAAACATGATAAAAATCGTTTGATGCAGTTACGATGTCGTTGTGCAGGTAATTAATTATAGTGTGATGTCATGAATACATCGCAAGTGAACAAGCTCAATTGGGTTGTGATGTGGCAATTGGGATTCATTTATGTAAAAATAGGTGTTTGTGGATGGGGAATAAAATTAGAAGTTGAAGAATGATTTAGATAGTACAAGAAAATGGTTGAAGATGTCAATGATGTTTGGATTTTTTGTATATGTTTTAGAATAAATTTAGTGTTAATTACTATGATTTTGTCTGGTGGAAAATCAAATTGAGGTCACATGTATTTGAAGTAGAAATCAATGAATATGTATTTTAAAGTAGAAATCAATGTAGTGACAATATTGTAACCAAAAAAAATGTAGTGACAATATTTTTTTTGTTACAATGCAGCGACAATCTTAATTTTTATTTTGATAGATAATAAAACCACTATAAACTCACACACATAAAGTAGAATGATAATGATTGAACTCGGGTCATGAATGTTTGGCCTAGCAATTTTGATATTTTCTTTCATGTTAATCTTAATTTAGAAATCAATAAATATGTATTTGTGGCATGCCGATCACTTATTCTCTTAAACTTCTATATATCTTTAGAAAATGTTAGTTGTTTTAATAGTAATATAATTAACGCAGAATTTAGCAAGAAGAACTACGGTTCGATCTCACAAGTGTATTTAAAAAGTGACTAAAATAACTTGATGTGAAAATTAGCCCCGAATTTTAGACTAATAAGATCATTAAAATCAAATTTATTTAGGTGAGCACAAAATTTGTAAGAAACATTAATATATACCACACTCGAAAAGTAATATATTACTTTAATAATTAAAGATATAATTTCTTTTAGAATAAATACATAATAATTGAAGCAAAAGTTGTTAACTTTAAATCCTCTTATAAAAGTAACATTATTCAACAGAACCATTAGGAGATCATGTTTGAAATGACGGTTTATCTATAGAATTTGACCGAACCAAATAATTACCGGTTCAGACCGGATGGTTCAATTTTAAAATCTGGTTTTTTCCATCCGTTGCTTCTTCTCTATATATGAGAAGTTATTTAGAACAAAAGTAGTTACTACTTTTATATAACAACCTGTGAAGATGTCCGAGAGTGGCAGAGGAGACGGCGGCGCGACCGCATATAGTGTAAGACCGTGGAGACTAAACTTGAACGACTTTAAGTTGCCACGTCACCACCACCACGATCATCATCATGATCATCATCATCACCCTCCACGTTCCTTCACTTTCAGTGGCCTTGTTCGCAAACCCGGCAGTATGTAATAGTACATTTACTGACACTTCATATTGAAGGCATATTCGTGCTAGTGTTTTGCAATGATACATATTGTTTAATACATTCAATAATTTATATTCTTAATGTTGTGTTAGGCGTTCCTACGTGTCTTTTTTTATTTGTGTGTCTATATCGACACCTAATTAATTGGTTCATTGGTTGTGTTTGTGGTATTGTTTTTCACTAATATTGTGTCTGGTGTTCGTGTCTATTGATATTTGCGTTATAGTTTTTTAGTATCAATTTTATCATCGATGGAACAATCTATTTGAATTTTGAAAATGAGACTATCTATTGTTGTAATTTGGTTATATATATAAACATATTTTTTTTACTATATGGTTTACTTTAATTCAGTCTTGTTTTTGTAAAATTTTATTTTTGACAAATTTTTATTTGTCTTTGATTTCAGAAAACCAACACAAGGTTGCAGAATACTACAAACAACAAGAAAGACTCCTTGAAGGATATAATGACATGGATACAATGAATGAAACAGGACTTTTCCCGGGAAGTCTTACCGAGGTAGATTATTCTATCACCTTATATTATCGTTTTAAATTGCAGTTACAGTCGCAGTTATGTTGCGAACGTTTATTTTGTGAGAAAGTGCAAACAAATATGACCAATGTAGAAATTGTGGTTGTCACGACTCACGTCGATGTAGAAACCTCTAAAACCTATATACCGTGGCTCCAATTGTAGTTGCGGACCGTATTATGACTAATATGCGAGAACTATATGATTCACAGGATGAAATGAATCAACTAGCAAAAAGCGAGAGATTAGCAGTTAATGTGTCAAATGCAGTTAACTTGGTACTATTTGCAGCAAAAGTATATGCTTCAATTGAGAGCAGATCATTAGCTGTGATTGCTTCGACCCTCGATTCTCTCTTAGATCTCTTGTCAGGGTTCATATTGTGGTTCACTGCCAATGCCATGAAAACACCAAACCATTATCACTATCCAATTGGAAAGAAACGAATGCAGCCGGTGGTAAGTTAGAAAAACTACTATTTTCCGCGATCTGCAATTGACAACACCGAAAGAGATACATATATATTGACTAAGACTTGTTATGCAGGGTATCATTGTTTTTGCATCAGTAATGGCAACTTTAGGATTGCAGATTTTGATTGAGTCTATTAGGCAAATTATTTCAAAGGTAATTGAGATTAGTGCTTGTATTAACTATGAATGAGTAATCAAAGCATTTGTTTTAACTTCTTGTTTCATTGTGTCTTATAGACTAAACCTGAAATGGATAATACTGAGTTGGAATGGATGATCGCGATCATGGTATCTGTGACCGTTGTGAAGTTCATTTTAATGGTCTACTGTCGTAGGTTTTCGAACGAAATTGTGAAAGCCTATGCACAAGATCATTGTTTTGATGTTATTACAAATTCAATTGGATTGGCTGCTGCTGTGTTGGCTGTCAAATTCTATTGGTTGATTGATCCATTAGGAGCTATTATTGTGAGTTCATAACTACTACTACTAAATAGATTATGATTTTGTAGGTAGTAGTAATCTCTATTTAGTTTGCATATTTCACTAGTGTTGCATATTTTTCTTGACTTGCACATAGTTCTTGGAGGGTCCTAGATTTCAATTATTTGGATTGTGGAACATTAAATTAGATCTTGAAGAGTCATTGTTGTGTTGTGTGATTATATTTTTGTTAGGGTAAACTACTAATTTTGTCTGAGATCCGAATTCCCTAGTAACACTCACTAATCAATATCTTTCATTGATTTGAGATTGAATGACTCAGTAAATTAATTTTAAATGATGTAGATAATTGATTTAGATCAGACGGTTGAGATCTGTAACTGCGTTCTACAAGGTTTCAATTTCCTTTTGTCTGTAGACGTACACTCTTTCCTACTTTGTTCCTCAAGTAGTCTCTAATTTTTGTCATTTTTGTCTCATTAGCCTTTAACATTTTGTCAAATTTGTCTCATAAGTCCATAAACCTTTGTATATTAGTATATAATAGCTAAGACATCGTATAAGTTCAGAGACGAAGTAAGGGAGACATCGTATAAGTTCAGAGACGAAATTGGTGGTTTACTCATTATTTGTTACGGCTACTCGACTTTATGATTGATCTAATGACTGATATTGTGAATATCTATTGTAGATAGCATTATACACAATTAATACATGGGTGAAGACAGTGATTGAGAATGTATCATCACTTATTGGAAGAACAGCACCACCTGATTTTCTAGGAAAGTTAACATATCTAATATGGAATCACCATGAAGAGGTTAAGCACATAGATACTGTTAGAGCATACACTTTTGGTGCTCATTACTTTGTTGAAGTAGATATTGTGTTGCCAAAAGACATGCCATTAAATCAAGCACACAATATTGGTGAGACACTTCAAGAGAAACTTGAGCAACTTCCTGAAGTTGAAAGAGCTTTTGTGCACATTGATTTTGAATTTACTCATAGGCCTGAACATAAAATGATGGTTTGAATGGAGATGTAAAACATTAATTATCTTTTTTCCCTTCTTTATTTTGTAAATTATTGCACATATGTAAGACAAGATAGTAGCATCATATATATATATATATATATATATATTAATATGGCACAATATAAAAAGACTAATTTGGATTTCCTGTACTCATAAATCTACTCATTCACTATGTTAGTACATATTGTGGACTTTGAATCGAGATCCAACCATGTAGAAATTAAAATAAGTAAATTTTGATTTTTTTTAATCTTAAAAATATCGAGTATGAAATTTGAACCATCTAGTTTTTATCCAAAGGACTAGATGTGTTGCATCGTGAATACATGGGATTTGTGATTGCATGCATAGAAAGATTGGTTTTTTATTTATTTATTTTAAACCCCAATTAATCTGGTTCGGGAGTTAGTTATAGTATCAAGTGGTTTTAGTACCATTTTGATCATAGTTACGGGGATCAAACCGTAATCCTTCTTACTAAATTCGGCGTCATTTACCACTGAATCAACTAACGGCATGTGTATAGAAAGATTGGTTACATTCATTAAGATGACATGATACATTTTGATGCAAAACCATATGGTAATGAGCTGTTTTTTTTTTCATGGGAATGTATTTTCTCCCATTATTTTTTCTCATGTTAAAATCTACACCATTAAATTTAGGTGGCTTCTAAGGTGAACCACTTGTCAAGTCCCTCACCGGTGAGGGAGCAAAATATTACCATCAGATATAATTATTGGTTCAGATCTATTATAATTAAAAATGGGAACACATAATCTATCCACACACAATTACAACTACAATAAAAAAATATGTTCCTCTTCATCTTTGTCTGTACGAAAAAAACCAGTTTTTTTAGATCATAAACAACAACAAGATCACCATGGCAATTGGCAACATCAAAATAAAAACAAAATCTCAAATTTAAAATCATAAACTTCAAATTTCATATTTAAATTGCAAGATAGAAGTACTTCTTTCTCTTTTTTAGTTTTCTTCTTTCAACTCTAAATCTCAAATCATTACCATCAATCAGATCTAAATTTACAAATATGAAAACACAAACCTCAAATCCTAAATAATTACCAAAACGCAAAACTTATGCATTTCATTTTGTGTTCTTCTTACAACCACTTCCTGATGCTCCGACTAAAGCCTATGATATTGTAAAATACTGTATTATACAAATTTCTATGAAGGCCGTGTGTTTGAAGACAATTCTTCATCAATTTTTATTTTTTGGATTTGGGTTTTAAGGGTGTTTTTTGATTTGGGGTATATGTTTTTCACTTTGACATTTGTTTTTAAATTTGACGATAATGATGTTATGATGGTGTTGGTGTTGTTGATGATGAAGAAGAACAATTTTCTTTTAATTGATTTTGTTGGTTATTGATAATGTTTGTTGGTGATGATGTTGTTGTTGTTGATAATGTGAAGAAACTAAAAATTTAGTACAGAGAGAGATGACGAGAACATATTTTGTGTTGGAGTTGTGATTGTGTGTGGGTAGATTATGTGTTCCCATTTTTAATTATAATAGATCTAAACCAATAAATATATCTGATGGTAATATTTTGCTCCCTCACCGGTGAGGGACTTGATAGGTGGTTCACCTTAGAAGCCACCTTAAATTTATATTTCTTTTATCTTTTATTTTGAACTAGTAAAACGCACAGGTACTCGATTATGTAAATAATTTATATTTATTTTACATTTTTATAAGTGGAATCTTGTCTCGTATATATTAGTTGTTTTAAAATTTTATCGACAAAAATTTATTTCGCTTTTAATAGTTATTTAAGTTTTTTATCAAGGACAATTTCTCCCATATAGAATATTATAACCTTTTAAAAAATAGAATTTAATTTATATGTATTGACAGTGTAAAATTATTTTACATGTACATCCAATCAAATCATGACATGTACGTATTATTATCGAAAAAAGGTATTTATTTTTTCTATCATTAGTATTTTTTATTTCTTTTTTCATTCAAATAATCATGGGAAAACATATATTTCTTTTGTACAAAGATAGTTATTTTCTATATTGGTAGTTATTTTTTATGAGTTAGTATGAAGATGTGGTAGCATATGGAGCAAGCAAGGGCATTTTGGTTTTTAAGCAACATATTATTTTCTTATACTAGTATTATATATTATATAGATAGATGGTGATATTTGTCAAAAAAAAAAAAAGATAGATGGTGATGATATCAATGGACATTTCACAGGAGAAGATCCGGTCCAAGTTTTTTTTTTTTGGACCAAAAATAATGATTTAAATTAACAGAGTATATTGATGCAATACAAATTATTTAAAATAGGTAAAAAAAATTGCAAACAAATTCAGAGCCTCTATGTTAATAATATAAAACGGAAAACTGCATATGCCTACAAATACGATTATATTGAAGTGTTCGAAATACCCAAATTTCCAGATCTGTAGCGTTGATTACTATACCGGTGAAAACGGATGATTATATTAAACATTAATTAGAAGAAATAAATAAAACAAAATATACCACATGAAAAATAATTTTGTTTAATTAATTCATTTGTTTGATTAAATAATTATGTCAAGTCTAAAAAATTAATTTTGAAGAACAAATTTTTGAAATTATACTAATTTATTGGATATTTAACACTTAAATATTTTTAAATATTTTATATTATTATATTATTATATTTTTTTGAAAGGTCTTATTTTGTTGTATGTATGATAACTATGTTTAAAATTTAAATTTAAAGAATGAGACAATTTGAAACAAGTTATACTCATAGTAACTGCTTTAAATATTTTATATTATATTGTGGTATACACCTTACTTTATTGTACACCAAATTTTGATTGAAGTCTTCTACAAGCACACAAATTTATAAGGTACATACTCCCGCCAAATATAATCAATCACCCTTCTTAAAATGGGGTGTACAATAAAGTAATGGAGTATTTTCATGTGGTTTTGTGAAAAGGTGAGGTAGATTTATGGGCTTACATTACTTAAAGCCCAAATAACATTATTTATATAGGCTTACAAGAGTATTGGATTTATAGAGAGCCCACATTACAAACTATACATAATTTGATCCGGGGTCAACTAATTACGCACCGGTTCATACGATGTGAACTGGTTCATATTATGTGTACCGATACTTATTTTTATCAATGACAACTTTCCTTTTTAATAGTGTTTTTTAATAATAATTTTCTATCATAACACGTATCATTAAGCATTATTGAATTTCAAATTTTATTTCTTTCTTTCTTTCAAGTTTCGAGCTCTTTCTTCCATTCTTTCTACTTCAAGCTCAGTGATCTTTTTTTCAAAATTTATCTCCTTCATCCAGGTTTTGTGCTCTCTCCTTCTACCCTATTTTCCATTACTTCATTTTCAATTTTAAGTTTTTTTTTTCTTCTCATTTTTGAATCATATATAGGATGAAATGGGTAGGTTTAATGGCATAGTTTCATGTGGTTTCAGGTGGCAAGATGACTAGGAACCATTTTAATGCTTTGTCGCAGTACTGCGAAGTTGAGGAAAATTGTGCAGTCATGATTGGAGATGTTGATTGTGATTTTGTTAACATTGAAGGTAAACACTTCGAGGCGTTTTATAAATGCATGATATTTGTATAAATTGAATTTCTTATTTCATTACAATTGTGGTTTCAGGTGGCGAGATGCCTTGGATCCAATTTGATGATTTTTCGTCAGACGAAGAAGATGACGAAAACTGTGTAGATGTTGGTGTCGTCATGATTGGGAGTTTTCCTTGTGATCTTGTTAACGAACTCAGTAGAGGTAAACACTTTGAGGCATTTTATTAAACTAATGATATATTGATTTATGATAGACAATCAGAAAGAAATGGTACTGAATATATACTGATATGGTCAAAGATAATTAAGTCTCATTTTAACTCAATCATGCAGACAATAATCACAAATTATTCTCCTAATTAATCCATGGTTGACTATCCATTAATACGTTTAACTGCTGCTGATTTCGATAGGATATTTGTTGCTTATTTTCTAGTTAGTTGTTATGGGATTGTTTTACTTTAGTGGGCTATTTTATAGCTTTTTCAGTTGCTAGTTTGTATTGGCTATTTAATGGCTCTTCACCATGAATAAAGTAGCAGTTTCAGTTTCCAAGATATTTTATAGTATCTCTACAGATTTAGTCTTTTCATTTTACATAGCTAGAATGCTATTTCATTAATTTTATTTACCCTTTTCAGTTCACATTGGGGCTAAAGGAGTCAGGGGACGAGATGTTGAGGGACTTGAAGGGTTGTATAAAGTCTATATCGATCGTGTACAAACACTTTGCAAAGAATATTGTAGTGGTGTCGAGATTCTTGTTTCCCGACACCCTTCTAATAAACCATTGAGAGAGAAATCCACCCTGATGTTTAGACAAGCACATGAGACCATATTTAATGCATTTAAGGAGGAAGAAAGCGATCATGCATTTGAAAAAGTGCACAAAGGTTTTAGTTCCATAATAGTGGGGCGACACTACAAAGGAGATGCAGTCGATGATGCGCGAACGACAGGAAGATTAGGGGAACATTTTGCATGGGTATACTATTCTCAAAGATATGATAAGAAGAAGAATGTTACATGGCTTAACAGAGAGAAAGAAATGGGCTACCCATTTGACTTGGTTGTTTCTGGTGGAACTGATAAATCCTACATTGAGGTTAAATCAACCTCAAGGAAATGGAAAAATTGGTTTTACATAACAACCAAAGAATTTAAGTTTGCTAACGATCCAACGGTTGATTACTCAATAGCACATATCTATGTGAATGTAAGTAGCAATCCTGAAAATAGGTTCCGATTAAGTGAGTATGAGAATCTTGTCAGTAACAAAAGACTGCAGTTAAGCATGCAAGTGACATGTAAGTTATTATTTGACATTTTGAATATTTTTTATTGACCCTTTGTCAATTTTCCATATAGATGTGTTACTAAATATTTTCTCGGATGGTTACATTTGTTTACCCTTTTCAGTTCAAACACCACCTGTTGCGAGAAGTGGATAAAAGGAAGCTGCGACTATATTTTCTAAAGGAATCAGGGGAGAAGGGGCTTTAAGTGGAACACCTACCGGAGACAGTGGTAAATCACCCCATCTATATCTTTACCTTGTTTTAAACTGTTAGGATCCAAATAAGCTAAATAACAGAATGATGGCATGGTCATGTTAGGAAACGTAATGAATTGTGGCAACCTAGAAGGCATATTGAAAACATCTTCAAAATCATTAATGACAGTCAGCAATACAGTAATGTTTTTATCATTAATGATAAAAACTCAAGACCACTTCACCCCTATAATTCTGTAAAACACTCAATCGCCCCTATCTTTTCATCATCCTTATTGCCCCCGCCCACGTGTATGGTATATCACTTAATGTTACCTTGATCACAAGTATTCTACTAACAGAAAATTTGTATTATAAATATGCAATTAAAATTGGACCTGTAATATGTTTAAACATTACTGTAATTGGTAAGAAAATAAAAAAAACTATACCACATGATAAATAATGACGCTGGTTTTGTTAAATAGTAATTATTTGAAATATGCGTAAAAATGTCGTAACGACATATATTCTATGGTGCACTTACATATTCAATATCAAATAGCGAAATTAATTTCCGCTCTTTTAGCGTCTTATCACCATAATCCAATCCTTTTTTTATTGCATTTGCTAGATAGCAAGGAAACTTTTGCACCACATAGTCTACACCTCTTTTGATGGATCTAGCTTCACACATAAAAATACAATTAAGCTCATCATCTTCAGCTTCGTCAAACTTAGAATGGAACGCGAACAAGGGTATTCCAACATGGTTTCTTAGTACTCCACCTGATGTACCTCTAACATTAAGCTTCTTACTTTTTTTTACATCTTTATCTTCTCCCTCATATTCTATATTGTCACTATCAGCTTGCCTAGCATAATCAATTGTTAGTATAAGGTCTCCCTCAGCCACTCTCATCAGTTCAAAGCCATATGGCCTCCTATATCATAACAAAGAACCAAAACAAAATGTTTCAGCCAAAAATCAATTGTGTTTACCCAAAATCAATATATAGTGTTTACCCAAAATCAATATATAATTTTTGCAACACTTATTGTTTTTTTAAATCATTATATAATGTTGGCTGTAACAGGGAAAAAATTAGTGGAAATCTCTGAACAGTAAAATTAGTAGATCTCTTACTTGAACGAGCGAAATGGGAGAGTAAAATTCGGATGGGTAGGTGGCCTCCGCGTATGCAGCAGAAATCTCTGAAGAGGAGCATTTCCCCTTGACACTAAAATCAATTTACAAAAATAAAAAAAGATTGTTGCAAAAATCAATAAGTATTTATCAAAATCAAAAAACTAAAATCAATTTAATAAAATCATAAGTGTTTACCTGCAGGAATCTGAGAAAGCGGAAATCTCTGAAGAGGAGCATTTCCCCTTGACACTAAAATCAATTTACAAAAATAAAAAAAGATTGTTGCAAAAATAAACAAGTGTTTACCCAAAATCAAAAAACTAAAATCAATTTAATAAAATCATAAGTGTTTACCTGCAGGGATCTGAGAAAGTGGAGATTTCTGAAGAGGAGCATTTCCCCTTGACACTAAAATCAATTTACAAAAATAAAAAAAAGATTGTTGCAAAAATCAATAAGTGTTTACCCAAAATCAAAAAACTAAAATCAATTTAATAAAATCATAAGTGTTTACCTGCAGGGATTTGAGAAAGTGGAGATTTCGAGAGAACACGAGATTTGAGAGATTTTAGGAATCTTATTAAATTCATATTTGAGAGATTTGTGGAATCGTATTAAATTCACGAGAACTCTAAATCTACGCAAAAGATTGTTGCTATTTAGAGGCGCACGCAAATTAATTTAGGGAATATTAATATAAAGTAATTTCGTATTGAACCGGGTGATAAAATATTTAAAAATATTTAAGTGTTAACTATCAAATAAAGTAGTATAATTTCAAAAATTTGTTCTTCAAAATAAAAAATTTAGACTTGACATAATTATTTAATCAAACAAATGAATTAATTTTAATCACAATTATTTTTCATGTGGTATAGTTTGTTTTATTTCCTTACCAATTACAGTAATGTTTAAACATATTTATAGGCCCAATTTTAATTGCATATTTATAATACAAATTTTCTTGTAGTATAATACTGGTGATCAGGGTAACATTAAGTGATACAAATTTTCTTATATATGGTTGCAGTTGCGCCATTTTGCTAAACCGTGTGCATAAGCTGAAACGCACAACAACTTGCTGCCTCGATTAATGAGTCTGATGCTGCATTCTGTAATTCTATAAATTTCGATGAAGAATTTGCTTTCAATGAATTATCTCTGGAAATAAGGTTCCCAACAGCGGTGTTATAAATCTTTGAAATATAGAGAACACCCTCGACAATATTGCCGTACAAGGCATGAAGTTCCTCAATAGGATCTTCTGCCTTATAGTTTGTGCCTCAATATTTAATATTGTCGTACATTATTTTATTTTTAAAATTTTGTGACATTAAAGCGCTATTATAGACATAGTCTTTCACCCTGTTATGCAATGGTCGCATCCATCACACACAATCGAGTTACAACAGCTCCAGAACATGTTCTCACATATACATTCTTTTTATGTTCTTTTGTGTGTATTTGGTTTTAGCATTCCTAAACCACTTGTTAATTGGCCTGGTGATTTGAATTAGCCTTTGATTTACTATTTTTAGCTTGTTTATGTTCTTAATAGTAATCAAAAATAATAATCACACTACAAAGAAGTAGGTTGAGACTGTTTGCATCTATTTGAGACAGCATACTTAAATATATTTGATCCAAAGTTCAACATAGTTACTATGGAGCTCACCAACTGGTACTGTACGTCCATGAAACATTTTGATTAGTGGGTTTTATTTTAGGAAGCTTAAGATATGCATATCAGTTCTAGTATTTAAATTGTTCACAAATATTTGGCAATGCATTTGTAATTTTTATTAGCTTTACATCTTCATCTTTATTAGCGCTTTTGCGCGGGCGCTATAATAAGCGCTAATAAAGCGCTATAAATGTCAATCTTTATTAGCACTTTTGCGCTGACGCTATAAAATTCGCTAATAAAACGCTATAAATGTCAATCTTTATTAGCGCTTTTGCGCGGGCACTATTATAGGCTATGTCTATAATAGCGCTTTTCATAAAAAACGCTATAAATGTTTGCGTTTTTGGGCTTAAAAACAGAACTACTATAGCACTTGTTTGTTACAATAGCGCTATCAAAAGCACTATAATAGGCTCTTGACCTATTATAGCGACTGGGTCAATAGCGCTTTAAAGCTCTATAAAAGGCCAAAAAAAGCGCTATAAAAGGCCTTTTTTGTAGTAGTGAGCGTGTCTGATGAGTTGGCACTGTCCTTTTCGTTCTTGAGACAAAAGCAAGACTATAGTTTGTAATAGACATGTGAATGAGAGTTGTAATCATGTAGAGAATGTTTCCTATCCAATTGTACTTTCAAAGAGCATTCTTCCTTTTTTTGTACTTTTATAGAATGTTCTTGAAGAAACATAGGAGAATGGTGTGGGGACAACTTTCAACGAAACTTCTCAGCTGTCAATGACCAATTTCTGATTTGAGAAAGTACTTTGCAAGTACAACCACCTTTTGTGTAGCTTCTAGCTCATTGTTAAAGAATGTACATTAAATACTCATTTGCAAGTACATGTCAACTAATAGATCAAGGTTTGTTGTTGCTCTCTCATTGGTCTATTATATTTTTTTATCATATTAAAGTCTTGAGACATATTTATGATGTCCGTTTTGTCAAGAATGTTCTTAAGCACATGGTTTGCATTTGTTTGGGTTCAAATGGAAAGTCCCATAAATGACTTCAATAAATTCCTTGCCATTAAAGACTTAGTGCCCGTTTGACCGGGCTTATTTTCTACTTTTCTATTTAGCTTAAACGAAATAGAGAAGTATAAAATTGAATTTAGCTATATTTCTCTTTAAAAGTATTAGAGAAATAAACTAAAGAAGTAAAAAATAAAAAGAAGTAGAGTCAAACACATTTTTTTCCTACTTTACTATTTTTAAGGAGAAGAAAATAAGTAGAAAATAAGCCGGGCCAAACGGACACTTAGTTCCTGTTGAGATCTTGATGATAAAAAGTCAATATAAAGTGTTTCTTTGTCTCGGTCCATTGATCACTTAACATAAATAAGTGAATTGTTTTGAAGAAGAATTATAGCGCAGACCAAAGAATATTCTCAAAATGATGTTGTAATTTTGTATATCATTCTTAAGGCATAATTCAAATTGGTTAATAAGCTCAATGACACCTATCTTATTAAAAATACTCAAGAGTACTTGTTAGATAACACATACAATGACCAAAATTACATTCACCAGTTTAATCTAATTCAAGAATTAGTTTTAGCATGAAGTGATTTTAATCCTCTCACAATCACAATTACGGGACATCTTAGTGCTCATTACTTTGTTGAAGTAGACATTGTGTTGCCAAAAGACATGCCACTAAATCAAGCACACAATATTGGTGAGACACTTCAAGAAAAGCTTGAACAACTTCCTGAAGTTGAAAGAGCTTTTGTGTACATTGATTTTGAATTTACTCATGGCCTAAACACAAGATGATGGTTTGAATGGAGATGTAACACATTAATTATGTTTTTTTTTTGGTAAATTATTGTGCATGTAAGACTATATATATATATAGTGTAAATGTGATAAGATAAAAAGACTAATTCGGATTTGTGAATGCATGCATAGCAAGATTGATTTATTAAGATGACATGATACATCTTAATAGAAAACATTAAGGTAATGGATTGGTTCTTTTATATTTACATTGTTATCTCTTAAGTGATTTTAATGGCTTTATCTAAGGTAAAAGATTGTGCACAAGTTGCAAATATCATTATAACGAATACTGTTAGATTGAAAATTTATATCATATAGATTATTCATGTCAAAATTTACAGAAATTGAAAATTATTTGATATGTTATTGATACTCATTAAGAATAATAATTTATGAATTTTTATTGAATACCGTTAATTTTGATAGATCTTAATATAAACTTTAACAAATATAATTTATATGATATAAATTTTCAATTAAATATTTAATTTTATAAAATTTATATTTATTATAATGATATTCGCAATTTATGCACGGCGAAAATCAATGTGAAACAAGAATTTTTTCTTATAATTTAGAGGGATAAAAAGTGTTTTTCTCTTATAAATTTTAGAAGCAAGTACTAGATTAAAATCAATAAAACACATGTGTGTGAAATATATAAAACTTGTCTCATACGTGCCCACGTGAGAAGTAGTAAAATTACAAAAAAAAAAAACCATATTATATAATTTTATTAATTTGATTTCATGGCTACATTCACTACCACTCAAAATGCTAAAACAACAACCTCAAATTTTGCTACAACACATTCTCTCTTTCTCTTTCTCCAATCTCTTTGAAAAAATCAAACCAAAATTGCATCCATTAAGCATTCAAATTCAATGGCTTTTCCTCTATGCAATCTCAATCTTTCTCTATTACCTCAATCCAAATCAATAATCAAAGATAAACCCTTTCACCATACACTTTCATCTTCAAAACCCATTTCTCATTGCTCTTTATTCTTCACTTCATCTTCTTCTTCTTCTTCTTCTTCTTGTTCTTCACTTCAAAGTTCAAAAGTTGCTCAAGTTAATACACCATTAGCTACTCAAGATAAACAAAATCAGCATCAGAAGGATGAATTTTATCTCAATCTTGGTCTTGCTGTTAGGACCCTTCGTGAGGATATGCCTTTGATCTTCATCAAAGATCTTAATTATGACATTTATAGGTAATTTTCTCATCTGGGTATGGAAATTTTATTCTTTTGGATGTAAAGATATGATTTTTAATTGGAATTATTATGTTATTTTTGAGTAAAAATAAAGGGTTTATTAGAGACCTCAATTATAACTTTTGTGTGTAATTTTCTCATCTTTGTGTTTAAAGTATCTTCCTTTGAATGTAAATTTATGGTTTTTGATTGGAATTAGATTTATGAGTCGAAAAAATTGGATTTTTCGGTGTAGAAATCTTAGCTCAACTGGTAGAAAATACCAAAATTGTTAGGTCAGACGTACATGATTGAGGTTTGGTCCCCGTCCCCGGTCCCTTCACTTTGTGTGTGAGTTTCCAATGACTTGTCATTTCGTTACGTATCAAAAAATAAAATTAGATTTTATTTATTTTGCAAAAATGAAAATTAGGTTTATCAAATACCTCAATTATGCCATTTATAGTTAATTTTCTCATCTGGGTGTTTAAATTCCGTTCCTTTGAATGAGAATTTATGTTTTTTAATTTGGAATTAAGGTTTTTCTTAGTGAAAAAATTGGATTTTTAATGTTGGGTTTGGTAATTTTTCAGGGATGATGTAACATTCTTGGACCCTTTGAACACATTTACTGGTATTGAAAAGTACAAATTGATTTTCTGGGCATTAAGGTTTCATGGTAGAATTTTATTTCGCGAGATTGGTTTGGATGTATACAGAATATGGCAACCTTCAGAGAATGTGATATTGATCAGGTGGAACTTGAGGGGTGTGCCTAGGGTTCCATGGGAGGCTAAAGGTGAATTTCAGGGTACCTCGCGGTATAAATTGGATAGAAATGGGAAAATTTATGAACACAAAGTTGATAATTTGGCATTCAATTTTCCACAGAAGATGGTGAAACCAGTTTCGGTTTTGGATTTGGTTACTGCTTGCCCTGCAAGTCCAAATCCAACATTTTCATGGGGTCCTTTGGATTCAAACTCTTGTTCTTGGATAGAGCTTTATCAGGCAGTTAAGAACACATTGGATCAAGAAAGACAATTGTTACCGCAAGATGGTTTGGCTACATGTTCATAGTGGCCGATCATTTGGTGAATTGTTTTTCGTTTTCATCGACATTGTATAGTATAGAGTTTAATAGGTTAGATGTAATGAATTTGGTCAATAGCATGAAATGTTTCTCTCACTAGACAAGAGTGTATATAGATAGGATGAAGAAGAGTTCAAGTTGCACATTCTATATGCTATACAGATAGAGATGGAGAAACTTCATATGTTTGGTATGTTCATGTTTATACATATTACTATATGAGGTAGATTTATATGCTATACTCAAAATTTTATAGTATAGAATTAACTTTGATTCTCATACAGATGAATTGAATCTTGTCTTTTGTTTCTAATATACTTGTTGAATTATAAGATTGCCACATTTTAAACAGATCAATTTGTATGTCGTGTTTTCGTACGTATTTTATTATGTAATATAGTTTCACTTGAGTTATTTCTATGTCTTATATGTAGTATATATAATTTTGCAGCAGGTCTCAATTTTATGTTAAAACCATCTTATGGTAATTGGTAACCACTTGTTTTAGGCGTGTTCCATGGTTGGAACATATCGTACACCAACACCCGAAAGTCACGTTTTATACAGCTGATTTAATTTAGGTTTCCATGTTTTTGTGCTGGTGCGGTGTCTAGGTTTGTGTTCACAATTTATTGATGGTATAAGCTATGACGTATCCTCATTTCGCAAGATCTGTTATAGTTTGGATTATTTTTGTGTTACTTGAGATATTATCATCAGAAACTTTGTAAGTTTTCATCTCAAATATTTCTCTTGTTAGATTTTTACTTCCTAAACAAGAATGTTATTGTTGTAAGTTTTCATGTTTCTTGTTCCTTACTACTACACTTTTTCCTTAGTTTCATTGTAGTTTCTTCAAGTATTGCTTTGAAAATTCAAAGGGTTGATAAAATTTCATGTATAGGATTCCTCCTTTTTCTTTTTCCTTGGTTTCATGGAATTTAATTTATACAAATCAATCTTTTTGACTTGAATGCTATTGGTAGACTATGTTTTGGATGGAGATGTTATGTCTCCCTCTCTTGTGGTCTTGGAGTATTGAACTGTTGTTACTCACAACGCTATCCCAGACTAATCATAGTATTTGATCAACTATAAGATGTGAGAACTCAATTTTGGGGGGAGATTGTCGGATTTCAAATGTGAATGGTTAAGTCACACGTGAACTACAAATGGGCAAAACGTTGGATATATAAAAAAAGGTGAAACATATATCTAATGTTTTAAGATTTTGAATAGAGACGTGAAATCTTCTCTTATAGTCCCAGACAATTGAGCCATTGTTGCTCCCCAAACTCTCAAAGAAATTGTGTACACATTCCTTCTGATCCCACTTATACAATGAGATTTTCACAAACTATTATATAAGTACTCTAATAAATATCCACTTTTATACAAATACTCTAATAATATAATACTTAACACTAACAGTGTAATGCCAAATAGATAATGAAAAATTATCGACAAATGCTTATAAAATTTATACCTATCAGAGTTTCACAAATTCAACCACATTTTTTTTTTTTGCATATAAAATTAATTACAGCAAAATCATTAACAAAAATTGTTACAAAATGGCAATATAAAACCCAATATATACATAATTTATCTATGACTTTTTTTTTTTGACTAATAATTTATCTATGACTTATTTTATCAAAATTTGAATTTCATAACTAACTTTGTATTCTGAATTTAGAACTAAAGAGATCTTAAATAAATTTTAAAATAGTTTTTTCAAAAAGAACGAAAGAGATCATAAATTTTCAAGTTTAAAAATTCACAAAAAAAAAAATCTCTTCAATACCAAAACATAAACGAATTTTATAAATAAGACGCCGGCAAGACCTAATGAGGCCTAAAGAGAAATGTTAAAATGAGGCTTATTTTAAAAAAAATATTATTCAAAAATTATTTTTTTAGGTTTTTTGGACACAAATAATTTATTCAATTATCATAATTAATTTCCCTTAATATTTCTTTTTTAATCAATCATAATAAAGGACTTTGTTGAAAGGTAAGATTTTATTAATTTTAGTTTTGAAAAATTTCGTTCCGCTGAAACAATAGATACATGAGTTATTAATATTATTCTATAAACAATAGAAGTTGTTTTTTTTTTTTGACGTAACAATAGAAGTTGTTGAAACAATGTTCATACAATGAAGTATGTTAATATAGGAGTTTCATCTTCAACTTATATGATTTATCATAAAATTTGCAATTCTTTTTTTTGACAAAATAAAATTTACAATCCTGAAAATATGTCATTGTATTAAAGAACCCTTAAAGGTTAAGATAAGATTCTTTTAAATTTTCAATTTCTAATGACTTTAATTTCTTGACATAAAATAGAAATCTAAAAACATCTTAATATATTTTAAATTGTTCAAATCTACTTTTAAATGAAATAATTGTTTGATCAATATGTAAAAAAATAACGATTTTTTTAGGAGATTTTACAACTTCATTGTGAGCATTCTCATAAAATTGAGTTTTCACGTTACAAAAAGTCTTAAATTGAATTTCTCATAATTGAGTTTTTAGAATAAAAAAGTCTCAACTTTTTTTTAAATAGCTAAGTCTAACCTTTTACTCCCTCGAGTCTCAAATATAAGAAACAAAAAAAAAAGTACATCCTTTAAAGGAAGTGGATAAATGATGAGAGAAAATATTGTATTTCTAAATTTACCCTTATGTGAAAGGGGAATTGAATTGAGTTGTATTTTTTTGCTCAAAGTGAGACTTTAGTTTTTTTAGGAGGTCTTTTTCTTTGACCATAAGCTATTGACCTGACTATTTATTAGGGCATTTTCTTTTAATAAAAAATTTATTTTTTTAGAACCTAAAGCCCTTGCTTGGGTTGTTTGACCCTTGTGCCAGCTCTGAAATAAGATAACCTCCAAATAAGAATATATCCTTAATGTTATAAACTTAGGGAAATGTTGGATGTCGCGAAATACATTTCACAAAAATCTCATAGACGGTAATAAATATGAAAATTGTACTATCTTCTTATCTTTTCTCCTCATTCCTCCAATCGACAGAGGGCAATTCATCACTAATCTCAGCTGGAAATTTTTCTCCTCCTCCTTAACACTCTTTTATTCCCCATGAAAATTAAATTTTTGGTCATGAGTTCCGAACTTTTTTAACCGTAAAATTTAATATTTAAACTAGAAAAATTTGAAAATACGTGAATAAAAAAGTAATTTTAGAAGGAAAAAAATGTGTTGGGGGGGATGGAAAGAGAATTTTTCATCTCTAATTACCACAACCGCCGAAGACACCCAAGTCCATCACAAATAGGCGTGTCTCGGTGTCTGATATGTATAGTGTCCGACACTAATACTTACAATTAAATTGAAATATATTATTTTCTCAAAAAAATTTATATGTGTCGACGTGTCTGGACTTGATAGGTGACTATCAATCTCCGATGAAACGAGTAAACAGTCATTTTGGTCACTGCAAGTGTCACTCGCTATCATATTAGTCTCTAAATCAGCATAAAACATTAAAGTCCCTGGATGTTGATTTTGTTAGTCAAATTAGTCCAAAATTTTAAAAAGGTGTTAATTATAATGATGTGTCTCTTACTTTCGTTAAATCAGATGCTTATGTGTAATGTCTACATTCAGAATGAACCAAAATGAAAGACAAGATAGAGAAACACTTCATATTCTTAAAAAAAGAAAAACATAATAAATTAATTTGTTGCTCTATTTTTGTTAAATGAAAGAGATATTTTAGTCATTTTAATCTCTAGCTAACATGAAAATCACCATAAACATCTGACATTGTAAAATTAAGGAACACATCATCATAATTAACACCATTTTAAATTTTTTGACTAATTTGACTAGCAAAATCAACATTTAAGGACTTTAAAATATTTTATGCTGATTCAGAGATTATTATGACAATGAGCGACACTTTCAAGGATCAAAATAACAGTTTACTCCTGATGAAACCTTCATACTAATGATGGGGTGACGCGTTTGGGTCCATTTTTCTTTTCATCTTCTCTCCGTTACTATGTTTTAATTTGACAATAAACCAATATATCTTTTTAATTTAATTCACAAATTGATTCATATTACCTCTGTACTAAAATATAAGTGGTTTTGACTACTACCTCCGTACCAAAATATATTTCGTTTTGACCAAATTACACAAATTAAGAAATGTAATTATTGTTGTATGGAAAAGGTAAATTATGAATTAGTTTACAGGATTACCCTTCATTAATGGTATGTGAGAGATAAATTATAAAATTGAAAGAATAAAGAGAAATAATTAATTAAGGGTATAAGAGAAAAACGAGCATTAAATATTTCATTGGTAATGTAAAACGACATATATTGTGGTACAATTTTTTTTCTCAAAACGACATATATTTTGGTACGGAGGGAGTATATTATATGAATTAAGAAATCATTGTTGTATAGAAAAGAGAAATTGTGAGGTAATTTACAAAATTATCATTCAATATTAATGGTATAGAAAATATAAATTGAAAAAATAAAAAAATAGAGAATAATAAATAATTAAAAGCATAATAAAAAAATAGAATTAAATACTTCATTAGCATGGTAAAATAACTTATATTTTGACATAGAGAGTGTAATTCTTTGTTTAATAAGCAGTTTTTAATATTTTTGACCCACTTCACACGATTAATCCCTAATTACTCTCTCTCTCTCTCTCTCTCTCTCTCTTCCCGCCTCCACGTTCGCCGCACACCCGCTCGCGCAACCTCTTCGCAGTTCGCACCTCTTCTGTAGGTTTGTGTTGTTCTGTTTGCTTTGTTTTCCTTGGATTGGATTCTTAATCGATGATTCTGTTTGCATTTGATTCGGGATAGTAACTTTGGTACTCTTTGATTAATTCTGAACTTCCAATGTAGTTAGTTGCCTTTTTACTTTAGTGCTTTTGGATTAATCATTGTGTATGAATTGCTATGGATTTTAATTTTATGAATTTTTACTCTATTATGTTGTCAACTTATGATTGTGTATCAATTACCTTTGAACTTATGATTTTATATTAATTAATATATTAGCTGCACAAAGCCCTTTAACAAAGTCTTGAGAATTTTATAATCATGGTATATTTGGTTTGGCTTTAAATAGAATTACTTTTGATAGAATTGATTTTGGTAGAATGAATTTTATTAAAATTGAGTTTAGTAGAATTGATTTATGTTTGGATACATTCAACTAAAAGCAGGGGCGATGCTCTTCACAATTGAGGGGGTGCAGGTGCACCTCCCGGAATATTAAAATTCTGACCAATACCCCTATGTTTTTTGTATTTTACACCCCGACTTCTTTGTTTTGCACCACTCACTCAAAAACCTAAAGCATTTATCCTACTCTCATTCTTTACTTTCAACCCCTCTCTAAAATTCTCTCCGAAATTAAATCCTCTCCAAAAAAATACCAAATACGTAAAAACATTATATCTTTCACTCTACACAACCACCTTCCACCACTGTCACCGTCGGAGCCACCTCACGCCGGTGCCACTCTCTCCTTCCTTCTTTTCTCTCGTAATCCCATTGTCTTCTTCTCTGTAATTTGTTGTTGCAAAAAGAAAATGAAAATCATAACTCCGTCGTGAATCTGCCGCTTTTCGCCATTGTTCAGCCATTTTCAACCTTCCTCCGCTCTCAAAGAAACTAATTGCAACCTCCAACAACCTTAAAACAACACTAAGGTAATCAATTAAGAAAATATGGTTTAGGGTTTTAGAATTTGGGATTTTTTTTTATAATAACTTAAATGATAAATTTATTTGATTCATGTTTTATCAATTGTTGTACTGATTGGTATGGTTTTAACACAATGTTATAGTGTAGTTATTGTTTCATATCATTTTGTGTCATTCCTTTTTTGAGAATTATTGGCATCATGTAATGTATGTGGTTTTTATGTTGTTGTTGGTCTCCCTTTAGCCAATTGGTGCTGCGTTTTTTACAAGTTGTTTGTGCCTCATGGTTTTTTCTCTCTTTCTAAGCTCATCTTCAGCTTTCTATGTTTACCCTGTTTCTATTTAACATTATGTAGGCCTTGTTCTCTTCATTGGACAAGTTAACTAGCAATAATAATAATAATAATTTAAAAAACAGGTTAACTAATTTATCAATTATGCAGGCCTTGTACTCTTTGCACTTTTTTTTGTTCAATTCAAACAATATATTAGAGTAGTGGTGTTTTATGTGCTTTGTTAGTTTATAACTCGATAATTAACTTGAGACTTATATCAATAATATGCGAAGTATTGTTGAATTTGCATTTTAGAAAGAAGTAAGTGATCTTTTAGAAAAATTGGTTGAAACTAAAAGGCTTATTGTTTATCCGTTGGTCTATCAACTGTTGTAAAACATATATGTAATTTTTTGAGTGCAATGCAATTTTTGAGTATATTATACATGAATTTTCATCTATGGATATTTATATTATAATTATTAAAATATCGATTAAAAATGCACCTCCTGGTCCAGGGTCCGTGCACCGCCACTGACTAAAAGTGAGTTGAACAGTAAATTTCAGTGTAAAAATCAATTCTAAAGTCAGAAGCTACAATTTCTAGCTTCAAGCAGAATCAATTCTGGAGGCAGAATTAATGCTACTTTACAGAAACCAAACGTGTCAGAGTCAATTCTACACGTCCCGAATCAATTCTAACCCCTCCAGAATTTAAACCAAACATACACAAAATTTGTAATGTTTACCGCGATTTTGTTTTTCCATTTCTTGTCTTAATTGTTTTTTTCGATACTTTGACCTCTCATTGTTGTAACGGTTTCACATCAATATCTGACAGGTAGGGATGATAAAATTGGAGTTTAGTGCAAAATGAACCCTTCTATTTGATGCTGCTTGAGTGAAAGGAGCGTCAATCCCATACTACTAAACACAGGACGTCAATAGACACAACATTGCGCTTAAATCCCACAATGACAATGACAACGACAACAAACAAGAAGAAGAAACCCAACAAAACCCCAGAGAACAAGTTCCAATTTGAGCTCAATTCATGTTCTAAATCAAAGGACTTCCGTGGCGCGATTTCTCTTTACGATGATGCCGTTTCAAATCAAACTCATCTCAACCAACATCACCTCAATGCACTCCTCTACCTATGTTCTAATGCCGTCACAAACCCTTCTCTTAAACAACTTGCCTTAGATTACGGATTTCGCATATTCAACCATATGTCATCTGTAAACATCATTCCTAACGAAGCCACTGTTGCCACCGTTGCTAGACTTGCTGCTGCTAACGGTGATGGTGACCGTGCATTTGAATTGGTAAAAAACATTGGTAAGTACAATGTTGCACCTAGGTTAAGGACTTATGATCCTGCATTGTTCTGCTTCTGTGAATTTCTTGATGCTGATAAAGCCTATGAGGTTGAGGAGCATATGATTAGTGCTGGGCTTAGTTTGGAGGAAGCGGAAATGGCAGCGCTTTTGAAGGTTAGTGTGAAGAAGGGTAGGGCTGATAGGGTTTATAGGTATCTTCACAAGCTAAGGAGCGGTGTGAGGTGTGTAGGGGAATCAACGGCGGCAATTATTGAGGAGTGGTTTCAGAGAAGTGAGGCGCGTGAGGTTGGTGAGAGGGATTTGGATGCAAAGAGGGTCAGAGAGGGGGTTTTGAGGAATGGAGGAGGGTGGCATGGTTTGGGGTGGGTTGGAAAAGGGGATTGGGTTGTGTCTAGGTCAAGTGTTGATGGTGATGGGATATGTCGTGGATGTGGTGAAAATTTGGTTTGTGTGGATATTGATGACGAGGAGATGGAGAAATTTGCTTTGTCTGTTGCTGCATTGGCCGTCGAGCGTGAGGTCAAGGCAAATTTTAGTGAATTTCAGGTGAGTGACTGACTAGGTGCAAAATAATTTCAAACTATACTTATGAATATGATTGGTTATAAACTAATTTTACATGGACCCCATAATGTATTGGCATGCTTTCCCATTTTCTGAACATACCTTGATGACATTTCTTCATATCAAATAACATTGTTGTTGTTTGAGTGAAGGTAATGTTATCAACTCTGTTTTTATCATGATCGTTCATTTTACAAAAAGTCAATTTAATGATCTTATAAATACATTAACTTTCAAAGCATGTGTTAACTTTTTTACTGAATGATCAGTAGTAGAGAGAAAGAGAGCATTGCTGACATTTTTTAAAGTTATAATTGTAACTTGGTTTTAACGGTTTTCCTAACGTATCCTCTTTTTGGCAACTACAAGGACTGGCTTAAGAAACATGACTATTATGAAGCCATAGTGGATGGTGCAAATGTTGGGCTCTACCAGCAAAATTTTGCTGATGGTGGATTTAGTGTTAATCAGGTAATATGCCATATTACATGGTCCTTTATCCTTTTTCTTTACTGTCAATTGTGAAATGTTATGCAAGCTCTTACTCTTGGTTGATAAGTAAACTTTACAGTTTATGCTGCTGATTGTGTCTCTATGTCGATTATATAATATTGTAGCTTGATGATGTGGTGAAAGAATTGTACAATCGAAGTGGGAAAAACTGGCCGCTGGTTGTCCTACACAACAAGCGTGTGAAAGGACTGATGGAAAATCCTTCCAGCAGAGTATTGGTAGAGGAGTGGATGAAAAATGGTGTACTATATACAACTCCAAATGGATCAAATGATGATTGGTAAATTGCATAATCTATTTTTAAGTTTTTCTGATGTCTTCTTCTTAGGACAACATTATTGTATCTTGACATGTTTGAATGTTTCTTTATTATAGCTCCAAACATAATACCCTTAATATAGTACTTCATTTTGGATTAAGATTTAAGGATATCACTACTTAAAAACGCTTCTAGGTTGCTGTTTGTTAATTATATCAAGTTTTTGGTACATATATAGATTTCTAGGTGTTCTTCGTAGTTATATTGATGTTGCCATTAAAATATTTATGTACGATTAGTCTTGTTTTTTTTTTCACTAAAAAAAAACTCAAGACTAATAAACAATACCATGTGGGAAATAAGTTGTGGAAATTTCTAGTCATGCATGCAGTTAGGTTTAAAAATAGACCACTGTAACACAGTTGTAAACTTCAAGGTAACAATTCAAATTTCACAAGACTTTCTTAATCAAATAGACGTGTCCCATACCCTATAAAAACGTGACAATAATGTAAAAATATGGGAAAGAACTAAAGCTTTTGTTCAACAATGTAACATTGGTCAAAGTTTGGTTTTGAATCTTTCAATCACTTTATGTAAAACCTTTTTTTACATTTGATTTTATCACCTATTTTGGTTTGGATTTTATGCACTTACTTTATCTTTTGGGGTTCAGGTATTGGCTTTATGCTGCCGTAAAACTCAGGTGCTTGCTTGTGACAAATGATGAAATGCGAGATCACATATTTGAACTCATAGGAAGCAACTTTTTTAACCAGTGGAAAGAAAGACATCAAGTAAGATATCTCTTATTTCTAAGATTGCTTATTCTAGCATCATCAAGGAATTCTTACCTGCTCACGACTGAGAAAATTCTTCCTTGATAATTTAAGTTTTCAGATTTTTGTTTACATCTTCCTATGTGCTGTATTACAACTTGGTCTGCGCACTTTACATTATCTACCTTTTTTCAAAATTGGTTACTCTAGTATCAAATTAAAGAGTTTTTATTCTTATTTCTTGGTTGTGTGCTAATGTCATTAGATTTGTTGGTCTTTGGGGAAGGGGGTTATTGGGAGAAAAAAGTTTGATCTGTTTTAAGTTTTAGAAACACCATAAATAATTGTTATTCATTTCACGACATTCTCTGTTGTTTGAGGTAGTGATAGATGTTTCCCATCTGCAGAGCCTTCAAAATTGATGCATGTATCATACAAAATCTGTTTTGTAGGCGATTTAAGATTTGTATGTTGTGTCCATATTTTGTTGTCACAAGTTTGTTTTCTTTATCTACAGGTTCACTACACTTTTGTTAAGGGGAAGTTGAAACTTCAGATGCCACCATCATATTCGTTGGTTATCCAGGTAAAATATTTTGTATGTGTTGTGATATTTGTTAAGTGCCTTCATTCAACGCTCAGAATGTTTTTGTCATACCAAGAGCATTATCATTACTCTAAGATGTCATACCAAACAATCCTAAATACTCTTGATTCTCAATTATAACTTCAAATTTCTTTTTATAGCTATTTCTGAATTGCTTGAGGTGTAAAATATGAAAATGTTGTGTTTCAGGAATCAGAAAAAGGATCATGGCACGTTCCTTTGGCACTGGGCACTGGCAACGAGTCTTCGAGGCCTTGGCTCTGTATTACACGGCAAAATGCCGATGATGTTGTTGCTACTGTTTCTAACGGTGTGGATACTTCTGGAAATGGTCATCTGGACCAGCCACAGAAATTAGCAGACAATATTCATAGCTTAGATTCCGAAGTCCTTGAGAATTACAGTACTTCCATCACTGGTAAAAGAAAAGAAAGAGATGAAACTTCATGATATATCTTTCTATTAGCTTGATCTTTCACCTTTAACGGCTTTGGGGGGTTGCTGATGGCTATAAAGATGATGATTCATACGGTGAACAGCCGCTACCTGTCTAGTGTTTATTGAGCTTTCCACACGTCTCATGATTTTTAACCAATTGAAACGAAGTCTTATTTATCATTTGGCATAATTTATAATAGGATCTTATGACGATATTTAATTCATGTTGTCCACCCTATAAGGAAAAAGACATCGGTATGTTTTTGAAAACCGATGCCTATTTCAGTTGTTGCGTACTTGGAATAATGTTGGCAGTTGTGTTTTTTTGACTGAAAAATACAAAATTGTGACAAAGGTGCTCTCATTACAATATGACATGGAAGGTTAATTCTGACTCGTAAGTGTTTACTACTACCTCCCATGCTTAATCCCATCTTTAATTTTAAATAACTAATGTATCTGACCTATATATACGCCAAAAACAAATGTATCTACATTGATTATCTCATCATTTTTCATGCTTGATCCAACTCCTTTTCACCCAACATCCCAATATCTGTAGCTCACTATTGTGTCTCACTACTCTCTTAAACATCACACAATCTCATATCATATTCATATATATGAAAAGTTCTATTTAGGGTAAAATTTTCAGTGAGATAAAATCAATTTTAAGTAGGGTTTTGCTCTGTTTGTACTATTGAATAATAATGTCGAGAGCTCAAATAACATTGGTCGTGTTTGTGTTTGATTTATAGAAGAGTAAGTATTAGATAATACAATAAAATAAAATATAGACCAAACAATTAAAGTTAATTTTTTTATCGTGTACTATTTTGGGGGACAACTTGATTATTTTTATCAGGTTTTTTAAAATAGAAAAAAAAAATAGAACGGCACAATAAACTTGATATAAATTTTACAATAATGATATAAATAACGAGAGGGTGAAGAGAAATAGGGAGAAGGAAAATGAGAAAGAAGAGAGAAGAAAATATGAGATAGAGATAGAGAAAAGAGAGATGAGAAATAGAGTTGTCTTTTTAAGAGAGAAATGACAACTTTTTGTACTATGGTTTCAAGAGATACGATATTTGAGATTTTTGTCAAATCACTCACTCATTTTCCTAATCAGGTAGTTCATAGTCACTTTACAAATCAAACACAACCATTTTTTTGTCATGTCTAGTACCTTGTACTTTTTCAATGCAGAGAACTTCATTGCATCATTTGTATCATTTGCATCATTTGGATTTACTTTAAGATATAATATGTTAAGATTTGTCCATAATAGTTAATTTATGATGAATATCCAAAAGTTTATTACATATAATACAAATCTTCTCTTTTTATGTTCTTTTTTTTAAAATCTGGTTTACTCAGTATGATACAAATTATATTTAAAGAAAATAAATCTCTTTGAATCTTATCCACAGTGATTCATGAATTACTTTGAACCTTATAATCAGGTTTACTATTATTTTTAAGCTAAAGAAAATCTCTTCACTTATTTTTTGGATCAGGTGTGGAATGACATTTTAATTTTGTTAGACTTCTCAAGTGCTCTTTTTAACAATGTCATTTTGCATGCACATCGATTTTGAGGCATGCATTCGTTTATTTATAGAGATTAAAGAAGGTTGCAAGAATCCAACCTGAGAAGGATATTTCTTTACCAAACAAAATGCTTTGAGGCATCAATTTTGAAATTAAAAACATGAATTAACCTTAGAATATCCTACCAAATGAATGAATAAAACCAAACTTTTATAACTGGAACTAAGGTTGCGAGAACTCAACCTCAGAAAGGATATTTCTGGATGCAGAATTATATGCCATCACAAATGTTGTTAACTACTCACTCAACTCAAGGGATAATAATCCCAGAATTTCTGGCTAAAGAACAAAAAAATGAAGAGGATACTACATTCAAAGATTTGACAACAATGTCATATTATATACTACAGAGGTATGACTCTCCAGCACAAGTCATCTAATCAATGCGGAAGTCTATCCAACGGCTTCACTGCAGCAATGCGACTGAGTTCCTTTCTGGAATATTTTTCATAAGTGACAGTTAGCTTTCCCTTCCCAGCAGCTTTGTGGAATTTCAATATCATATCCGCACAATCCCTACAGATATTGCAGACAGTTAGCATAAATAAAAATCTCACAATTTTGAAACTGAAAAAGATAAAATCGGTAGAACAAGTGCCTGATCTGTGAAATTTCGTAGCGTGCATGCTTTTGAAGTAATGGTGTCCATGTCGGGGTTATTTGCAGGGTACAACGTGCAACATAGAGAGCTGATGCACATAGTAATGAAGGCTTGAACGCTAAAGCTTCATATTCAACTAAGCATAAGTCAATGAGAAAGAATGACATATGTTCAAGCTGCAAAAATAAATTAGAAACAAAAAATGTTAGAAATCGAACACATTGTCATGCATAAAAATTTAACTAGACTGGCCAATTTCTCATCCAAAATAAGTACTACTGGTCATATATCAATTAGTATGTCTATAGGTTGTGCATGCTGAATTACATACCTTCGCATCTGATTGTGCAGCCTTGAGAAACCTAACCATGAAAACGTAAGGAGTGGGAGCATTAAGACGGAACTTCAATTTTCTAAGAATAAGCTTTTCCTGAACAGAAAATTCCATCCCAGTCATTAGTTGGAATATAACAGTGAGAACCATGTTGAACCTTATAAAAGTGCAAATAAAAACAGAAACTTGAACAAAACCAGTAAGATTTTTGAATTTATCAACTGGATTACCCAGTAGAACTGGATCAGTTATAGATTAAAGATGGAAAGAAGAAATATAAAACAATGTATTCAACAGTATTCCTCCGAACAAGATGGACCAAAGGTGGAAAACAATCCAACAATCCAACAGTATTCAAAAGACTCTGACCCTCTCCCAAATAAACCAACTGCAACTCCAACCTTGTCTTAGTTTCCTACTCTCCTATACTCCTCTACTCCTTGTCTATTTCTCCAGTTGTAGATCATTTTCTTTACTTTTGCAATTTTCTGATTTTTATTATTTAGGTTAACTTAATTATGCATGAAATGTATCGAGGTCATTCTAAAAGAATAAGAATTACATACCATTCCAAGCATTTGATCTCTAGTATACGACTCGGCTGAGATGCTAATCAAATCTTTTACCTACAACAAATGAGTGAGACAATAAAAGTTACAATCATCACAATGAACCATACCCTCCTCTTTTCTTCAAAATGAATGTTTGAAATGACTTCTCACCCTTGGATGCCAAAAGTCCTCATACTTTGAAGCCAGCAAAAGTGCTGTAAGACCAACTAACTGCATATCACTAGTTTTTATATTCACTTGGGAAAGATATTGATCCAACAACGTCGCTGTCAGGTATAGTGTTTCGGGCATCAAATCATATTTGAAGTGTACCTGTAAAAGCCAAAAATATCAAAGTTATCAACAAAACAAATAAAGTGAGATCTATTAAGTAACATCCAAAAGAGGAAAAGATGGAACAAAATATATTATATAAAAAAAGGACAAGGTTAAAAGAGAATACATCTTAAGGTCATTCGAAATTAGTTATATACCTCAATTAGCCAGTTGACCAATACTCCCCGCATATGAGACGTAATCTCTGTCTGAATTGACATGTAATTTGATAGAGCTTGACTATGTGCCTGTGATTGTAAGCAATTTTTAAATATACAAATATCAGTTGAAATTAGAGAACAAAGATAAAATATAATATAAACTTATATATGGAAATCTAAAAGCTAGTGATAGCATTATGATTATGCCAATGAGGAAGCGTCAAAACCATTGAAACCATGCACAAGTAAATGAACAAGATTGCATGCATCACGGCTCACGCTTTCTGAGAAGATAATTAAGCATCTAGTATCTACTAATAACATATGGAATCAAAAGAGACAACAAAATAAAATTTGTGACTATATGAGAAGTAATCTCTGTCTGAATTGACATGTAATTTGATAGAGCTTGCCTGTGATTGTAAGCAATTTTTAAATATACAAATATCAGTTGAAATTAGAGAACAAGGGTAAAATATAAATATCAGTTGAAATTGACTACAAGGTCTGTACGATTGGTATGCATTGTAGGTATTAATTATGATAATTACTGGAAGATTGGATGACTTCCAGAATAACCTTCAAGAGAAGAGATGAAAGATCAAATAAGCTAACAAGTGACATCCACTAAAAATGAAACAGGGCTAAAAAGGTCAGGTTATTGAATTATATTCAACAGAATCAACTTTGAAGAGATGGAGAGTCCTCAAGGGCATACCTATCTCAAGGTTCAGATGCCTTTTATAAAAATCATGTAATTCTACAATAAGTGGAGCTACAAAATTCTAGTGAAATTATAGGAAAATAAGAACAAAGGGACAAGCATGTTCGTGAAATACGAAAATTAATCGAAAAACAAAATGGATGCCTTTTATGGTAAAGAATTTAAATTTCAATCTTTCAGTAAGTGATATCAGAAGCTTCATCAATATTACCTCTGTAACCCAATAGTACTGATATATATCGTCAATGTATTCAGAAACTTCTAGATGATTACATCCATCATCTATATTTGGTAGATTATCCTGCACCCTAACTTCACAATTTTCCTTGAGAATCTGCAAATTAAAAGCTTAGTCTCATTATTAAATCTTAGGGGACCTTAAAAAAGTGGTTTAAAACATTGAGCTTGATACCTTAGATTTTTCCAATAATGAAGATGTATAAGATTTCCTACGGCTGGAACTTTTTCTTGGAATTAACTCTGATAAATCTGTTTTCAGACTGCTCTCCTCATCAGATGGTTGATGCGTTTGATTTGCATCAATGGAAACGACCACTAAAGTCTTCTCAGGAAGAGACGAAGAAACTTTTTCCTCATCCTTAGATGCTATTGAAGTAGTTGGTTTTGATTTGTTCTGACCAGATATGGATTTAGATTTTAGGGTACTACTCTGAGATGTAGAAGCCTTGAGTGTGATCTTAACAATAGGCTACATACAAGAAGGAAAAAAAATCAGGTTCCAACTTAACTCACTGCATTAGAAAAGTGCTCTGAAAGTTAAAACAAAAACAAAAATATAAATGCGGTGGAGATTATTGACTAATGAAATAGAAGGAAGCTAAAAATCCTAAAATGAACCAAGAAAACTATTGAGCACAACAAGTATGTTAACAAAATATGAGCAGCAAATTTTCCTTACAGGCCCACTACACAATAGTTCACTCTTGTTACTTACACGAGCATAGGAAATAAACTCCAAATGAAAAACAAAATAAGCATAGATATGAAAATAGCTTTAAAAATAAATAACCGAATGGAATGAAATTCCATAGAACAATTGCAAAACCAACCAACCAAAAATATCAATTAGAGCAGACAAGAAAGTTTAAAGTACAGCAAACATACCTTGGTGGACTTCCTTGAGGATGCTTGGTGAGCATTACTTTTAGCCCTATACCCAAGGTGAAATGACCAATTAATAACGAGAAATCACATCCTCTAAGTTAGCAATTAGCAATTTTAACAAAATCCAAGAGAAATAGTGACAGTTATCTTCTATAGCAATGAGAAATAGTAGTTACTGAAGAACACAAGAAACAGAGATATGTAAGGACTAATGTGCCTGCACCCAAGTCAGAGTATTGATGTATATTGTTTTCTCCCAGTGTATTGCCAACGTGTGCATCAATGTTTGTATCTCTGTGTAATACTGTGTATCAAATTTGGTTCTAGCTCTCACTTTGAGTTAATCTAAGTTAGTGCTTTGGGTTACATTGTTAGAGAAGAATCTGACTTGAGTGGACTATAAGCAATTCTACAAATAGTACACCAGTATCTGATTAATGAATCAGAATGTCATTTTTAACTAGCTCTCTCTCTCTCTCTGCTTTGAAGCTTTTCTTTTCTCTCTTAGTTTCTGTATCCCTAATATCGTATTATCCAGATTCTTCTTTTTTAGGAAAGATGAAAAATGAAGAGCACCGTAAGAAAAATTAAGAAAAGATGTATGGAACAAATGCAGGTACCCAAAGAATGTGGCTATACAATTCAATAGGAAAGGTAACAAGCCCAAAAGTCATAGGACCCAAGGTCACTCAATACCATGATAATTCTGTTGTTCTGACAGAACTACATTAAATCTTTTTTCTGAATGTTGTTTTTTTCATAAAATTTGCAAAGACACTCTCCACAAATCTAGTAGTGCTAGAAAAATTGTAAATACAGTTGTATAAAATGCTTTTAAACAAAGAATCTAATTCTAAAATTTCAGTTTATGATAAAGAAACTATAGAAACATTATTTGCTAACATATATTTTATTCTAGGTAGAATTGTGGGTTATCAGTTCCAATTATTATAGCCTAACTTGCTACACTCCTCCAGGTTTTGCAACTTGAAGACTAATGAAACTGGGAAAATGAACTAAAAGTACGCAATTATCATAAGGGCATAAAGTAATAATATGATTATTATTACTGTAATTATCACTTACATTTGAATAAAGCCATCACTAACTCGAGTCTTCCATAGATGGCTCCTTGCATTAATTAGTTGGGAACTAACTCTTCTTCCTGTTGTCAGCTTACCTGAAATAAACAGTAAATTAAATTTGTTTAACATAGAATAAGTCAGCTCATTGACATTTTCAGAGTTTTTATTTATGACACGGCTTCTTACTTGGAAGACCACTTTGGCCATTAGCTGTTTCAGAACTTCCAGCATTTCTCTGTAAGGAAGTAAAATATAAGAGGAAACACAAGAAAAGGAAAAATTAAATGGCATTGTATTGCCAAGAAAGATAAATTGTAAATAAAATTATGCTAACCTTTATGTTACTCATATCAACCCTGTTTACCCTCTTTGGAACTGGCAGAGACTCCCTTGAAGAGCTTGGAAGAGACAAATGAAAGTTCTGGTTTTAGTCGCATGTTCATAAAACTTAAGCAAATCAACAAAATGAATTTCACAAAACCTTGTTGTTGTAGGTAACATAGGCTTCCTTGCAAGTCTAAAAGGAAATAAACGTGTCAGGATAATTTCTACAATAACATGCTTGGAATCATAAATAACTTAATATTCAATTAAATGTGAGATGAACAACAGATGGGATCTCAAGTACCTATCCTTTGTGGCAACTGATCGACGTCCATTTGAACTATTCTTCTGATCACCTAAAGAAACCCTTAAACCTGTACCTAAAGGAACTGGCAGAGACTTCCTTGAAGTGCTGGTAAGAGACAAATGAATGTTCTAATTTTAGTCACAAGTTGTTCATAAAACTTACACAAATCAAAAAAAGAAATTCACAAAACCTTGTAGTTGTAGGTAAGATAGGCTTCCTTGCAAACCTAAAAGGAAAGAAAGGTGTCGGGATAATTTCTAGAATAAGAAACATAGATAACTTATTATCCAATTAAAAGTGTGATAAACAAGAGATGTGATCTCAAGTACCTATCCTTTGTGGCAACTGATTGACCTCCATTTGAATTTGAACTATTCTTCTGATCACCTAAAGAAACCTTTAAACCTGTGCCTACTAATTATTAGATAAAAGGAAGAAAAAAAGCTAAAACTGTTCAAGCACAATAAAATGGTCTATGGGGAAATTAGTCACCTCTATTGGGAGCATCTAATTGAACTCCGCCACGACCAGTATTTCTTTGCTCTTTTACCTGATTTGAGCAAGAAAACTAATCAGTGCTTCACGTATGCTACCTTTTTACTATCACCGTCCCAACAAGAAAAACATGCAAAGAAGTTCCATAGTTAATCTTGCTGAATGTAGAAAACGGTTAATGGTTAAAAAGGGTGAAAATAGAGTAGAATAGGTATGAAGTTAGTAGTCAGCTGATTCTTCTATCATATGGCTAGGATGAAACTACTTCTAGCTGCCTAAAACCACTAAATCTACCAGCAACTACCTACAGAAGTTTATCTTCTATACATGACTCAAGGCAGTGCAATTTTGTTAGTCTTTGAACAGTGCATTTGTTTACTAAAAATAAATAATTCCAATCAGCCACAGTAAGGATAGCTACCAAAAAATTCCTAACCAGCCAAATTTACATCCTTCTGACATTGTTGATAAATCTGGAGATCCATTTCATAGCTACTACCACATTAAATTTAAAATGTTATGCCTGATAACACGAGTAGCTCTCTAAAGAAAAGAGGAGCTGGGGACAAGGACAATTGAGAAAATAAAAAAGTAACATAGATAAATGATTTACCGCAATAAAAATAGATTAAAAAAAGTATCTGCCCAATAAACAAGATGAGTGGTTTCATAGGACTGTTTCACATTGGTTCTATAAATATTTTCGTAAGTGATTTTGTAGATTATATACTATAGTATATACTATTCCATCATTTGGAAATCAAGTACATTAATTAATTAGTACAAATAAAAAGAAGCATTCCTTTAGATGAATGACTGATGGAGTAAAGAAAAAAAAATACAGGCTTAGCAGAAAACTGGAGTATAAGTTTTCATACCGTGCAGGATTTCCTCAGAGAGATGCCCACTGTTTTAGTAGCTGAACCTGCTGAAACCCTGGTAATGCATAAAATAACAGACATTCAGTTAAGGAAGAATGCATTGGAAGAAATGCTAATGAAGTCATTTAGGTTGCTATTAAATAATCCAGTGAACTATCAGACACCAAGATAAAGGCCCAATAAAAGAATGTCAACTATCAAAGATTTTACAAAAACAGACCTCCCCACCTAACTCTCTATCAACCACAGTAAAGAGGAATCTTACTTAATTTTTGAGATATTACGCTTAGCAGCTGTCGTAGAGTTTCCTTGAGCATTGGTAACATCAGCCAATGCCTTTCTCGCTTTTATTTTTGCTACCAAAATCCAAAATAAATGAAAATGATAAATCTGCTTTGCTACATGTTTGTCAATGTTTTAACGAAAAATAAGTCCAGTTAAAACTTACCAGAAGTGCCATAAGTTCCGTTACTTTTCTCCAAGCTTTCAAGGTCACCCTTCATCATTAAGTTGCAAACTAATTATACACGCAGTAAGCAATGCCATGCTCAAGCATGCAACATATATAGACACTTTCCAAGTATTTCCAGATATTGTGAATACTCAAAAAAGTATTAGAAGTTTAGAATGCACATTACCTTTGGATTACTGACACCATTCGAAATAATCCCTTTGTTAGCTTCTATAGCACTCTTTCTACATAAATTAAAAAAATGGGAAAAGAGAACAAATAGATCAATACATAGCTCTATGGTACCCAAGAACCTAGACCTAAAGGAAATATATGACATTATGCTGCTTGTATGTTATCATGGCTTCTAAAAATCAACTCTGCACATCGCAATACTCAATACATTACATACACATAAAACTAGGAAGCAACTCTGGCACTATAGCACTCTTTCTACCCAACTACCCAAGAAATTAGATCAATATGTTGCTCTATAGTACCCAACTACTCAAAAAATTACACGATGAGTTTATGGCATTCTGTTGTACTGTATGTTATCAATTCTGTACATCAAAATACACTACCCAGACATATAAAACAAACAAACCAGCTCTGGACCCTAAATGATATAATGATGAAACAACCTTGTTGTTCAATTAAAACCACAAGAGTGTCTTCACAAATAATAATAATAATAAATTAACGACAACAACAACAACGCTAATATAAAAACAAGTAAAATTCTCAAAGCCAGCGAGACAAAATTCCATTCCACTAGAGCCGAACAGCTAAAGGGCATCATTGTTCATCAATAAATGCAATCAATCAGATATCGAAAAAGGTAATCATACCTTGAAGCTGTACCAACTTCTCTCGCAGATATCCTGAAGAAAGAATTAAAATTAGTTCTGCAAAATTCACCCCAATATAAGAATACATATACTCAATTAAACAAAGAAGAAAAAAAAACACCTACATGGTCCCATCACCAACTTTAATCCGGTCATTTTCCGAAAAAACCTTGAAACTCTTACCACCCACTGTTCCATAAAAATCAAAAACACCAAAACCAAACAACGTATAAAAATCAATTACACAAAAATAATCAATCTAGTGAATAACACTTCAAATTCACACAAAAAAACACACCAGTTGGACGCGAAACGCCACCTACTGACGCTCGTGTTAATCCCACTCTCGATTTTCCCTGAAAGATGCAAGAACATAACAAGAACGTCATAAATTAGAAAATCAAAACCCTAATCGCAATTTTCAATGAAATTCAAAAAAAATTAAGCGAAATTTGAAAATTAAATGAGGTTAGAATTAGATTATTAGGGTTTAAGATAGTGAGATAATTGAAAATTGGAGTTGAAATTGAATTACCTTAAGAGTAACCATTGAGATTTGGGTTTTGGTTTGGATCGATTTTGAGAGAAGAAAAAGAGAGAAAGAATTTTTATACCGTTGGAATGAATGAATGAATCTATGAGACTGAGAAATGAAGAAGAGCGCGTTGTTGTGCTTTTTTGCATTTTTGAATTCGTGTGAGTTTACATTTAAACCCTTATCTAGTAAGACTTTTTTTTTTTTTTTTGACAAAACTGTTTTTTATTTTTATTTTATGTTGCATTTCGGTCGATGACATTAGATGTTGCATTTCAGTCATGTTTCTCTACGAAAATTTTAGTTACACCTAAATTTCACTAAAATATAATTATAATTCTATTATAATTGTCTTTTTATATATAAATTTTTTAAAATCTTCTTTCATCTTAACTATATTTTTACAACTCTTTTTCTATGTTTTTTTTTACAAACCAGATTATTCCATATGAAAGTTTGAAGATTGAGTTTGAGGTCTTGAATTAAGACTTTAATGCATAGATTAGTGAAAATTTACAATTTTTTTGTTGATAATTCTATGAGATTCTTCTTTATTTTATTTTTGTGATTTTCAATTTTTTTGAGTTTCAGATACCTACCGTGAACTAATTAGTTCACGTAAGTATTGTTCAAACTTCTAATTTAAGAGTATGTGTAAACTGAGTTTACGCACATAGTTTAATGGTCAACGTGAACTGAAATTTTGTACCTCAACTTAAACAAATGTAAGCTGAAATTACTCATGTTTAAGTAACCTCATTTTACATATCTTCTTACGCATGAATTCAGACATATTTAAACTTCGTTTATGTAATACATGTAAATTGAGTTTACATGAGCTATGTAAACTGAGTTTTTATGGTCGGACCGGATAGAGAGGACGGAGAAGTTTTTTTTATAGTGATGCATTGAGTCTTTTAATTAGTTTCCCAAAATAATATAGTGTGTATTGGAAGATATAGATAATTAATTTAAGGGTGTATATAGACCGAATTGAGTTGAGTTTTACTAAAATCGAAACCCAAATCACTTAAGGTACTAGATTGGGTCTAATAAAATATCCACCCATTTTATCATTGGTCGGGGTTGCTAAACCCACTAATTTCTGTATTGGGTTGGGTGATTTAGTAGATTATCCAAATTAATCTTTTATTTTTTATATTAAATGACTATATCAAGAATCATCGTTTTTCTTTTATAAAAATAATTAAACCTTTTAAGAAAATTAATCTTTTAATTTTCTTAAGAAAATTAATCTTTTAATTTTCTTAAGAAGTAGTGTAACCGATTTTTATTAATTTTTTAGCACCATAAAATGATAATAAAATCATCATTTTTTTCAAAAAAATAATTTGTTTTTACAGTTTTCAAATAACTGTATTTTGCTTAAATCATTATTTTTAATTGACAAAAGGAAGTCAAAGAATGAAAACTCAACTGGAATGATCAGAGAATGAATTGAAATTGTAAAGTGTTAAAAACAAATGTGTTTTTTGTTTGGAATATATACACATATATACATCTTGTTTGGAAATTTTAGTGTTGGATTTTGAAATTATTTCTTTTAATGATCAAATGGTAAAAATAAAACATTTTGTTTTTATGAAAAATAATTCTTTTGTGGGTTGGGTCCGTTCCCAAAACTCAATTTTTTTAAGGTTTTTTCATTTTGAAATTTATACCCTCCCATTGACCAAGCCCAACCCGTTATTTTGAGTTGAGTGAGTTTAGCCAGATTAAGTGGGTTTGCTCAATCCATATACACGCCTAAATTAATTGGATTTTTTTTATATAAAGAAACTGATGGTGTCCAAATGGCAAAAATTTAATAAATATTAGGAGGGTTTTATGAAGGAAAATGTGGGATTCGATGCTTGCTATTGTAAATAAGAGACAATATTAATTACCTTTATATAAATAAAATAAGCAGGGAATAGTCATATATTAACCAAAAAATTCTTAGAGATTGTCCATATCTTACGACTAAAAATAAATGATAACCTAAGAAAAACAAAGGTAACCTATATTTGAAAATACCTCCTTTATAGTTATGAAACTTATCCAATCAAAACAATAACTTTTTTTTGGAATCGTTTCGATTTTCCCTCGCCATAGGCACAAAAATGGACAAAATAATAATCATCAATGTAATCATAGGTTTTCCTTTGTTTACTTTGCAACACTTCTTTTCAGCTATGTAAGGATAGTTGACATCAAGGTTAAGGTTATACTAATTACTTTAATGTATTCAAAACTATTTTCAAGTGAATCACCATCACATCCACAATTAGTCAGCTCGCAATCCAATATTACTTGAGTTAAAAGAGTTATCAATTTTTTATTATTTTTGATAGCATTATTGATGCTACAGCTGCCACGACACCAAATGAATAACATAATTATGTTTGTTTAAAAACAATAGATAGAAAAATCAATAACAACTAATAAAAAAAAATTAACTGAAAACCAATTTATTGAACGATTATGAGTGGTATAAGGAGTACTAACCAACCCAAAAAGGAGAATACAAAGCCAGAAAAGCAGGTAAATTACACAAAAAATAGTTTTAATCACGTTAAATCGCGTGCATCCAATTAAATCACGCCATATAAATATTTATGAAGATATTTTAGAAACTAACCTATAAAAATGACAATTTGTTGTGTTTTAATTGAATACATGTGTAAAAAAAAAATTACAGCGCACAACAATTAAACTCTATATTCTATAATATTTAATTTAATATACACACAAACACCAACAAGTATAAAAACTAGTTGAACCAAAACCATATACATTAAGTTATGTTTTTTTTTTACATATTAATGTTTAAGTATATTATTGTTATTTGCTAGCAATGGTACATATAATTTCATACAAAAAAAAAAATAGTACATATAATTTGTTGTTTTTAACCAAACAAAAATTTGTTGTTCTAGTTAAAAAAAAATTGTTGTTATATTTTATCTTTAAAATCTAATTTTTATATTTATTTAAGTTATTTTTTTAAAATCAATCTTACTAATTCTTCCACTAGTGAATAAGTAGGTGTACCATAATTTGAACCCGATCCATGCATGTCTCTATCAACTGAATTAAATTCACGGGATAAAATTTTTTGACTCTATTAATAACATAACCAAAAATATCTTTTTGTTTCACGTGTGCAAAAAGAAGAAAGAAATTAAAAGGAAACAAATACAAAAGAATAGATCAATACAGTGAGAGATGAAACTTAGAAGTAATTATATTTTGATAAACTAAAAGAATATTGCAATTATTTATGTAATTATTTTTTTTTTGACCAAATTTATGTAATTATTTAAATATAATAAGTTATTTGATAAATAATATATAGATAAAATGTAATATGGTTTTGTAAAAATAAAATAAAATAATAGGGGTTAGAACTTACAATCACTTTGTATTTTAATTATTTCATTTTTCTTGATAATTCAATCACTTTGTATTTCTTTTGTTCCACATTTTGTATTTCAATCATATGCAATATTCATTTTGTATTTTAATTAAAGATTCATATTTAATACATGAAAAAAAATGAGAGAGATGATAATATTATTTACAAGATGATATATTGATTAGGATATATATAGTTGTTGGTGTTATTTCTTATTAAAATGTATGCCTACAATCATATGTAATTCATGATAATGAGAGAAAATGAATTATGTGTGAGTCATTTAATATTTAATGTTTATATTTTAAAAAAAGTTATTGAAATTTAAATTTTTTTATGGTCGAGACCGGGGTATCCACCGCCGAACGCAGTGACTATTCCTTCGCTAGATTGGAGGCACCTCGATAGGTGGGATAACTGGCCTAAGAATTTAAAGCTTCTCCATACCCAAGGTGAGAATCGAACCCTCGACCCTTGGTTAAGGGAATTAAAAATATATTATTTGTTGTTTTTTTCTTCATATTTTCTTTATTTTTTTAAAAAAATTGGGGAAGAGAGAAATTTTTATTAATCATTGGCATTAACGGTCATTATACAATGTTAAACTCTTACCACTGAACTAACACGTCAAATTCTTTAATTAATTACACTTACATTTCTCAATTAAAAATAAATATTTTAATTTCGTATTAAGTTCAAAATTAAATTATGGATTGCGAGTACATAAGAAAGAATGCCTCACTGAATGTGAACATAACTTTATATAACATGTAATAGAAATATCAATATAGTGTAACACAAGTGGTAGATACTTTGATTCTTTAACTAATTGGTTATTGGTTCGATTTCTCCGCCGGTGCACAAGGCATGACAATGAACGACTGCTGACAACTTCTAGGCAAAAGCTAAATTCACATCGGAATGAGTGGGATCTTGATGTTGTGCAAGTATGAGATGACATGGTTAAAGGAAGATTTAGAAGAATTAATTGGTACTATCTATACCAACAAGATACATCTTCTTTTCGGGAGCATAATAAATAAGCACTCATAGTTAAGGGTGCTTGACTTGGAGTAGTATTTGGATGAGTGACCTTTTGGGAGCTTTTCAAGAAAGCATGTGAGTGAAGACACAATATGTTGAAAAGACTCATGTTGGTTTGTGAGGTCAGTTGGTCATCATGAAAGCAGTCTGATGCATTACAATTGGTATCAGAGCAGACATCTCCTACTACGATGTGGTTTGGGGATGAACCAAGCGGAAGGTGGTGGACATGTAATACTCGAGGCTGACAAGGACAGAGAGTGGCCGCCGATGCACAAAGCATGACAATGAGCAGCCCCTGGTACAACACTTGTCAGAATGAGAGGGATCATGAGGCTGTGCAAGTATGAGACTACATTGTTGAAGGAATTTATAAGGATTAATACATATAAGAACTAAATAGTTAAGCGTGCTTGACTTGAAGTAATATTTAGATGGGTGACTTTCTAGGAAGTTTTCTAAAAAGCACATGTTAATTTAAGAGGTCAGCCAGTCATCCTAATAGTAGTCTAGGAGGATACATGCAAGCACTTATATTATCAATGAAATATTTAATATTCTTTTTAACACGATCTTTTTTCTAATATCAATGAAATATTTAATATTACTTAATCTTCCTTCAACTCATCAATTTATCTTTTCTATACTATTAATTAATGACAATTTTATAAACTAACTCATATTTTCTCTTTTTTATACAACATTAAATATATATTTTAATTTGTGTAACATAATCATAATATTTATATTTTGGTACGAATAAAATATATATTATTTGACTATTAAAAGACGCAATGTCCATACTTTCGTCAAAAAAAAAAATGCAATGTCAATACTAATTATTTTTCCTTCCTAACATAGTCCCCTACTAATATTATTAAATACTACGTCCGTCTCTAAATATAAAACTCTATTTGATCACTGTACATACGTCAATGTACAATTTTGTTTTTTGGTATGATACAATTTTGATCACTAATATCTTTAATTATTTAATAGTATAAATTATAAAAATTGATATTTTAAAAATTACTCAATCAAAATAAATCAAACAAAATTTTATATGTTAATATTTACGTCTATATATTATTTTTTATATAAAATTATATATAAAACTTAATTACATATAAATAGTTTAATTTGATCAAACAAAATCTTATATTTATAAACGGAGGTAGTAATAATTTTGAAACTACTCATTTGATAAATAATTAAATATGAAAACTGATGTAATAATTAAAAATATCACGTCAAATGGTTAATGACGAGACGAATCCAAATTCTTATCAGAGTTCTACCAAAAAAAAAAAAAAATTATTTATCAGAGTAAAAAAAAAAAAATTGAATTATTAAGCTCTGAGAAGAAGAGAGTTTGGGAGTTGAGTGAAAATGAAGCAGTTACTGAGCAAGTCCCTATCTTTTTCTTCTCTTCCCACCACTCTTCAACAAATTGCTTCCCATCAACCCAAACCCAAAGGTATCGTTATCGTATCACCACTTTCTTAATTAATCGCTTATGCATAAGAGCTTATGAAAATAAGCTGAAAACAACTTATAGACATGTTATAAGCTGTTTACATAAGCTCTTCCAAACAGTGTTAAAATTGTTTATGCCAATAGATAAGCTCAAATAAGTCAATGTGAACATACCCTAACTCAATTAGATTCTTTTCCATGACTCAAAAATTTAATATTTTTTTTCATTTATTGTTTTCTTTTAAGCTTACTGAATTATTTTATGAATAGTTTGTGTTTGGTAGGTGTTGCAAAGGTTGTGCTAAAGAAAGGGAAGACACAGCTCTTTAAGGATGGCAACCCAATGGTGTACAGTGGAGCCGTCGATAGAATTATCGGTCGGCCGCCTCCTAAGACCGGTGATATTGTTTTGGTATCAGATGGGACTGAGAAACCAATTGGGTGGGGAATGTATAACTCAGTTTCTATGTTCTGTGTTCGTCTCATGCAGCTTGAGGACGAAGCTACCAGGTTGTTTTTCGATATGATTATGATTATTCGTTCGTTGTTTTTTGTTTCAGCATAGGATAGGCCGTTGACGTGGTATTTGATTTTAAATTTTTGATGACATAGGGATTCGGCATGTGCGTTGAACATGGAGAAACTGCTTGAAACAAGAATTGATGCAGCTGTTGAATTGCGTAGACGGTTGGGTCTTCCTTCTGTTCATACGAATGTGTATCGTCTAATCAATAGTGAGGGTGACAGGTAAGAGACGAAGTTCACAATTAATCGCTATTTTATTTTTCAATTTTCAAATGACATTGCTTCCAAGAAGTTCATTTGGATGATTTTGAATTGGGTTTTACTCGTTTCATAACAGATTATCAGGATTGATAGTTGATGTATTTGGAGATGTAGCTGTAGTAGCATCATCTGCTGCTTGGGTTGAGAAGTACAAATCAGAGATAGAGGCATGCATAAGGAAAATTAACTATATCAATCATATAAATTGGAGGCCATCTATTGATATTTTAAAGGAAGACGGAGTTATTATGTCTGATTCAACGGAAATGCTTTCATCTACTTGTCCTGAAAGAACAAAGGTATGCTGTAAATGTAATAATCCATTAAAATGTTGTTCTTCAAAATTTTGAACAGTTTATTTTTTCGATTTAGTTCTCCTAGGTATCTATGACATTGCACTTGATAGTGCCGCTAAACAATGGTCTTATTATTTTCTTGTTGTATTTCTTTTTTGTTATTGCGCTGATGTATGGCACAAGGTAAATAGAAGCAATGTGTCATAAAGTTGAGATATAGCTGAACTGACCAACCTTTTTACTCAGAGTTTTAATTTGACAAAGTTAGAGTTAAATGTTATATGTTAGCTATTTTATTTCTTTTCAGAAAATACACTCAGGAATTCCTATTTTGTTATCATTACATAATGTAAATTATATTTTGTACCTTAGCATATGTTTTCCAGAACTAAAGGTCCAAGAAAATGAAACATTGTGTTTTTTTATAACCCATTTAGAAGCAAATTAGGGTTTTGGACTACTGGCAGTAACGGAGGTGTGAAATTTATTAAGTTTGAGATTTCTCGTGTTTGTTGTTCTCATCTGTCAGATTATGGAAAATGGAATAGTGTACACGATTTCACTGAAAGGACAGAAGACAGGATTCTATGCAGATCAGCGCGAGAATCGTCAGTTCATATCAAGAATTTCACACGGCCAAAAGGTTCTTGATCTTTGCTGTTATAGTGGCGGGTTTTCTCTAAATGCAGTGCGTGGAGGTGCTCTAAATGTCACTGGTACATGCTATGTTGCTAATTCCTTCATCGTTATCATTGTCTATGATTATGGATATACTATTATAAGTAACTTGATTATTTTAGACAGAAAGGAAACATAAATACTGAGAATCTAAAACTAGTTCAAGAAAAGTCGGCCCAACACACCATAATGACCTAACAACTATTCTATGCTACTTCTTATAGGATTGTTTGAACAACTTCTTATAGGATTTCTTTAAACTAGATGAATTTCTTTTCCCTGGCTTGAAATAGTACAAAATTACTTTTGAGATTCGTAAAGGGCAATAGAAAATCTTCTCGAATATACATTATAACACGATCTTTTTACAGTCTCTTTGATGGAATAAGTGTATAGAGGGATAGTTTGATTGATCTGTAAAATATTAGTGTTGCGAGTTATTACCAGTAGACTGATTTAATAAGTTTGGTTATGTTGACAATTTTGTTAGGTGTTGACTCATCGCTGCCAGCCCTGGAGCTTGCTAAAGAAAATGTCGTACTTAACAACATTGATCCTGGAAGAATATCCTTTTTGAAAGAAGATGCAACTGAATTCATGAAGGGTGCTCTTCTGAGAAATGAATCTTGGGATATTGTCATCATTGATCCTCCTAAACTGGCTCCTTCAAAAAAGGTATCAATTATGGCTGCAGTAGTTATGTTTTGACATACTTTGACACTTTGGCTTCCGAATGAAAAAAGTAATTGGGTTTCTTTTGTTTGTGATACAGTTTATTTGCTTTTCATTTTTTATCATGTGATTCATGTCGGATAATGCTATATTGTCAACATTACGAAATTGGTCATTGTAATGGTACTTTTATCAGTTTATGTGAATTTCTGTTGACTGAGGAAAACTAATACATGACATGGCTTTATTGCGTAGATTTATCGAAATAGCTGACTCATATAACAGGAAGGCTCTTTGATTGTTGTTGGTTGTTATTGATTCTGTGTGTGATATTTAATGCCACAAACTATGTAATAATGTAATCAGTGCTTTACTTGAATTTACTTGGAACTAGAAGCGATTGCAAAAGTGAACATCTTGAAATCTATTGTGTGATCTGGTGTTGTCACCAAAGTTTTTTAATACATTGTTGCTTCTGCCTTCTGCTCATTTTCAACTTTCAGCTTTTTGTCGTGGAAATTGGAATGTTAATGTAAAATGTACTATGTTACAGGCTCTACATGGTGCATCTGGCATGTACAGAAATTTGAATTCGTTGGCCATGCAACTTACAAAAAGAGGTGGTCTTCTGATGACCTGTTCCTGTTCTGGAGCTGTGACCCAAAGTGGCATTTTCCCGCGTATCCTACAGGTATTGTTTGTCCTATTTGAATTTATTGCCCATGCATTTTCCAGATTGTCGATAGCTAATTTTTTATCATCATGTAAATTTAGTATAAAAAGATAATACATCAGCGCAGTGTGACATTGGAACGTTTTGGTACCATTTATCAGTTTGCAGTAATCAAGTGTTGAGGCCTTAAGTACTATATATGCTTAATCAATAGACATTTTTTTAATGAGTTTAACATATAAACATTTAACGAAGAGTATTTTTTCTAGTCCAAGTTTATGAATTATTACATTTTCTGGTTTTATTAGAGTGCAGCATCTATGGCAAAGAGAAAAATTACTGTTCTAAGAAATGCTGGAGCTGCCTGTGATCATCCTATTGATCCATCGTACCCAGAAGGCGCATACCTAACCAACATTCTATTGAGAGTTTCATGAGTGTATTGTTTGTACTTTGAGGTTCATTCACTTAATTTCTCCAATGTAATTCTATATTTTGATACAATTTTGTAGAATTTCTTTTTTCAGTCACTTAGAAGAGAATGAGTTTACTCAAATCAGTTGAAGAAAAAATTGGATTAAAATTTTCTGTGTTTTAGATAATGCATAGCCATTTCTAAGGAACATTTCAAGATCTTGTTTAGACTTATGTTTGGATAAGTTTCATAAGATTTAAACGGTTTCTCATACTAATTAAAATTTGTTTTTTTTTTTTTTGACTAAATTAAAATTTGTTTCTAGAAACATATAATAAAATAGAAGTACTAGAAAAGTACTAGAAACATAACAACAATACTTGAAAAGTACTAGAAACATATAATAAAATAGAAGTACTGCAAACAGATATTAATAACCTATGAAGCCCCGATACTCCAAAATTGATCAAGTATCGTGTCAGATACCGTATCCGATACCGATACGCGTCAGATACTTCCCGATACTTCATTATACGTATCGGGGAAGTATCCAATTATTAAATTAAATAAAAAAAACCGACACTTCTATGATACTTGTCAGATACTTTCCGATGTGTATCAGAGAAGTATCCATTGTTTATATTTTATTTTATTCATTCTTTGAAAAGAAATAAAATTGATCCAAAAGAGCTAATGATTTAGTTAATGTGCATACAAATTTTTAACTTTTGTCAAAGAAAGATGAAGAATATATAAAAGGAGCGACAAAATTATAGGTCATTAGTGGAGATGCGCATGATTGGTTTTTTGATAGTATTTAAGATATATAATTTATTTGTTTTGTAATTTTAATAATGTAAATATTTCTTTATTATCAATTTTAGTTATGTTTTATATATTTTGCATTTATATATTTAAATTTTTATTGAAGTATCTTAGCCGTATAATTTTATTGAAGTATCCTATAACGGTAAAAGACGTCAAATGAGAAGAAAACACAGCACTGTGAGAGATTTCATCAGTAAAGGTGCTGTAAGAGTGGATCATATACGCAGTGAACAGAATATAGCAGATCCTTTGACGATAGGATTAGCTAGAGAGAAAGTTCAACAGACATCTAAAAAGATGGGACTAATGCTTATGAATTGTCATGATGGTAACCCAACCTAAAAGACTGGAGATCCCAAGAATTAGGTTACAATGGGTAAACAACAAGTTATGAACAATATGGAGTTGATCATGCTAGTGTAAGGTAAGCATGAATCCTGAAGCGATAGGCTGAGATAATAGAAACTCTTAATGAGATCTATACTCTAAATGAGTGAAGTACCAAGCTACAGGAGTACTTCTGATAGACTCACCTATGTGAATGTGGAACTTAGGTCGGTTCCCATGGAATTTTGAAGCAGAATTCCTAGAGCATTCATGAAACTGGGATAGTCGTGCAGGGCCATTAAAGCACGGGCTAATAGAATACACCCTAGAGAGAAAGGTTGTGTGCAGGTTAGAGAAAAAACTGAGATAGAGTTCAAGACATGAGTCACTCTTGTTTAATCAGACTCTTACTTGCTATGTAAAGGTTCAAGTCGTAGACACTTTTGCTTATGCACAATTTTTCAGAAACGTTTAACGTTACTTCCAAAACAACTCTTCTAAATTCAAGTGGGGGATTGTTGGAAATTTGAATGGAAATGATGAAGAAATGAACTTGGTAGGTTGGAAGCATTTCAAACACTAAAATGTGGGTAGTGTGAATTTTGAAAGTTGTTAAGTCCCACATTGGTGGGACTTGAGACTTTGATAGTATTTATATACTAAAATCTCACTCCAAGGGTGTGCCCTTAGGGGTATAGAATTTTGTGAGTGGGAGAGAACACAATCAACATAGACCATCACACGCGCGCAGCCGCCGTCCGGCCGGCTCGGATCGGATCTGGGCCTTGGGCTTGGGTGATGTACTAATTTTTTAGTGACTGAAAAGCTTAAAAATTATTTTGTGTTCAAGAACACATTTTAAATGTGTAAGACCAAGTCATAAAACGGTTTTTGCTGAGACAGCGGCCCGTTTTCAATTGATCTGATCCATCATGCAACTGCCTCCCACGATTTCTTATTTTTCGGTTCTTTTACTAAGTCAACTTTGTTGATTCAGTGGCTGCGTTTTTGCTATATAAACAGTGTATCAGTTTTCATTTCTACAGAACACAAAACATCACAATTACTCAAAAAAATTCTCTCTTCATTTTTTATTTGCGATTTTGCTTGCTGCTGTAGAGTGGAATTTCGATTCCATAGAATTGGTTCTGTATAACCAATACGACTGATTGTTTACAGCAATCAGTAGAGGGTGTAATTCTGATCGGTTTCTATTGTGCAATAGAAATTCGATATACAATATTGAACTGGGCTGTTTTATCCTGGGAACGTCGGGAACAATTACGAACTGCTTGCACAAACTTGGCGGTATCACGAAACGTCTTAAAGAGATAGAACTTAGTCCGCGACTCAGACCGGTAAATTTCGTTTCGGTTGGCAATTGTTTTTTCAGAATCTGTTTTTTTTTTTAAACTCGTTTTCAACAATAAATTAACTACGATCTAGACAGTCTATATTTATTACTGCATCAAATTGTGTGAAATTTGAACAAAAGGGAATCCTGATCCATACACTACTACTATGTTCACTCAAAAAAAGTCAAAAGTATACCAAACAAAGATTGCCTTTCTCGATTTGTCCTAAAATACAAAATATTCAATTCCTACGCAGAAGACGAAAAAATGAAAAAGAATTATTTTTGGGCAATAAATATTCCTAATGTCAGAAAAATCATTTGTAATGAATATGTAGTATTAGTAACATTGATTTACAAAATAACACTACCATTGTAGTTTGTAGAATAATGTAACAATACACAAACAAGGCCTCCTAAGAAGAGAAGATCATGCACAACTAGCATTCTCTGCTCATTGCCCTGCTGCATTCCTATTCCATGACAAATATGATGGATCTCCAAGTTGCCTATAACATAACAGAAAAAAAGAAGATTAGGAGCTAATAATATTCAAATTTTCATTGTGCATGTTTGTTGAAATATGAGTCTGTTAACTGCTAAACTTCAATTTCAACTGATATATAAAAGACTGCTACGGATAGCAACTATATATTATTATATCGATTAAAACATTAACACTGGTTAATAAAAGCGCTGAAGACGTCAATCTTGACACACTTCAATACATATCAAATTATCTAAGATTTACTTTCAATCAAAAGGTTACTTTTGTAAAACATGTACTGATGTACCCGATAAGTTATTGAACAGTGTAACACTATTCGAATTAAAGAGCTTGGAAATATGTCATAAACAAAAACTCTCACATATCAGAATTTTTTATTTTTATAAATACTTGCTGAATTTGAAATGCACTCTACATATTATCAACTAAAGCGAAATCTATCGTTCATAATCAAATTGACTAACGGCGAGCTAATGAATACAAAGACTGAATGCATTCAACACCATTTATGATTAAATCAATATACTAGAAACCCATGTAAGAAAAATAATGAAAGACCCTGAGGCTACTCGTCAATGATTTCAAGTACAAAGCGGTAGGTGATTATTCGTACCTTGGCTTGACAAAATATACAATAGTAAAAGCCATAGCCAAAAAGAAGCTCAATCCTCCAACACTTAGATAAGCAATGCCAAGGAAGTCATTCTTTCCACCAAGCCAACTAGTAGTTGACAATACAAGCTTCTTCTTGCCACTGAAACTATACGTGTTGTAGTTATTCTGCAATTCAACATTTATCACATCACCTTTCTCCAAATCCACCTCAATCTTTCCATACAACTTCCTGAAAGTTGGCAAAGCTGCAGTTCGCATCCAAACAATAAGATCCTCTTGTTGACTCAACTGTTTCATAAAAATTCAAAACGTGAGCATCTTATCTCATTCATGCAATCAAATTGAGAAAGGCAATAGAATCACAATATGAACAATGGAATACACTAGAAATCATAAAATCAGGAACAAAAATATATATAAATACTTGCTTTTGTAAAATATTGATGTATGATTTCCTGTGCATGCCAAGACTTTAGAGGAGACGAAAACCATAAAATTATTTTACTGGTAAGATTCTACTCCGTAGATGCTAATCCAAATTCGGCCAATTTTAAAAAATATACAGGTTGATGTAAAAAGATTTACCGGTATTGATTCATTGAGACTAGCACCACCTTTAATAGTGCCATTCTGGAAATTTTTAGGGAACACTTTACTTCCAAATTTGTGTTCCCGATCACTCTTCCAAGAAATTCCTTTCTTGTTAACTGTCACATTATTGTTGCTGCGCGAGAAGCTGTATGTGTCATTGAACAAACTCCAAGCAATAAGACCACAAGGTAAGATTGGCACTCCATTTACATTACTTTCAGGATCACAACCACTTGTTGAGTTTCCTTTTCCAGAATCCCTCAATTGCTCATCATTTCGGCTTTTCACATACCTAATTTAAAAAAAAAATAAACATATTCATGAGAATATAAACTTATACACAATATATCATATGAATAAGATTACACCATTAAACAACCAATCATTGAGAGTGGAAATTATGGAACAAGACACAATCCAAGACAGTGAAGACATAAACTACTATAATAATTAGTTATATTTTTATTCAAAAGGTATACTAGAAATGTAAGATGAATGCACTAATAACAAAGTTCATATGAGTTTTCTTTAAACTTAAACTCATACAAATAGTTCAGAGTCATCCCTTACATAATTCTATTAAGTTGTTGAAGTTATAGAACATAATCACTACTACAACTCTAAAATTTCATAATCGTTTGTTAAAATATTTCTCATATTTTAGATGGTAGCTTGCAATTGCGAATCAACTTCATTTCAGTTATCGAACTTGCTATTTTTCTACATTCATATATCACAACAAACAGTACAACATTTTTTCCTCAAACTTAAATGATGCCAAGTAATCCATTTTTTCACATTAGAAAACCATAATACGAACACATGAAAACTAAGCCAAAATGTATTGCAAATAGGAGATGGTTTTGTTTAATACTCCCTCCGTACCAAAATATATGTCGTTTTGAGAAAAAAAATTGTACCAAAATATATGTCGTTTTACATTACCAATGAAGCATTTAATGCTCTTTTTCCTCTTATACCCTTAATTAATTATTTCTCTTTCTTCTTTTAATTCTATAATTTATCTCTCACATACCATTAATGAGGGATAATCTTGTAAACTAACCCATAATTTACCTTTTCCATACAACAATGATTACATTTCTTAATTTGTGTGATTTGGTCAAAACGACATATATTTTGGTACGGAGGGAGTAGTTCATAGCCAACACATAACTTTGCTGAACGTTATATCTATAGCCTAGATACATTTCTAGGCCTACTACAAATTACAATGACAAGATAAAAGTTATGACTGGGCAAAGACATCCAAACAATTGAGGAAAGCAAGCAAAACAAAACCTAAAGAACATAATATCCTTGTCATTTCAAACCACTTTCTTGTGTTTGGTAAATGTGAAATTCAATCATAAAATGAATGCATGATTCATGAGAAATAAAAAGGGAATATACCGGCGATGATTCTGGTAGAAGTTGTCAAGCTGATAGTAAACATAGATAGGAGACTTCATTCGCTTCGTTACCTATTCATAAGAGCGATGTTTAAAACAAAGGATCATCAAAATTTGAAATCCACAATTCATCAATTATGAGAACAGAGTTAATGCAGAAATAACGGATGGACAAGTAAAATAGAGAAATTCGAGTCAAGGAACCATACATTCAGCACCCTTTTGCAAGTTTTATCCGCACCACTTTGAATGTATGCTACTTTGTCTGTCCAATTTGATGGTACACACTCTGCCTCATACCTATCAACAATTTCAACAACCTAATACATAGATAGTAATAACAAGTTCAAAGTCAGCACAGAAAATTATATGCATATTGTTTAGAATATTAAACCAAAATAAAAAAACAGTATTGCATTCAAGCATACATCTCGTGAAGCAAGAAGCGAAGCAACTCCAATAGGGATAAATACAACGGTGATAATCAAGAATGCTGAAATAACCTGCAGAGAAAGTAACATATACCATGTAAATAGTGACTTCTAAATACATATATAGATTAAATAGATAATCAAAAACACCACACACAAACAAATGTATTTACCGCTTGTGGTGTCAGAATAGGCTTGCATGCCGGAAGTTCTTGTTGAGTAAACTTCGAGTCTGAAAAACATAAAATATTTCAAACAAAACTCTAGTTAGCAACTTTGTGTATAAAGTAGAAACACACATAACACAAACATAGTTGTCAAATCCAAACATATTGTCCTATGAAGCACGGACACGACATGGACACTAGGCACGACACGGATAATTTTTTTTGAAAAAGTGATATAGTTCAATGTAATTGTAAGCGTCGGTTTTGGACACGACACCGAGACACGCCTAATCTAACGAGTATCGGAGCTTCATATTATTGTCTAACTTCATAACACTAGCTAAACCATAATAATCAATATATCAAATAAGTTTCAAAAACCATAAGGTAAAATTTACTTAAACAAAGTCTTATATCTTCATCAAATAGAATTTCAAAAAAGATAAAAACAAACAAAACCCTTTCATAAAAAATTTAACCTTTCAAACACAACATACACTAAAAATAAAGAAACAAACTTTACATAACAAACACAACCAAAATACAAAAAACAAAACATGGGCATCAATAAAATAAGCTCAAAACCCTAAAAAACAAGTAATCATAACACAAAACAAAGTTTCTTACACTTGGGTCGTTTTGTTTGTCTTCTATTAAGAGTAACATCATCGGATCCAAGGGTGGTTGTTGCCATAACAGAAGCAACAAATGAATGAAACAGTTCCTTGTTTGAAAGAAATAGTTGACCTTTATGCAAAGAGCTTGAAAGAAGAAATAGAATTGATAAATAAAGAATGAATGAAGATTTTGAGAGAGAAAGAGAAAGAAGAGAAAGATGTTATAATTGAAGAGAAATGAGAGAGAAGAAGGGTTACCGGTTAAGCAGGTGGATAAAAGAATTGACTTTGAATGATGATAGGAAATGTGGAGGTGGTTACGTGTGGCGGGGGCGGCCGGTGACCCTTTCTCTCTCCTTGTCTCTTTCTCTCTCTAAAGTATGTTTGTTTAGGTTGAAAGAAGATCTTCTTCAGAGAGAGAGAGAGAGAGAGAAAGGGACATTATGACATGAGGGAGAGACCGGTCAAATAAATACAAATATTACTATGCAAATTACACGCTTTGAATTTAATTAGTGTTAATAATAAATTTTCTTTCTAAGTTTGGTTTCATTTTTTGTCGTTTTGAAATGTTCCAGAATGTGGATAAATGGTCTTACAGCTGAAAAGTTCAATGTCGCGTTATTATATAATTATAAAATTAAATTAATAAAAATAAATATCAGACGGTTATGTGTCTGCTGTGCAGCACTGGTATATCAGTTATGCAACATTGATATAAAAATTAAGCAATGTATTTTCTTCCCCGATTAATCCGTAGAATGAGCTTCTTTTACTTCGATTATTGCGCATTGTCAAACTTTTTGTTGGCCGTAGGACGAGTCAACTAATTTATATGAAAGAGACAACTATTTTGTTTGATAAAGAGTTGTAAGCTTCGATTGAAGATATTGTGGTTGGCGGAGGTCTTTTTCTTAAGGACCTTCAATGGAGGGTGGCTTCTTTACCTATTAAGAATGGAGATTTGAGTTTATATTCAGCAGGTAGAGGTCTCCTCATACGTTTTTGTAGCTTCTACGACTCAATTTTGGGTTTGTAAGATCATATATTGAGATACATTGAAATATATATATGAACTATGATTTTGACAATGCTTTAAATGTTCTTCATGTTACGATTCTGACTTTGAACTTTAGCAATTTTACTAACAAGGACACTGTCCCCCCTAAAGCCCAACATTGGCGAGTCTCTTCTTAGTAAAATTATTTAGGATATGAAAGAGAACTTCAATATGACAACAAGACAAAAAATAGTTTTTGGGTGTTTGCAAGCAACTCATACTCATGATTTTCTTGTAGCTATCCCCATTGATGAGTTAGGTCAACACATATCGTACTATCCTAAGATACCGCCGCATGACACCATTATTTCCGTCTGACGAGGCTTATCTGATTTATCGTAAGGCATGTCTGGATACATTTGTAGGGCATGCAGTGCATTGTAGGGAGTTTCTATGCTTCAAAGTTCAAATACAGACATGATTTCTTGAGAGATGATGTTGTTGATATTTTTCGACGTGCAGGAATATGGTGAACAAAAAGACACCCGTAAATTTCTTGATTGACCCATATGAGAGAAGATCGACACTTATAAACTAGCATATGTTCTGATATATAGATGTGTAAGAGGAAAACATGCATGTGTAGACTTGACTGAAATCTCTCCACTTGTAGGATTAAGGACTACGAATTTCACTGTTGAACAGACGACCTTCAAAGTCGCTTCAAGCAAAATGACAAAGCATGAAAAAGTATGTTCTGACAATCAACATGTTTTTATACCATTTGTTTTTGACAATTTTGACTTTATTGCCCTAAAAGGAGATCTTTTAAATAGAGTTCAAAAAATCATGCATAACAATGTTGTGTCTTCCAAATCTATATATATATATATATATATATATATTGATCTTAATTTATAAAAAAATGGAAATAATCTCTGTATTTAAGGGTCATTTGAGTTTTAGTTCTTGTACTTCAAAAAAATTATTTTAACTATGTACTTCGATTTAACTTTTAAAATGATCCTTAAATCTATTTTTCTGCTGATGTGTTCTGTTTTTGCTCACATGAAATGATGATTGGTAAAATTAGAAGATTACTCAAATTTTATAGCGGATAAACAAAAATAGCATAAGAACCTAACACCTAGTTAATTCACACCAATATGATTTAGTTAACATTAAAATGATGCACACAACCGAACTATAGATGATTCAATAGTGATTGACGCTGAATTTGGTAGGGAGTATCACAATTCGATCTCTACAACTACGTTCGGGAGGGGCTGAAACTATTTGATACCAATACAAACCTCCTGAAATACCTTATTAAACTGATAGGGAAAACTTACAAAAAACAAAATGATGCACACAATTAAACCAATTTTTTTTTCACACAATACGATTTTTGCATGAAATTGGATTGGACCTTGCAGAATACATGAATTAAATGCATTAAATAGATGGGTTGAATGCACATTGAAATTCATTGTGGGTTTGTCAGAAGAAGAAATTATTGTCAATAAAATGTAGTATTATTTTCTCATTTCATAATGTCTAGAAATTTTTGTTCTGTTCCATAATAAAGACTCTCATTCACAAATAAAAAAATAGCAACCTTACAAGACTAAAAGTTATATCATGCATGCATATGATATATGTGTGTAGTGTACATAACAAGTGCTAAAAGATTTTCTAGAACAGCAACATTGAATTCATCCGCTGAAAGCAAGATGAACACAAACAAGGAGAAGGAGAAGACACTAGCTCAGTATGGTGCAGATGCTGAGCTTCTTGCTGAGTTTGAACAATCTAATGTTTATGGAAAATCATTTGACTATTCAAAAACTGTCCTTGATCCACCAAGTTCAGTTTCTGAGGAAAAAATGATTGCTTATTTGTCAAGAATCCAAAGGGGTGGTTTTATTCAACCCTTTGGTTGTATGGTAGTAATTGAAGAACCAACTTTTAGAATCATTGGTTATAGTGAAAATTGCCATCAAATGTTGTGTTTGGAAAGTGATACTAATTCCGAACATTTTGTAAGTCTAATTGGTGTTGATGCTATAACACTTTTCACTCCTCCTTCTGGAACTTCCCTGGTAAAAGCTGTGGCTTCCCGGGAAATTTCACGTTTGAACCCTATTTGGGTTCATGCAAGGACTACAGAGAAGCCATTTTATGCCATACTTCACAGGATTGATGTCGGCGTTGTGATTGATTTAGAGCCTGCTAGTTCTAGTGATCCTACTGGTTCTACTCCTACTACCTTGTCACTTTCTGGGACATTTCAATCACAGATGCTGGCTGTTAGTGCAATTTCGAGGCTGCAATCATGTCGCGGAGAAGACATTAGTTTATTGTGTGATACTGTTGTTGAGGAAGTTCAAAAGCTTACAGGCTATGACCGAGTTATGGTTTATAAGTTTCATGAGGATGATCATGGCGAGGTTGTATCTGAGATTAGGAGGTCTGATTTAGAATCTTATTTGGGTATACATTATCCTGCAATCGATATCCCTCAAGCAGCTCGGTTTCTGTTTAAGCAAAATCGAGTAAGGTTGATATCTGATTGTCATGCAAATCCAGTTAAGGTGATTCAAAGTCAAGAACTAAAACAACCTCTTTGTTTGGTTAACTCAACCTTAAGATCGCCACATGATTGTCACAAACAATACATGGCTAATATGGGCACAATTGCTTCTCTTGTGATGGCCGTTATAATTAATGAAAATGATTCAACTAGGCTTTGGGGTTTGCTAGTTTGCCATCACACTTCACCACACCATGTGTCTTTCCCCGTTCGTCATGCGTGTGAGTTCGTAGTCCAGACTTTCGGACTGCAGCTTTACATGGAGATTCAATTGGCTTCACAGATGGCAGAGAAAAGAATTCTTAAAACACAATCCTTGCTTTGTGACATGCTACTACGCGATGCGCCGTTTGGAATTGTGACTCAATCTCCAAGTATCATGGATCTTGTGAAATGTGACGGTGCTGCTTTGTATTATGATGAAAATTGTTGGTTATTAGGCATAACCCCAACTGAATTACAAGTGAAAGATATTGCGGAATGGTTAGTTAGTAATTATGGCGACTGGACATGTTTGAGCACAGAAAGTTTGGCAGATGCCGGTTATCCGGGTGCTACTTTGTTGGGGGATGCAGTTTGTGGCATGGCCTCAGCAAGAATTAGCCCAAGACATATCTTGTTTTGGTTCAGGTCTCACACTGCTAAGGAAATGAAGTGGAGCGGAGCGAAGCACCATCCAACGGATAAGGATGATGGAGGAAAAATGAATCCAAGAACGTCGTTTAAAGTTTTTCTTGAAGTAGTTAAAAGCAAAAGTTTGCCTTGGGAAATTTCAGAAATCAATGCAATTCTGTCATTACAACTAATCATGCGAGATTCATTCAAAGACACAGGCAACATTGGTCCAAAGACTAATGAAAAACGTGACGCTCCAATCGGAGGGATGCATGAAATTAGTTCAATAGCACTTGAAATGGTGAGATTAATTGAGACAGCTACCGTCCCGATATTTGGGGTTGATGCAGATGGTCGGATCAACGGATGGAATGTTAAAATTGCTGAGTTGACGGGTCTGCAGGCCAGTAAAGCTATGGGAAAATCCCTGGCAAATGAAGTTGTACACGCGGACTCACGTGAAACTGTGACAAATATTCTAAAAAGATCTTTGCAAGGTAAACCAGTTCTTATTGAAAAGATAATAGTAAATCTAGAATTTTTATTTTAATAAATTTATCAACTATTTTTCATAATTCATGGTTTGGAAAAATTGATAAGTTGTTTGCTAGTAGCTACTGTGGCCACGTATTAGAATTTAATTTTTCCGTCCACAAATCCTTGTTGAACTGGCAGAAAATACCGAAATTGCTAGGTTAGACGACCATGACAGCAGTTCGAACCCCGGTCCCTCCACTTTTTGTTCTTGAAGAAAATTTCAGTACATAAACAGTATATATATTGATTATTGATTCTATTTTCAGGTCAAGATGACAAAAATGTTGAGTTGAAGATAAACCGATTCGTCCTTCATCAAGAAAAGGAAGTTGTATATCTCATGGTCAGTTCCTGCACAAGTAGAGACTACACAAATACTATTGTTGGTGTATGCTTTGTAGGCCAAGACATCACTTCAGAAAAAGTTGTTCGAAACAAATTCATCAAGTTAGAAGGTGATTACAAAGCTATCGTGCATAGTCTTAATCCGCTTATTCCGCCCATATTTGCTTCTGATGAGAATGCCTGTTGTTCTGAATGGAATGCAGCCATGGAAAGGCTAACCGGATGGAAAAGAGACGAGGTCATAGGAAAAATGCTTCTTGGGGAAATTTTCGGAAGTTTTTGTCGATTGAAATTTCAAGATACATTAACTGATTTTATGATTTTACTGTATCGCGGAATAAGTGGTCAACAAGATCATGTGAAGTCGCCGTTTGGATTTTATGATAGAAATGGAGAATTTATAGAGACTTATATAACGACAAACAAAAGGACAGATGCAGGCGGAGATATAATTGGTTGTTTCTGCTTCTTGCAGATTGTAACAGTAGATTTGAATCAACGATCTCAAGGACACAAGTCTAAATGCAGAGAAGGGATCTCAGAATCTAAGAAGTTAGCTTATGTATTAGATGAGATTAAGAAGCCTCTAAATGGTATCCGATTCACACACAAACTTTTTGAAAATACAGACATCTCCGAAAACCAGAAACAATTACTTGACACTAGCGAAGCGTGTGAAAGACAAATAATGACAATTATTGAGGATACAGATTTTGAAAGTATTAACGAAAGGTACGTGACATTGTTGCATTTTCACGACGTTCATGAATTATATCAGTTTGAGTTGTACCTGCTTTTCTTCGCTTTTATCCACGATTTTCAAATATAAGTTATATAAATGTTTCGTGCATTAGTGCATACTTATAATCATACAATAATACTAACTATTTTTTGGCATATTTTACGCTAAAACTAGCAGCACTTGGCAGATAAACATGGAAGAATTTCTTCTAGGAAATATTTTAGATGCCGCCGTTAGTCAAGTCATGATGTTGATAAAAGGAAAGGACTTAGAGCTGTTTCATGAAATACCCGAGGAAATCCAAACGCTTTCTCTTTATGGCGATCAAATAAGACTTCAGTTGGTTTTGTCTGACATTTTGCACAGTGTAGTTAGCCATACACCATCTCCAAATGGTTGGGTAGTAATCAAGATTTCACCCGGTTTAAAAATGATACAAGACGGCAACGAGTTTATCCGTCTAAAGTTCAGGTGCATAAACCATTAATTTATTTTTGTTTATACATCATTTAAAGTTGGTTAATTTGTTTGTTGTTACATTTCCCTTCTAGTGATGTGTTTATCATTTATTATGCAGAATGACACATTCTGGTGAAGGTCTTCCTTCTGCGGTTTTACACGATATGTTTTACGGAGGGAATCAATGGGCTACAGAAGAAGGTCTAGGACTATATATGTCAAGGAAAATCCTCAGTAAGATGAATGGAGATGTCCACTATGTAAGAGAACAAAACAAGTGTTATTTCCACGTTGATCTTGAACTAAGAACAAGAAAAGAAAGGCAAAGAAGTTTGTAGTCTGGCTTTGAAGCTTTGCTGATATGGTAAAAAAGCTCATTTATGATTGTTGAGGCTAATTAGTCAAAATATGTCTTCATATTCAAGTTGACAATACTATTGTAAAAGGCATTGTCGTAATCGAAATGAGTTATGAATATTGTATTCCCCAAAATGCAACCTTGTAATATTTCTCTGTTATGAATGTAATTCACGATTAGATCAATAGTTTGTTTAGTTAATAATCAATTACTTGATGCACAAGAATAGAGTTAGTTAGTTTTGATGTAAATCATAACCACATCTGTCAATACTTGTAAAGGGTTGTGGAAGAATCAATCACATAGTGTGTGAGATTCACAATTTCTCAATCTTCTTTCCTCTTTCTTCTTCACCAAGAAACAAGTGTGTGTGTGTGTGTGTGAGTGTGCACGCAGCACGCAACTGCCTAAAATCCATTGAGCTGGTTTGTGCATTAAGAATCTAGGTTCATCTTTATTATGATGGTTATTATTTGAGCTTAAAGTTTATTCATAGAAATGATAGAATAAATAGTAGTGATGCATCGATTAATTGGAGAAATGCAACATAGTTCTCAAGGCACGGTAACTTTTTCTTTTAGCATTAACAAATAAACAATCCCTTTATAATTTCAAAGTAAATGTTGTACCGAATTCTTTGAGAGTGGCGAACCACGTACCTGAATTCGTACCACGTACCGAAGCGAATTCCGAATTATGTGACTTTGGTTCTCATACAGCACCTAATGTAAACCTTGGCTAATCATACAAGCTTATTAAAGTCACACATATTTGTGAGTACTTGGCTTATAGTTTTTAATACAAAAGCTTAGCTTAATTTTACCTAAGCCTCAAAAATCTCATTGTTAGCTTTTGTCTCAACGAAAATATTGCTTAGAAGTTAGATCTCATCAAAGATAGTGGTCAGTCACATTGGTTCCAAACCTATTACTACTCCTTCATATCCTTCCATAAAATTACGCCAAGATAATAGTGCTGCATATTCTGATGTTTCATCTTACAAGAGATTGATAGGAAGACAATTGTATTCTTGGTGCCACGACAAGACCAGATATAACATTCACAGTTTTTAGTTACTTCGTCAATCCATCATGACTAAACTCAGCTCCGAATTAGCTATGAAGGACTTGGGTCTTCTTAGTTACTTTCTCGGTATTTCTGTTACCAGACACCCAGGGTGTCTTTTACTGTCACAGAAGAAACATACCAAGGAAAATTATTGAGCGTGCGGGTGTTTTCTTCGTGCAAACCATCTGCTACACCGATGGACAGACGAACCAAACTAAGTGGCTCTTCTTGCAATCCATATCACGATTCAACTGAATATCATAGTCTGACTGGAGGCCCGCAATACTATACTTTTACAAGACTTGATATCTCTTATGTCGTGCAGCAAGTCATGTATTATTACATGTTCCTTCACAATACCAAATAGGAAATAGCCGTCACATCTTCACTAAGTGCCTACCACGACAACTCTTTATGGACTTTCGACATAGTCTCAACATCCGTCATAAGTCATTTATATTTACTCAGCAATCAATCTCATTGATTGATAGATTAATTACTGCCACAATTTGGTAAAATCTTGATAGTCAAGATACTCTTGTAAACTGTATTACAACGTCACTTCGAACATTGCACAAGTCTATAACTACTGCATAATTATTATTAATAAGTACAAATCAGTTTTAACATAAAAATCTGATTGTAGGAAAAAAAACTTAACATAAAAATATATGAATTGTGTTTTTTTTTGTTATGAATTGAATTGTAGTTGTTTTACTTATAATTATGTTTAAATAAACATCTTTTTTCCTATAGCACTTTAATTTTTGACTGAAGTTTTTGTATGACACTTGCCTTCACACTTTCTGGACATGAGGAATCTTCATTTGATTGTCAAAAGAGAAAGCATTTATTCTCATTCGATTATGATAAGAATCAACTGTATTCCATTTTCTTTAGATGTTCAGTCCATCAACATATGCAAGAGGAAGGGTTTAACTTTTCTCCTTGTTGGATTAATTGTATCTAATTAATTATGGATCGATAATTAAAAAAAATAAAACTGCGAACAAACTCATAATATCCATGTTAATAACATAAAACGACAAATTATATATGTCTACAAATGTGACTGTAAGTGTCAGAAATTATCCGAGCCTCCAAATATGTAATGTTGATGAGACAAATCATTGATTGTATTAAGGCTTAATAAATTCCTAATCCTCTACCAGTTTAATCTGGTTTGGGAGTCAGTTCTGATATCATGTGTTCCAGCCCTCTTGAACATAGGGGATCGAATCATGGTTCTCTCTATCAAGTCCAGCGTCAATCACCACTAAATCAACTAACGTTTGATATTTTTATCTTTGCAGTTTAATTAATTACACTTAAAGTTAACAATTTCATTAAGTTTAATTGCAGCCTTTGATTATAGTAGTCCAGATTTGAGAGAGAGGTGTCTTTAGCAAAAAGAGAGGCTTGCATATTAGATTAGCAATACTTTATTACTTTTATTTATTATTTAAAATAAATCTATATATATGTATTCAATTTATATTCTTTTTAAGCAAGGTAACTTATAAGCTTGTTCTTCCCTTTATTCCTTAGAGAATGTAAATAAAGCCTTCCACATTCTCCATCTCCTCTTATATAGAAACGCACCCTATTCCTCTTTCTTTGCATCCATTAATTTGTTCTTGATTCACTATCTATTTTCAGCTAAGTTTCTCATCAAAACATTTATAGAGAACAAGAGAGAAATTAAATAATAAGAAGAATATATAGTGAGAGATGGAAAGAATGTTCCCTTCAAAAAAACCCTCAACTATGATGAACTCTCATGATAGACCTATGTGTGTTCAAGGCGATTCTGGCCTCGTCCTCACCACCGATCCAAAACCACGTCTTCGTTGGACGGTTGAACTCCATGAACGCTTCGTCGATGCTGTTGCTCAACTTGGAGGACCTGATAGTACTCATCTTATTCTTTTTGTTCTTTTCTTTCATATGGTGCATGCATACTAAAGTTTAACTAGATTTTTTTTAATAATATAGAACTAGAAAAAAAAATCAAGGTATTTTTTTCATCTATAATTTTTTTTTCTTGGTACGTATTTTCGTCATTAATTTCATCACTAAATTTTGTTACAAAATTTTAAAAGGTATTTTTTTCTAGTGATATAAATTGCAACTATTTTTTTAGTATAATAATTTGCAAATCTATGTTTTAGTAACGGTTTCTCTTTATATAATTTGTAGAAGCTACTCCTAAAACAATCATGAGGGTTATGGGTGTGAAGGGTCTTACTCTTTACCACCTCAAGAGTCATCTTCAGGTTTGAACAAAAATTATATATTCAAATCTTCATTTTTTTTTGTGACACTAATTTTTTTTATCTCTTTTACTTTATGTTCTTTAATTTTTTTTTCTTTTGAATTAATAGAAATTTAGGCTTGGAAAGCAACCCCACAAGGAATTTAATGAGCAATCCATTAAGGATGGTATGAGAGGTGACATGACACTTTAATTTCTTCTAAGAGTGTTCCTTTAGTATTTTTGATTTTCTTAGCTTTTATCTTTACACTTTGTTGAACTCACTCACATGTTTTTGTAACACTTTTGTTTTTTTGGTGACAGTTTCGGCTTTTGAACTGCAACGAAATACCGGCAATTCGTCTTCTATGACTGGCCGCAACATGAATGAGTATGTTAATTTACTTTTTTAATTCTTATTCTTAATTTATTACATTCGTCAAAAAAAAATAAAAATTCTTAATTTATTACAAACCCTCTACAACAAGTAAACTATTGTAAAGTTTATAGTTTTCACAATCTTTTCTATTCTTTTAATACTTTTATTCTTTTGATTTAAATGAAATTAACAATTATATTTTTCTTTTGAATCTTAACTTCTACCGTACATGTATTATGTTTGTAGATAATTGTAACTAAAACATGGTTGGTTCAATATTTTAGGATGCAAATGGAGGTGCACAGAAGATTGCATGAACAACTAGAGGTAAACACATCTACAATTATTTATATTTTGTGTCAATTTAATAATGACCTTTAAAAAATGATAGACCGCAACTCTTATCCTTTTTTTAGTAAATTTTTTTTTTATAATAATAATAGCTAGAAATAAAAAAGATTTATTAAAATTAATAAGGTTCACCTTGAAACCGAGTTCATATTAGACAAAAACTTGAACTAACAAAAACATTAATAAGAAATTTGAGAAATAAAAAAAGTTTTTTCTATTTTTATCCGGCGTTATATGGTGTGTAAATATTTAAGTGGTTGAACTCAAATAGTTAATGGATTTCAATTAAAGTCAAATTATTGTGGAGAAATAAAATTCATAGTTTAAAATTCAGATTATTAGTTAGGATTCTTTCTCTTAAAATTAGAGGGTTAAAAGCAAAAAAAAATATGCAATGCAAATGTTAGAATTAAGTGTTTAATTTCTAAAATTATATTGGCCTCGTGGTAAAGACTTTGGACTTTAGAGTATGCTTCTCTTAATATCTCGAGTTTGAATTCTGTGTAGCTGCCACTTCATGCTGTGATTTGACAATCTATACTGAGCAAAATTGAAACTTCAATTGATCCCTCGTTAGTAGGCGGTGGGATCAATATTCTTTAAATTAATCGGTTTTTGGTCTGAATAACGAGTTTAATTTTTAAATAAAAATGTGACAGGTTCAAAAGCACCTTCAATTGAGGATTGAGGCTCAAGGAAAATACATGCAAAGTATATTGGAGAAAGCTTATAACACACTTGCAGGAGAAAACATGGCAGCTGCAGCTACAAATTTCAAGGGAATTGGAACTCAAGGAGTCCCTAACATGAAAGAATTTGTTTCTCCTCTTAATAATTTTCCTCATTTTCAAGACCTTAACATTTGTGGTAGTGATGATGAACAACTTGAGAGACCAACCCTTGATGGATTTATGCCAAATATTACCAATAATCATGAAAATTTATTTGTTGATAAGAAAAGAACCAATAACCCTTTTAATGGAAGTGGAAAAAGTCCATTAATTTGGAATGACAATAATAATGATCTTAGGCTTCATGACTTTGGAACAACTTCATCAAGCATTAGTCCTCAAGATGTTCCTAATTTCAAAGGTGAATCATTGGATAGAGGTGATATTGAAAGTGATCATATTGTTGAGATTTATGATACAAAGTTGGGTGAGAAGAAATTTGATGCATCTATGAAGCTTGGAATATCAACACCTATGATCAATGTTGTGGCAGCTGGTAGAAGCTCATCACCATTTGGTTGAGAATATTGGTTATAATTTTCTTATGTAACTTTAACTTACTTTATTAGATATAAATTTTTAATTAGTTTGGTCCTAGAAATCAATAGTTTATATGAGGGTCATTTTGTTTATGGTATATTAATATTGCCATTGCATGGCATATACAAATAGTCTTGTAAACTCTAATCAATTTTTTTTGCTGGAATTGAATGACAAATGAAAATTAGTGTAATTTCCAATATATAATGTTTTTTTTTGGTGAAGTAGATTAATGAATAAAAATATTTTCGGGTAACGGCAAAGATATCCCTAACTAATGAAATACTTCATACCAAATGGCATGAAACCACATTTTGCAAAAATGTGTTCCTCGCTTTTCTCTAGTGTGTTTTATATCAATTGAGCTATGTTCTCAATAACTCAATCTAATGTATTTTAACTTGATCAATTGTGATGTTACTCTCTTTGTTCCCTTTTAAGTTGATTATGTGCACTATTTACCTAATCTACTTTGATCATATTTTTTATTAATATATAAAAATAAATATTAACATGGCTTAAATAACACTTTTAAATAACACTTTCGTCTTTGTATGTACGCGAATTTTTGTTTTAGTCCTTGTACCATTTTTTGTTGCAAATATACCCCTGAATGTGCAAATTAAATTGTGTTGGTTTTAGTCCTTGCCATCTAATTCCGTTTCAAAAATGATGACGTAAAAAATAGGGACTAATGTAGGAGCGTGTGACGTGGCAAATTGAGACTGACGTGTCAAAGATGATGCTTAGTCATCCACTTAAAGGGACCGAATCCAAAATGAAATTACAGAGAGGGACCAAATCCAAAAATAAAATTGCAGTGAAAGACTAAATCCAAAAATACGAAATTGAAACCAAAAACATATTTTTCTTCTTGTTTCTCTAAATCCAACTCTAGTTTCTTTAAACCTATAAATCTGTGTTGAAGGTATTAAAACAATATTTTATTCTTGTTTTGATATTAAGATTGTTATGACTCTCTTTCAACCTATAAATCAAAAGTGTTCTTCTCCATTTTTACAATTTCTCTTTCTCTTTTTTTTATTCTTCTTCAATAGTACTAGATTCAATATAAGTCATTTTGTTAAATTCAACACAAGTTTTTATTTTTCATTAGCTCCCATTTGAATTTCCAAATAACATAAACCGACAATATTTGAATTTAAATGGGAAAAATAAGAAATTTGAGTGTGTGTGTGACAGAGAGCGAGATTCAAACATTGCGATCTATTTCATAAAAGGAACACTTTAAAAATATCTTAAATATCTTTGAATGTGTTAACGAGTACTTGCAGAACACTTTTAAATATCTTAAATAGTAAATTTTATAATTTTTTTTTTTGACGAATTTATAAATTTTAAAAATTATAATATTTATAAAAATAATATTTAATTTTTTAAATAAATTTTTATTAAATCAAATGATTAAATAATACTTTAAAGACATTCGTTAGCGAGACTCATTGTTAATTAATCTGCTTACATAAACTTGTTGCAAACTCCTATAGTCCTATGAGTTAAGATGGACGAGTAATTCAGAAAGCAGGCAATTTTAATTTTTTTTTTAATTTCTTTATGTCGTGTATGGGGAACATTCTCTGCGTCTATTTCATGCAGTTACTTACGGTTGCTAATTTTGGAAAAGGTGTCATGTACTCAATACTCATGTGTGATTAATTACTCTCTCTTCTCTATTTTCATAATTTAAAGGAACCAAAATTCTTATAACTCGATTCAATTCATTGTTGTTAAAAAAAAAATTTGACAAAAGAAAACATATTCATTCATTCAAATCGAGAGTACATCAAATAAGCACAAATTCAATACCGCTAAATATGAAAAAGAATGCAAACAAATTCACAACATCCAAGTTAATAACATAAAACAGAATCCCTATGTCACCAGATCTGCATCGTTGAAGTTGATCTGTCAATGAACCAAATGAACATTGCACAAGACGGGACCGCACAAGACGGGAAAACACAAAACACTGCACAAGACGGACAAACGTCACACACAGAGACGACGAAATTACGAAAAAAAACTCCAAAAGAAAAATCTATAACTTTTGTGAAGACGATCACATATTTAAATTAAAAAGAGAAACACAAACTCAAAATCACCTATTTTGATGAACACAACAAAGAACGAGAGAACCAAATGAGTTTTTAAGAGCCGGCTGTATAGAGAACCAAATGCATCCTCGATTTAGTTCTTATTACTCCCTTTGTCTTTAATCATAAACACTTTCTCAAAAAAAGTATAATCCTTAAATATAAATCATTTTATAAATTACGTGTATTTATTACTTATTTTCCCCTACACATTCCCTTGTTATATTATTACATTAAATTTGACATAATAATAATTACATAATCATATGTGAAATTAGTCAAAGAAATTTATAATAAAGAATATAGGGAGTATTTTTTTTTAAGCAAGGATAGAGAGAGTATAAAATAGAGTTTAAAGTTGTTTGGGAGGTACCCCACAAAATATTTTAAATTAGTATTCTTAATGTTATTAAGTTTTGCAGAAATAAATATAGATTTGAGGATTTGGAAATAGTTTGGATAACTATTATCAATTTTATTGTTAATTTTTAATGTTTTACTTAGTTGATATTGTACTAACATTGTAGCTGTTTTTAATATGGTAGAATTTATGATTTTTAAGGTTTTTAATTTGAAGATTCATCCCCCTAATTTATCAATCGATTCAAAAATAAAATAGTACTGTATTAATAAATAAAGGCGGGTTATACGGGTCAACCTGCGAACCCGCAAATTTAACTCGTATAACTCGCGGTTTTAACGGTCCAACCGACACGGCCCAAATATAAACGAGTCAAAAAAAATTAGACTTAAGTCCTCGTGGGCTGCAGGTTAAACAGGTTGGCCGGCGGACCTCAACCCATATACCCAGCTCTACCCCTAAGACTCATACGATGAAAGAGATTTTATGGCATCCTCCTTTAATATCTTGAATTAAATGCAATTCAGATTGAGCTGCTCATGGTAGCCTTGACAATGCTGCTTGTGGTGGTGTTTTTAGAGACTCTCAAGCTAATTTTTTGTGTTGCTATGCTTCTATTGGTGTCTTTTTTGTTCTCCATGCTGAATTGATGAGATCCATTTTGTCCATTAAAATTGCTTTTGATAAGGTTTGACATCAACATTTTTAGCTAGAAACTGATTCCCAACTTGTTACACTGACTTTCAAACAACCTCATATTATCTTGTGGACTCTTCAAAACAGATGGCTGAAGTGCATGGATTTTCTTTCACAAATAAATTACAAAGTCATTCACATTTTCGGAGAAGAGAATTGTTTGTGTTGAAATAGCTTCACCTTGTAGAATAGTATGCCAAACTCTATTTGAAATGATTTCAATTACAATAGATTGGATTTACCTTTATATAAATTATGTTGATGTTATTATTTATGTTTGAATCTTTATTTTATCTTTGCATTTTTACGCTTTCAAGGTTTTATTTAATTGGGTTTTTTTTATTAAAGTTTGCAAAGAAATTATTAAACATTAGATTTTGGTCTAGTTTTCTCAAAATTCCTTTGTAGTATTTTATTTTATTCTACTTTAATATGTTTCATTATATTAGAATATTTTTTAAATAGCTCCTTGGAAATGTCAACATAATTAAAATGGTTTAAATTTCACATTTATATTCATGTGATCTTTATAAGAAAAATGATTAGGGATGACAACGGGTAGGGTCGGGTGCGGGTTTTACACTACCCAAATCCGAACTTGAAATATCGGATAAATTTGAACCCGAACCCAAAGGAGCTTTCGGGTGACAAAATAGCACCCAAACCCAAACTCGTTGGGTTCGGGTTTTTCCCACCCGAACCCGAACCAAAAATTATATTAACAAAAGTAAAAAAAAATTGAAAAATTCAACGAAATTACGGTCTATAACATGTTAACATTATTTTCAACATTAAAATAAGGATGAAAAATAGTCTACAACATTAAAATAGTCTATAATATGCTAATGTAAGAGAGATAATTATATAATTTAATATATAACGGGTGTAGTTTCGGGTTTCAGGTGTGGGTTTGACACTACCCAAACTCGAACCCAAAATATCGGGTGTCACCCGAACCCAAACCCAGTCAACTCGAGTTTTACCTGTTGACTCGGGTTCGGTTTTGGGCAGAGCCCACGAGTTTGGGTGCTTTTGCCATCCCTAAAAATAATGATTGAATGAGTGATTAAAATGAGCGTCACTCAAAAGAGTCGGATTATAGCGAAATGAATAAAGAATTGAAGCAACCTGGAAAATTGGGAGATGTAAGAAGACAAAGAACTATTATTGATAAGACTTAAATAATAAGTTGGTCTATATAAGTTCGTGTGTTTTTTGTTTTAGTTTTTGTATGTTTATTTTTTTGAAATTAATCTCTAAATGTTAAAATAATTTTGGTTTTAGTACATCAAGTTAAAATCTGCAGAAAAATTCGGAAAAAAAATTGTAAAAAACTTAGGAATTTTCCTGCGGATTTTAATTTTAGAGACTAAAATCAAAATTATTTTAATATTCAAGAATTAATTTAAAAGAAATAAACATACAAGACTAAAATAAAAAACACGCGAATTTACATGAATCAATTGATTATTTAAGTCTATTGTTAATTAAAAAAAATGTAAAAAGGAATGTATTTAAATGAAGCAACCGAAGAAAACTAAAATCTGGCAACCAGTTATCTACTTCACCATATTCAAGCTAGACAACATTATTTCTTTCTTTTTTGCTTAAAACATTCAACAATTTCATATATTTGTCTCTCATTTTTTTGTGTGTAAGATTTGTCTCATTTAAATGGATAAAACTTCATTACTTTCATTGGAGCAACATGAAAGCCTTTTATGGGAGTAGTTGGGATTATCAACAAAACTATTTAATTCAGGTTAGAATGCGGCACACATTAGATGTGGTCTATTATACGTATTTATTAATTTTATATGCAATATTTGTTTTGAGTATCAAATAAAGCTACAAAATATCAAAAATGGATTGATCCAACTAGGAAAAGATTTAAGCCTCTTAAATTTATGTGTTCAAAGATTGTCCAACAGAACTACAATAATATTTCAACGATCTTAATTACCCATTAATTAAGAGTGTGACATAAATTATATAGTACTTTTTCTGTCCTAAATTATATGGGAAAAAATTACGCTTATTAAAAATGTAAAATATGAAAATTTGAACTGTGTTTTGGGTTTTCTTTAGATTAAGTTGCATTGGAAGATGTAATTATACCAATTTTTATAGGTTGTTATTTATTAAGAAAATGAGAGAGAAAAAAATTTAAATATAAATTGTATTTAATTTTATGAGAAAAAGAAAAAATATCTTTGAAAATAGTTTTTTACCTTATAATTTAGGACGAAGAGAGTATATGATTTTCAACATGGCAAATAATATAGATGTACGTGATCTCGAACACATGTTTAAAGGTCAAAAGCATATGAATACAATATATTGGATTGAAGCGTCCTCCTGAATGTTGGATCAAACTTAATTGTGATGAGTCGTACAAGAAGACTACATGGATTTTGTTGGATGTGGTGGTTTTACTGCAAAACTCAGATGGTCGTTGGATTCAATGATTCATTTAAACAATTGGCAGTTGTCATGCCTTATACTCTGAAATTTGAGTTATTTACATAGGCATGAAGTTGGCACAAAGACAATGAATCACTCATCTCATTATAGAAGGTGATTTCAAATTACTCATTAATATGATAATAGGGAATTGTAATCTCAATGGGACGACCCGGCCAATTTTGATAAGGTGTATTCAAGATTTTGTCAACCTGAACGTACCAAAAAAAAATTCAAAACTCTATCCTTAAATAATATTAAGTGCAATATTCAAATCAACAGAGATAATATCACGAAAATATATTTATATTTCTTTAAACTACCATAAATACTACTATATAGCATTACATGTGCATAGCACGGGTAGATGTCTACTTGTAGTGATAAATTTATAAGTTTATTCAATTCATAGAACGCTTATTTCAAATTGAACACTTATTTTGGATCATTCTTCTTCCGCCGCCCATTCTTTCTTAACGCTACTTTTATCTTTTTCATCTTCGTCCACCAAAGAGGGGTGGTTTAGTATCAATTCTTGATCCAAAATCACCCTTCCAAATTGTTTTTCCTTTTCTTTTCATCAAAATAAATGATTTTCACACATATTAAGTTTATTGTCTTAGTGTGACTTTGTTTTGTTTTCTCGTATTTGTATGGTATTTTGTTTTCCCGTCTTTGTACGGTGTATTTCCCATGTTTTGTACGGTGTTCATTTTTTCAGGTTGAAAGATTAATTTCGATCTAGTGCAGATTCAGTCAATGATTTTTGGTGTCATCAACACTACAGATCCAGAGGCTTGGGTATTCCAGACGCTTCAATACAATCACAGTTGCAGGCATATGTAATTTGCCGTTTTATACTATTTACATGGACACTGTGAGTTTATTCGCAATTTCATTCTTTTTATTTTTTGCTATTTTAAATCTGTATTACATCGATATACTCGATCAATTTGAATGAATTTGAATGAATGAATATTTTATTTTTGGTCAAAAACAATTGAACGATGAATGTATATAGTTCAATAAATGCATCTCTACCACTAACAATAATTTTTCTCATCCTCTAAAAAATTACCACTAGTATTATAAAATTATTATTTTATATAACCACTACCTAGCGACTAGCGTTTTCTTTTTGTTTTTGACATGACCACTAGCATTTTTATTATTTAAAAGAATTTGATCATTGTATTTGCATGCGGTATGTTAATGTTCCATAACAATACATGGTTTTGAATTTTAGTCATAAAATATAATATAAATAATTTGGAATTAATATATTAAGAGATTCTATAAGAAAAACAGAATCAAAGAGTCGTTGTTTCCGCAATTTAGCCAACCACTACGCTCGCACATCGATCTTTTATTCAACTGTACAACTCTTGCAAGCTGTTTGTAAATTACCACTACTAATTTGAAATGACTATCAAAAATATACTTATACTCCCTCCGTCCTAAATTATAAGCATCTTTTTAAAAAAAGTTTAATCTTAAAAAATAAGCCCCTTTGCAAATTACTAAGTATATTATTATTTATTTATCTACACATATCCCTAATTATTACTACTAACTTGTATTAGAATATAAAAAGTCAAATTTCTATACATATACAAACAAAAGACAATTTATTAAATTTATATACAAACTAGACACAATAATTATACTATTAATTTTTCTTAATATACGTAAAATAAGTCAAAAAAAACTTATATAGTATTAAGATAGAGGGAGTAACATAAACTAACTAACTAAGGCTTCAAATCACATTATTAATTGCAATCACGGATGGAAATGGAAGGTTGCTTTCTCAAAACATCTTTCAAGAACTTTAATAAGTAGTAATTATAATATGAGACATGAGTCACGCTAAGATGTGTTTTTTTTTGTTACAATGCTAAGATGTGTTTGAGAATTCAATGAAAATATTTAAGTGAGTTCTATAGTATAATAAACTTGATCTCTTATGATCAGAAGGTTGTGGTTGGCCAAGTGAGGTCTTTGAATATTTTTGATCAAACGAGTGGAGGTGTACCTACAAAACAATCTGATGTTTATGTAATTAGTAAATGTGAAACGACCGATTTAAAGTTAGAAATGTACTATCTAGGATCTTTTTCATATGATCGAGAGGAATATTTAAAGTACCCAACTAGCGCGGATAGTTGTGAGCGCAGGTGGATTTCTCGGTCTCGTTATCATTAGTAATTGCGAGATAAGTGGACGAGTAGACGTGTTGTCGTCCACGTCTCCTTACCCCGATATGAACCGGTCCGAATTAATCCTAGCTAGATATAGTCCTTATTAACTATACACATTTATGTGTGCATGCATGTATGTAATTCACATAAGTGTGGCTCCGTCATTGCGGATATAAATCATGTTTAATTTTTTTATGAGTATATGATTTTTTTTTTTTTTTGAAACGGCACTATATCATATATAAAAACTTAAATCAATGAATCATAATCATGAACAACTTGTGTTGAAGGAAAAAGGCGATGACTGCCCTTTCGATTTGGTGAATAAAGCGAAGACTATATCCACACCCATATATTCATAATTAATTAACATGAAAAACATGGAAACAAAATAATACTATATACAACGCAACTATGTACGTGAATGGTGACAGATTTGGATAGAAAGTGGAGCATAAGTTTCCAAATTTTTATTTTATTTTTTGTGATATCTCATTCAATTGGTTGTAAGTGGGTTGGATGTTTGTAGAAATTTATATTTGATTTGTAAGATTGAGGCATAATTTATGCATTTTTTAATTAATAAATTATTTTTTTGGCTTTTAAAAATATATATGCAACGCAAGAAATAAATTGCCACATCATAGTCGTTGGCATTGAAAAAATATCACATGATGATAGAATAGATTATAATTCAAAAAAAATATTATAATAAGTATTTTAATCAAGTAAAGTTTATTCAAATGACTACAATAACTGCTCAAAACTCATTACACAATAGCAACTTTAAATACAATGAAGACATTAATGATTTAGTCCATCAATTTGAAAAAGCAAATATTTTTATGAGTGTTGTTCACACGTGCTATTAAAGAATTAAAGAAGTCAAAAATGAAACTTTTGTATTGAAGAAATATTGATTTATTAAATTAAAAAAAAATTAAATGTACCACTTTTAAATTGAAATCATTCTTTACTCTCTAATAGAGTTGGAAATAGAACAGGTCAGATCAAACTTTGGCAGACCTGAGCCTGGCCTACGAAATTTTTTAGGCCTAAGTCTGGTCTATAGCCTATTTAAAATTAATTTTTTCGGTCTAATCTAATCTATTTAAAAGTCTGACCTAGCCTTAAAGCCTATGTATATAAAAGCCTACATAACATAAAATTTTTCAATTTTTTATTTTTTTATATTATAGTTTATATTTTTAATTTAAAAGCCTACATTACAATATAGTCTATTTAAAAACCTACATTACATAAAGACTTTTTATACATTATATATTACCTAATCTTTTTAAATAAGTTAAAACATAATCACATCTAATTTTAAATGTCTTAATTATTTTTTATTTTATCTTTATAAATTATAGCTATAGGATATAAAAGTAAGTTTTAATAATTATATATATTTTTATATGTAAATGCAAATATTATGTATATATAGGCAGACCTATTAGACTTTGTAAGCTTTTTTTAAAACCTAAGCCTAACATATTTAACTAAAATAAGTTACTTTTAAAACCTGAACCTGACATTTTTAATAAATAGACCGGTCTGACCTTTTTAAAATAAGTTATTCCCAACCCTACTCTTTAGTCTCTTTCCCTCTCAAAAAAATTCAAAGAGCCATCTTATTACCCCATCCTAATAATTGCATGCATTCCATTTCTAGCCCAACTAATCACCAACCAATGTTCCAGACAAAAAACAAATAATTGACAGACAAAAACAAAGTACATAGTTGGTCACATCTCTTCTCCACAACTCAACTCTTGTTAGAATCCTATTAGAATGAAGTAATCTCCATCCAAAAATGCAAAATATACTTCTAAAAAACCTATGTCTTCTATATGAAAATAAATATTATATATGATAAACTGATATAGCTAGGCTATGCTGTAGATCATATATTAAATATTTTTTTTTTGAAGAAGCTAAACTAACCCACTTAAATTGTCACTAAAGAGAATCGAACCTAAGACCTCGAGGAGGAGCGATCATATATTAAATATTAATCAACCTAATCTATTTTCACTCATAAATTTAAAGAGTTTATGAAAGAAATTGACTACATATATATATTAAAAGTAGAAGAATAAAGAATTAATGGTTCGCATATGAAAATTATATATCAAATGTCCCTACAAGTAATTAAAGTACACTTGTTTGTTATAATTATGACACTTTGCCATGTCATAAACGATTAGCTTAAGAAATATCCTTTCTATATCGGTGTGCTGGCATGGGACACAAGAAGAAAGAACAAATGGAATAAATTAATAACATATCCTTACTTTTATTCTTATTTTGACAGAAATTTCTTTATTTAATTTGTATGGACATGAGGATACATATAAAAGAATAGATAATATATTGGACCATGAGGACTTATTTTGATGGACTCTTTATCAAGGAGGATCCACTTAGGTGGGAGTGTGGGCAACTACTGCACAAAAATTTTAGAATTTTTTTATTATGTGTATTATAATATAAATTGATATTTCACAATTTAGTTTACATATATCATATAATATTTTTCTTTCTATACCAAAAAAATATAATATTTTTCTTTAGTCCCACACAATTATCACAAGTGACAATAATCGTACGACTTTTTTATTTTTAAATATAAAACAATGAAAAAAATCACTCTCAAAACAAAGAAAATAAATATAAATTGATAATATTTTTTTATTATGTTTTAGTTTTGGTTTGGAATATTATAGGGTGTATTTATGTTGACCTCTTTATCGTGTATTTTGATGAACCTTTGTTTTTTTCTTTTTTTTATTAGTGCTACCTACATTAGCAAGTCATTGTTTTTTTACCTTGCATCTCTTATGTGTCTTTTGTATTACTTACACTTGCATTTTTAGAAAATCGTTGTCTTTAATTTTTTTTTTAAAAAAGTAATATATTCATATATATTTAATGCTGCAAATTTATTTATATGTTGCCCTTAGTATTCAAAATTCCTTGATCCGTCAACTGTGTTCAGCTACTTTTTATAAGAAATAAAAGTGAAATTATTTTAATTGCAACTAAGAATCTACAGGATGCTATATACATGTGTGTGTATATATATATAACTTCCCTCTTCATCATATTCATTATAAAAGGCAACAATCGTATAAAAAATATATAGGTTCTCTATATGGCCGATCCAACTCCTCTTCTGAGCCAACCCAATCACCCTACTTGTGATTCAATAACACAAACAAATGAACACCTTCTTCCTTCTCTTGGTTCCACAATAGAAAAGTGCATAGGTGACTTCAATTGGAGTCAATTCCTCCAAGCTGTTCTAGTCTCCTTTGCATGGATCTTTGATGCCCAACAAACATTCATTAGTGTTTTCACCGATGCAATGCCTTCATGGCACTGCACCGGCAAAAACCAAAATCCAAACCAAATTCCACACGTCAGATCTAATCTGCAGTTAGATCCAACTTTCAAGATTTGGAACGATTGCTACTCAGCTACATCGTTCAGTGATATGTGCTACCTTCCCAAAGGCTCGTGGGCCTGGGATGGGCCGGCGCAAGCTTCCATGATATCCGAATGGGCTATGCAGTGTGAGAATTCTATCATCACCGGCCTTCCGGCTTCGATGTTCTTCCTGGGCTGCTTAGTTGGTGGTTTTTTTTTGTCCACACTGGCTGACTCCTCATCACTTGGTCGCAAAAACATGCTCTTCTACTCAACTCTCTTGATGGCTCTTTCATCTTTCCTCACCACCTTCTCTCCCAACATTTGGATCTACTCATCACTCAAATTTTTAATCGGATTTGGCCGCGCCACCATCGGAACTTCATCGCTCGTTCTAGCATCCGAACTCGTTGGAAAGCGTTATCGAGGTAAGATTAGTGTCATTGGCTTCTTTTGTTTCACTCTTGGCTTCATGTCCCTTCCAGCTATTGCTTACACAAACAAAGCTTCCTCATGGAGGAACCTTTACTTGTGGACATCAATTCCAACAATTTTCTATTGCGTGTTAGTGAAGATTTTTGTTCAAGAGTCACCTAGATGGCTTCTAGTGAGAGGAAAAAAGGAAGAAGCATTAGCTGCACTAAAAACCATAACCTCAATCACCCAAAGTAACCTAAATTTAGCAATTAACAATTTATCTTCACATGAGGAAGAAAATAATTTGAATGTGGATTTATTCTATGCACTAAAAATTTTGTTGCAAGAAAAATGGTCATCAAGGAGGCTAATGTTCGTTATGGTAATAGGTTTTGGTGTTGGAGTGGTTTACTATGGTATGCCACTAGGGCTTGGAAATTTGTCCTTTAATCTTTACTTAAGTGTCTTATTTAATTCCTTAAGTGAGTTACCATCTTCATTGGTAATATTTTTCTTCATAGACAAATTTAGAAGGAGAATTGCATTGTTTGTGTTTTGTTTAATAAGTGGTGTTTTTAGTGTGATGTCAACTATGGAAGGTCAAATATGGAGCAAGATGCAAATTTGGTTTGAGTTGATATCATTTTTTAGTGCTTGCACTTCATTTGGTATTTACCTAATTTTCACAACTGAATTGTTTCCAACTTGTGTGAGGAATTCAGCTTTATCAATGGCTAGGTTGGCTGTGGTGTTGGGTGGAGTTGTTAGTCCATTGTTGGTGGGTGCTGGTAGAGAATATAAGTTTCTTTGTTATGGAGTTTTTGGGTTGGCTATAGGTTTTAGTGGTATGTTTGGAGTGTTCTTGCCAGAGACAAAAGGGAGAAAACTTTGTGATACAATGGATGAAGAAGAAAACAAAGGCAAAATTTCATGTGATACATTGGCTTGAAATTAATTAACTAGTGCTGAACATGTGTATGCACACAAACGTAAAATTGTATATGGAGAAATATTTAAGATTAAACATCAATTTTATTGTTATGTAATAAAAGTAAATTATTATTATTTTTTTGACAATAAATTATTATTTATTATGATATATTTTTGGTAGAAGAAAAATCAACTAGCTCCGAAACATAAATAAATATTTAATATCAATGCGCAAATTATACAGTTACGAGAGTTCGTAAAGTTAGTTAGTGGTAATTTTATTTTTTTGGTCGAGGTCGGGATATCCACCGCTGAACGCAGTGATTAATCCCTTGCTATATTGGAGGCACCTCGATGGGTGGATTAGTTGGCCCAATAATTTAAAGTTGCCCCATACCCAAACTGATGATCGAATTATCGACCCTTAGTTAAAGGAGTATGAGTCCCAACCGCTCAACCACATCTCTTGAATTGTTAGTGGTAATCTTATGTGTGAAGCGTGTTTTCAAAAAAGAATAGTAAATAGTAGTACATGCATGTATATATATACCCATTCTACACCTCCGGCAAGTGCCACATTTTAATCATACAAAGAACAAAACAAAGAGAGAGAGATATGAAAAAATAAGATATATAGAGTCGAGAGAGAGGTGTAGATTGGATGGATCATGGATGTGTGTACATCAATCTTTTTCCTTTCAATATTTCCAAAATAAGTTAGGATTTTGAGGATGAAATTGATTGAAAATATGATGGTTAATTGATTGAAAGTAAATGACTTGAATAAAAATGACGATTGTATATAAAAGACTTAAAGATAAAAATAATGTGAACTAAAATTCTTGAATTTAAATAACTTTACGGAATTAGGCACCATGTAAAAGAAATTTGAATTCTACGGCAAGTGATAATATGAAAACCACTACAAATTAAAATATGGACCGAATTGAAAGATTTGAATGATTGAAAATTATATAAAGTTAATAAAATTGAGAGTATGAGTTGTGGCCGACGCTAAATGTTTTGAAACTACAACGCTATTTTGCTGTAGTGATTGAACATTAGATTTTTGTTCGTGGAAATTGTTTTTGGTGATATTAGTTTTGACATAAAACACGCTTCAAACTGACACACAAACTTTTTGCGTTGACCTCTTTCATCATCCGATGATTGAACTTGTTTGTGGAAAGTATTTTTTGTACTAATTTCGGCAAAAAATACGCTCAAAATTGACACACACTAACATTTTGCATTATTCTCTTTCATAATACTATGATTGGACTTGTGTGTGAAAATTGTTTTTTTTTTTGGTGAACTTGTTGCGTCAAAAATTACACTCAAAACCAACACACACTAACTTTTTGCATTGATTGTAGGTTTAATCTATTTTATTAAGAAAATGTTAGCATGTGCCCTTAAATGTCAATGGCTACAATTAAACTTAGAATTTTTATTTTTTTGTCTTAAACTTAGAATTTTTTTAACTTCAACTTCAATTATTTATTGACACTTAGCTTGTTTCAATTCATCGTGGATAGTCCGTTAAAATTCTTCAATAAAATATGCTTCAAGGATTGATTGTTTGAAAAATTACCAAAATTTGTGTAGATTGATAACTAAAAATCTGAAGTGACTTATGAGTCTCATTATGATCAGTTGCATCTTTTCAAGTTTTACTAAAATTTAAGGTATTGTTAGGATTCTTCCTTCATTCTCGTTTTGTCACATATGTCAATCACTCTCCTCTTGTTAATATCAAATTTAAAATCACTACCAAGGTGTTAGCATGACAGACTTGCTATCATTATAGTGCAGATCATTTACCTTCATCAGAATCGTGGTTTCATTCAAATTAGGAGTTACTAGTTGGAATATTTTATGATATTTCAATAATATTATGTGGGCAAATATCTTTGTTAATTATATTAGATATTTATTAATTAAGAGTCTTATTTGATTAGTGATCAAATTAAATAAAAGGTTAATTATATTTCTATTGAGATAATTAATTAATCGATTAATTAGTTGATATGAGCTCAATACGAGTAGATATCATTTGGATGGCCCATCAAAGAAATAACGAGAAACCCTACTGGTCATCCAATATAAAAGGGACTATGGTCGTCAATATACCGTACATGACAAAACTCTCTCTTCTACTATCCATCTGAAAAGAACCAGAGCTGAAAAGGTACTGGTTGAGGAAGAACCAAATCAGCCGTCGCTAACCGTGTTAATATTGACGTTTGTTTCGAATCATCTCTTCCCTTTATCGTTGTTGTTGAGAGGACTAGCTGAAAAGGTACTGGTTGAGGAAGAACCAAATCAGCCGTCGCTAATCGTGTTAATATTGACGTTTGTTTCGAATCATCTCTTCACTTTATCGTTGTTGTTGAGAGGACTAGCAGGTATTCCTAATACCTAATTGTTAATATCTATCCTTGATAAATCAAACATGTCGTAGATCTTGTTTTATATACATGTTCTTTGTTTCCACTTAAAGTATGATTATTAATTTAATCTTTTGTTGTTGAGAATGTGTATGTATTTCTATTAAATTAATTCTAACATTTACTTTATATATGACTAATAATAAGAAATGCAATAAAAGAGTGACATAATGGGAAGCGAACAAGATCAGCAATAGAATTAAAATATTAGTTTGTAAGTGAAATATATGAAATTTACCATAGTGCTCTGGAATCCACCAGAAGAAAATTTTCTATTAGATAAGACTCTTAAAATATATCTAGAATCGACCAGATAAAAATTCTGAAATCCACTAAAAAGAAAAGAGAAAACTCTCAAATTTAATAATGATCAAAATACTTTTAAATTTAGTAAAAAAAAGACCTTAACTAGGCTTACAATAAAAATCATAATGAAACTAGGTTAATAACTTCTTATCCTAAATTCACTATAATTTAAATCTAAAAGATAGTTTTTTTTTTTACTAAAAATCTAAAAGATAGTTATTCTATCTATTAGTTTGTTTTTATATGTTTTTTTTGGTACGGATTAGTTTGTTTTTATATGTTAACATTAAAAAAAATTAAATTTAACTTAAATTTAAATCTAAAAGATAATTATTTTATTTAATAGTTTGTTTTCATTGTTGAAATTAAAACAAACTTAAATTTAATTTAAATATAAATCTAAGAGATAATTATCCTATTAAATAGGATAAACACTAATTTATTCTAATAATATTGAAATTAAAACAAACTAAAAAAGCTTATAAAAAAAACTAAAAGAAATTAAAATAAAATCCTATCGGTCGTAGTTGAATAGAATTGCTCCTACATCAAAGCGGCGGAGGGGATTTATGGTGCTCTTTCGAAAAATATCAAAATTCAAGGAACTCAATACACGTAAAAGATCATTTTAAAATATGTAGTTTAACTTTTTTATAATTAATTTTTTGTATGCTATATAATTTAAATATTATAATTAATTTTAATCGCCCACCCAAAAAAAATTCCTGACTCCACCACTGTCCAATTTTATTATATGTTGAAAATTATCAATTTGGACAAAATTCTATGAAGTTAAACTTGATAAAATCTAATAACAACACAACCACAATTTGAACAAATACTACTAATAAGTGATTCTAAGTTAATTTTTATAAGATATAGAAATTATTTAATCCACAATCAAATATAGACACAATACCACATCTCCTATAGGTTTAAAAGTAGGTTATATTGGTTATTTTTATTTGTCTCACAGATATTTCAAAAAAAAAACACTATATCAAAACCACTTACCACCCCTTCAACATAAAAAAAGAAGTTGATATGAATTATGATTTAGACTCCGATCAAATGTTCAATTTAATAATTTCGATATTTTTTTAATAGTTAGTTAGAATCGATGAACTAGTTTTTTCTTTAGTTGATATCTAAGTTTAATTTTTTATCTTAAAAATAAATGGAATAATAATATTTAAATGTGTAATTTTGAATTCTATTATGTTTAATGTTTGAATTTTTTATTCATTTAATTAATATTAAAAGTATGTTGACTCAAACGTACTAAGAAAAATATATGTTGACTCGACGTGTTGACTCAATATCTGCTTTTATAATGCCCCCCATCATGAATTTCACTATTTTGAAATTTCAGTATTTGTTTTTGCTAGTTGGTAGGAATATTGAATATAATGTAAGTGGACGGGAGTTCAAATTTCTAATACGCTAATTTATTCACTTTTAAAAGTTGAATACTGATTTTATAATTTTATTTTTTAATAGATAATTTTTTTTTATATTTTATCATAGTATTTATCGTAATGTATAGAAAATTAAAAATGATGAAATAATTAGATGTATATGTACTTAAAGAAATAGTAAATGTGATTGAAAATTCAAGTAGAATCTCGTAAAAAGGACAAAGAAATTTCACAATAGGATTTACTAATTAATTAAGGAGGGAGGTAGTACATGAATTATCACATTTTTTTGGTACGTGTACATGAATTATCACATGACAATATAATAATATCACAATAATAAAAATAATTCAAAAAATGGAAATTTATTTTTAAATAAATTCTATTTTGGAAAATTTTCCCTTTTTTTTAATAGATTTTTTCCTTTTTTTGTCCTTCTGAAAGCTTGTATATTTGTTAAAATATGACTCATTGTCGTGTCATAGCAGTTATCTCAAAAAATGTCAAAAAGGAAGATTAAATATATCCTTATTTGTATTAAAAAAAACTTATTTTTATATACTTTTATATGAAATGGTTTAATTTGTATGCACCGACAGTGTAACCATGTATTTCGTCACGTCACCCTACTTTACCCCACTTTTTTTCATATGACATGAAAGATTAAAGATTTGTTATTGAATAATCGTGTAAAATTATTTTACACCGTCAATGCATATCAATTAAACTCAATTAATTATTGATCAAAAGAATGTTATTTTTTTTTGGTTATAATGTTAATTTTATTCTATATAAAATAAAAATTACAGAATACAATTAAAGCAAAAAAAAATTACCTGTAACCAAAAATTACCTGTATGTGTCAAAAAAAAAATTACCTGTAACCAAAAATTTTGTTTTTTTTTTTTGAACAGCCCAAAAAAAGAGTTTACAACTAAGAATCTAGAGAATTCTATCTAGCTGTTCATACGTATTCCCAAGTATTATATACATAACTCCCTCTTCATAATCAACATTAAACCAAGAATTGTATAAATTGGATATAAGGGTTCTATGGCTGATCCAACGCCTCTTTTGAACGAACCCAACAACACTACTTGTGACAATGAAACACCACCAAATGAAAAACTTCATTCTCTTGGTTCCACCATAGAAAAGTGCATAGGTGAATTCAATTGGTGTCAATTGCTCCAAGGTATTCTAATTTCCTTATCTTGGTTCTTTGATGCTCAACAAACATTCATCACTGTTTTCACCGATGCATTGCCACCGTGGCATTGCACTGGTGAACGTCAGAGTCCAAATCGAATCCCAAATGTTGGATCAACACTACTGTTTGATCCAACATCTGAGATTTGGAGCAACTGCTCCTCAGCCATATCGTTTAACAAAATGTGCAACCTTCCTAAAGGCTCGTGGGCCTGGGATGGGCCGGCACAAGCTTCGATGATATCAGAATGGGGTATGGAATGTGAGAGCTCATTCATAACGGCGCTTCCGGCATCAATGTTCTTCATGGGCTGCTTAGTTGGTGGACTTATTTTGTCCACATTAGCTGATTCATCATCACTTGGTCGTAAGAACATGCTCTTGTATTCAACTCTTTTGATGGCTCTTTCATCTTTCCTCACCACATTCTCGCCCAACATTTGGATCTACTCATTACTCAAATTCTTAACCGGATTTGGCCGTGCCACCATCGGTACTACATCGCTCGTTCTTGCATCGGAGCTAGTTGGAAAAAGATGGCGTGGTAAGATTAGTGTCATTGGCTTTTTCTTTTTCACTTTTGGCTTCTTGTCCCTTCCAGCTATTGCTTACGCAAACAAAGATTCCTCATGGAGGAACCTTTACTTATGGACATCAATTCCAGCTATTTTCTATTGCATGTTAATGAAATGTTTTGTTCAAGAATCACCAAGATGGCTTTTAGTGAGAGGAAGAAAGGAAGAAGCAATAGCTACACTGAAAAACATAACTTCAATCACTCAAAGTACCCTAAATTTAGCCATCAATGACATGTCTTCACATGAGGAAAACAATAATATGAATGTAGATTTATTCTATGCCCTCAAAATGTTGTTGCAAAAGAAATGGTCATCAAGGAGATTATTGTTGATTATGGCATTGGGTTTTGGAATTGGAGTGGTTTATTATGGTATGCCACTAGGCCTTGGAAACTTGTCCTTTAATCTTTACTTAAGTGTTACATTTAATGCCTTAAGTGAGTTACCATCTTCATTGGTTGCATTTTTCTTCATAGACAAATTTAGAAGAAGAATTGCATTGCCTGTGTTTTGTATCTTGAGTGGTGTTTTGAGTATAATGTCAGTCTCAACTATTAATGAAGGGAAGATATGGAACAAGATGCAAATTTGGTTTGAGATGATATCATTTTTTAGTGCTTGCACTTCATTAAATGTTTATCTAATATACACAACTGAATTGTTTCCAACTTGTGTGAGGAATTCAGCTTTGTCAATGGCTAGGTTTGCTTTGGTGTTTGGTGGAGCTTTTAGTCCATTGTTGGTTGGTGCTGGAAGAGATTATAAGTTTCTTTGCTATGGAGTTTTTGGGTTGGCCATAGGTTTTAGTGGTGTGTTTGGAGTGTTCTTGCCAGAGACAAAAGGGAGAGCACTTTGTGATACAATGGAAGAAGAAGAAAACAAAGGCAAAAT